>JACDOX010000292.1:619304-636804 GCA_014549065.1 Cardinalis cardinalis
AAAAAAAAGAGTAAAGAGGAAAAAAGTTTAAAAAAGGCTAAAAAAAGAGAAAAAAATATAAGAAGGAGGAATGAAGAGGAACACGGGAGCAGCGGGAGCAGTGTCCCCGGGCGCTGTGCGGGACCCGAGCCGGGCCCTGGCCGGGCTGCCCAGCCCAGATCCGCTCCGGACRGGCAGCGAGGGAAGGCTTCCCTTTGGAAATGCAGCTCTTCAAGGGCTTTTGCATTCCTGTAAGGCTGTTACTGGGAAATTATTCTTGAAATAGTCCCTAAATCTTCCAGGATTCCCCTTGTTTTTAAGGAGTTTTCTAAAGGTTTAATCATTTTTGCATTTTCTTTAAGGAAGCAGCTTTGCAACACCACCTTTCCAAATAAATAGCCATGTTAACACCAAGTCTCTTGGAGCTGGGTGCAACACAATATTTATAGATGATATAAATTTAAAATAGGAGGAAAAATGATTAAAAGTAGCAATCTGTGATTTTTTTCAGAAGCAATAATCATAGTGGCATAGAATGCTTTGGGGTGAAAGGGATCTTAAAGATCATAATAAGTAATAATGATAATAATAAAAATAATAATTGTAATAGATGTTAAAAGAAACAATAGTTTAAAATCACCACTCATTTCTAACTTAACGTGATTTGGAAAGTGAGGTGTCCTACCAACAACAGCAATTCCRCTGATAAAGAAAATATCAATTATCACTTCAAAAAAGTTCCTGATGCTTGAGAACTGCTTAAAAAAAAAAGAAATGGAAACTCTGAAGGGCCAGCTCTTGCTCGCCCCAATCAGATGACTAATTCCTCTAATTCCAAAGGCCGGGAAATTTGGGCACATCTTGAGAAAGGTCCCCAGCACGCCAATGAATCGTTGTTCTGTTTGAGATGCCTCCAGTCTGAGCTCATTACGCCGCAAACCCGGCGTGCATGGAAGTGATCTGTAACAATCCTGAGGCCTGGGGCCCTTTCCCATTTGGGATTGATACATAGGGTGGAATCTGCATTTTTCATCGAACAGTACAAGCAGTGTGGCTGCAGTTCTGCTGCAAATCCGATGCAGGAAATACAAGAGAGTCCTTCAAAAATATTCCCACTTGCCTTGGACTGGCTGCAGAGCTTGTTTGTAAGGGGAAAAAAAAAAAAGGACCTGCTGCAAAATTCAGTTTCTTCCCTGGTCAAAGGCATCTATTTCATTCTCCAAGTAATTCTGCCAAAACAAATATTATTTTTGACTCTTTCATTATCCCTGGCCCTGGGAAGGGCTGGAGCAGYGTGCTGGTCTGGGATGCTGCAGGCCAGGATGTGCCAAGAGCATGGCCAGGCTGGATGGGGGCACTGGCAGGGCAGGGGAAGCCAATTCCCAGGAAAAAAGCACAATGCTGGTGCCTGCCAGGGGGCAGGGGCTGGCTTGTCACATATAGGGGSTGTGGGGTGTCTCATCAGCTCCAGACACTGTCAGCAACCTCATCCTGGGGATGGGCACCCTGGGCATCTGTGGGGGCAGAGAGTGACCAAACCCAACCAACCCCAAATCCCTGCACCTCCTCGGTGCTGCATTATTTTATTTTATTACTAATTTGTTTATATACAAAATATTTACATATATATATATATATACACACAATTTATCTCTATAATTTGCCTTTTATATGTATGTATATATATAGATGCATGTATTACGTATGCATGTTTATGTATATGTGCACGCACAGATCCATGTGTTTCACCAAGGCCAGATGTATTTTGGGGTGCCCGGGGTTATTTCTGTTCAAAGCCCCCCCGGACCCCCCGAGCCTGGGGGGACCCGGCCCCGCCGCGCCCCCAGCCCTGCGCCGCGCGCCCTCTGTCGGGCAGCGCCCGAACTGCACCGCCCGTCCCTGTCCCCTGAGTGTCCCTGTCCCTGTCGCTAACCCTGTCCCTGACTGTCCCTGTCCCTGTCTCTAACCCTGTTCCTGTCCCTAGCCCTATCCCTGTCCTGTCCCCAGTCCCTGTCTCTGAATTTCCTTGTCCCTGTCCCACTGTCCCTGTCCCTGTCCTTAGCCCTGTCCCTGACTGTCCCTGTCCTCATCCCCCTGTCCACCTCTCTCTGTCTCTGTCCCTGTCTGTCCCCATCTCCATGTCCCTGTCCTTAGCCCTGTTCCTTACTCTCCTTGTCCCCCTGTCTATCCTTTCCTGTCCCTGTCCCTGTCCATCCCTCCCTGTCCCCCATCCAAGTCCCTTTCCCTGTCCATCCCTTCTTGTCCCTGTCCTAACCCTGCCCTGTCCCCCTGTACCTGTTCCTGCCCATCCCTGCCTTATCCATGCATCCCTTCCTTACCCTGTCCCTATCTCTGTCCCTGTCCCCCTGTCCCCCTGTCCCTGTCCTTGTCCGTCCCTCCCTGTCCCCTGTCCATCCCTGACTGTCCCTGCCCACCCCGTCCACTTGACCTGTCCTGTCCATCTCTGACTGACCCTGTCCCTTTTTCTGTCTGTCCCTTCTTGTCCGTGCCCTATCCCTGCTCTGTCCAGCTCTGCCGTGTCCCCCTGTGCCTGTCCCTGCCCATCTCCTTGTCCATCCCTGCCTGCCCCTGCTCACCTGAATCTCTGACCCAGAACAGGATTTCACTCCCAAAATGGGCTGTTTCCCTGGGAARGGCATCACCGGCCCCAATCCCAGCACTCCCCACAAAAACAAAGTCACATCCCTGAAAAAGCCCAAATACCTGAAAAAAACCCAACCCATTGAGGGATGCAAATGTGGGAAAGGTTAAAGTTGACATCCGCTGCTGCCTGCTTTTGGTGGCAGCATGTATTAGAGATATAAAGAAATAATAAAATACACCCAAACTGTACATATTATAAGGCCGTATTTTTATCTCGGGGTTCTGGTGACACGTACAAACCACTTGAGCTTTGCTTCTGTGCTTTATATCGCCACGAGAAACCCTTGATAAAAATACAGCTTTATATTGTACAGTGGGGTATAGTTTATTTTCCCCATATATCACACCCTGTGTTTTATTTATAAACAGACCCAAAGACACTTGCACATGCAAAGCAGTTTTTTTATTGAAGTAATGCCGAGGTATCAATAATGCTGGATTAACTAACGCATTGCCACACAATAATTTTTGGGGGGCAGCAATGGCCTTTCTAAAGAGACATCCATGAAAATATGAYAAAACACATAAAAAAATCAGTATTTCCATGTTACAATTTACGATTCCCATACTGGAAATTWCAGCTTCTGGTGGCTCGTACTCACAGAGAACCCTGCTAAAACCACCTCAAAATTTAACTTTAATGTCTCTTGAATCCTTCCAACGGAGAGGCTACAGGAAATAAAGCTTTGGAAAACAGAGAAACATGGAAATCTGAAGGAAAACGCAAATGATAAAGCGATGTGCTGCTGATAAGGAAGCAACTACGATGAGCTTTTCAGAATTTTGCCAAATGTGGCTAATCAAACTGCTTATCCAAAAATATACAATTTGTCAGCATCATCTCTTCCCTTGCTCTAGGCAAAAAAAAATATTCCCATCTACCAGTCCAAAAAGAAAAGGCAGGAGTAAGGAATTCAACAGCTGCCTGCTTTTGCACAGATCTCACTGTGCTCCCTTAACTCCTGCTCAGGTGAAAAAGCATTTTATGCCCCAAAGTGGGGAGGGGGAGCTGGGCAGGGGCGGGCAGGGCCAGTGTGCCAGGCCGGGCCACTCGCCGCGAGCCAGGCGCCTCCTCAGGGGGAACCTTCCACCTCACACTCGCCACGTCCCTCCCACCCCCTTATCCCTGCTTTAATGGACATTAAAAATAGAACAAAACAGGRCTGGAGATGGGAACAAAATCCATGCACAACAGGCCTGGATCGCTGTAGTCATTCTGCTGTAAAATGTAAAAACAAGAAAGGGCAGCCGAGCTGCCTCCCCCAGGACGCATCCCGCTTTTTTAATATAGTGGTGCCACCACACATTTCACTTTGGATGTTGCATTATATTTATATGTCACTCAAATATTTACCATTTTCCTGAATTCTGCTGGGTGCTCTGAGAGAGAGAGCTCGTTACAAGGCGAGGAGCTGTGGCTGTGTGCCGGGGCTGCTTAGCGGCCCCCTCCACGCACCAGCTTCTCCTTCTGCAGCTTCTCGTGGGACAGCAGCCACTCCTTCATCAGCTGTCCCCCGCCGTAGTTTCCGCTGTCCCCGCTGCTGCGGATCACCCTGTGGCACGGGATGATGATGGGGACCTGCAAAACACCCCAAAACCCRGCAGGAGCAAAGGGTGAGGCCGAGGGGAGCCAGGAACCACGGGAWGTGGGGATCTGCCACAGGCTGGGCTCCATGGGCTTSGTGTTTTCCAGCCTGAATGAYGCTGTGATTCCATGGGTCTGGAAATCCAGCACTGTGAAAGGCAGCAGCTGGGTGGCACTGGGCTGGCAGGGACTCGGAGCAGCCACGTCAGGGCCTGGCAGAGCACAAACAGAGCCCATCAGCACCCCTGGAGACCACCCCAGTTCTCAGGATGGATAGGAATTTTAATACATAAAAATGATGTAAAGTCTTTAAAAGGATAAACCTGAGATATTAAATCCCATATATAAAATGTTCCCTGCAGCACCAGGTCCTGCTGCCCTGCGCCAGCTGAGCTCTCCGTGCCCAGGGTGGGGAACGAAGCCTCRCAGACCCAAAATGCACATGAAGAACTATTTAAATTGGACACTGGGATGGAATTGCTCCCTGGCAGGGTGGGCAGCCCTGGCACAGGTGCCCAGAGCAGCTGGGGCTGCCCCTGGATCCCTGGCAGTGCCCAAGGCCAGGCTGGACACTGGGGCTGGAGCACCTGGGACAGTGGSAGGYGTCCCTGCCATGGCAGGATGGGAATGGGATGAATTTTMAGGTCCCTTCCCACTCAACACATCCTGGGATGCTATGATCCTCCCAGGACTAGAAGATTTCTGGGAAAAACCAGAYTATTGAGAAGAGGTCCCAGTGCCTGAGCTACCCAGCAGATCCTCTCTGGGCTGTAGCACCTCCATGTGCACCCTGAAGAAATTCTCTGGAAGACCAAGGCACTATTTATTATTTAGCAGCAAGTCAATCCAAAATGGGCTGTGAATTTCTAAAGCCTCCAACAGGAGAAGTTTGATTCCGACCTAACCAMTTTTAAGAACTGTTTTTTTCCCCCCCTCTCTGCCTTCTCCCTATCATTTATAACCACACGACACAGATTCTGCAAAATCAATGCCAGAAGTTACATAATGGACTGATAATGCAGAGGAGAACATAAACGTGGGTGTTTTTTTTTATTTTTTTATTTTTTATTACAGGTGATTATCATAGCTGAAGTACACACCATAAAAACTGCAATACATCATCTCTAATCACGGGTGTGTTTTGGAAACTGCATAGTAATGGCATTGCAACAGTGGGGCTGGGACAACATCACTCACCCAAAAGGGCAGGTCTCACAAACCTGGGGATCTCAAGTCAAAAATTGTAATTTATTTCTGTGTAGACACACAGACAAATTGCACACTTTACCCTCACTTATTTTAATCCCATTTAATCACACAGTTCAGGCACTGTGGTGTATYTGAGCCAAGGATACACAAACCCCAAAGTAGCTGAACAGCTACTGGCCAGACCATAAATTGAGAAGGTTTTTTTGGGGTGTTCTTTCAGTTTACTTAACTAATTTCAGTGCCTGAAATTTAAAATCCTAATCTCAGTTCACACTAAATGAGAATGMATACAGGTGCTAATTGTTGATCAGGGTTTAAATAAAAAAATGCTTCCAATATCTGCTTCATTTGGAGGTGGCAATGCCACAGGTGATTAATCCATCTGCAACAGCTCCAGTGAGTACCAATAAGAGCTTTGCTCCATGCCAAGCCATCCCACAGTAGGTTTATGACTTCTTCAAAGAAATTGGGAGTTTTTTTTGCAAGTGTTTCTCTGGTTTGGGGTTTCTCTGCCTTTACACTCCCTGCAGTTACTGCAGGAGGCTTGGCTTGAGTGACAAAGCCATAATAATAYGCTGTAAAACATCTCTGAGGTTCATTTGCAATTCTTTAAAAACACACACAGTAAAGCAGCAGATTTTGGTGGCAAGGCTATAAATCTTGGTGGAGAAAAAGAAAAAAAAGGACTTTATTTTCAGATGTGGGGTCTTGGATGATCCCTGGGTGGGAGCAGGACCTGCTCACAGCACAGGGAAGTGGGGCTGAGCTGTCACCACCCAGCMAACAGAGGAGGTATGAAATTAATGCCACTTTTTCCATGGCCAAAACAAAGAATTCCACGCTGAGATTGTCCCAACACAAGCACCCATCCGTCACCCTCCACAGCCCTGGATGCAGGAGTGGTACAAAGACCATACCAGCGCTGTAATTTAAAAATATTGAATATTGCTTCAGTTTGGCTTAATTGTGGTGACAACGTTCAGCCTACTAAAATAATTAAACCTGCTAAAATTTATTAGGGCCCTAAGGACATTTTAGAGGGAGAACTACCCTAGTCTGGAGCTTTAATGCCTCAGCTACATTTAATGTAATTTTTATCAATAACCAAGCAGCTCATAATATTATAGCACCGCTGAAATCTTCATGCTGTGAAATCTAATTCCTCTCCTCCACGAATCCATCACACGCACAGCCCCTACCTCAAACGCTATAAAACTTCCAAACCCAGAGATTTGTCTCCAACAAAAAAATAATATGAAGGAGCCCTCGGATCGATGCCGGAGTCCCTCTGATTCGGGCACCAGCTGAATATTTYCTCCAACTTCGCTTTTGTTCTTCTGGGTAGAGGCCCACAAGGGAAAGAGCTTGTTTTCACTCGCAGCCTCATCAATACCTAAATCCTGGTGAACAAGTGACACTGAGAAGCTGTAATCAATAGCTCCCTGTGCGTTTTTTCTTCTGGTCAAATGGTTCAGCACTACTGACAGCCCTGACACTCGGAACATGATGCTAAATCTTTATCAACAGCCATCTGGGTGAGTGGCAGAACAAGGCTGGGCCGGTCATTAGCGCTCCTGGCGATCTGTGAATAAACCAACTCCTCCAGAACGTGTTTGTTTAGGGGAAAAAAGGTGGGGGGAAAACTCCCTGCCCACCGGATGGATCACTGTGAACTGCTTTTAGGGAATTTCAGTGCTCTGGTTGTTCCCAGTGCTCAGTTTGAGGGGAGRGAAATGTCCCATGGCTGGAGCTGCTGATGTGGCATGGAAACAGCTGAGGGATCACACTGAGACACACTCAGCAAAAACCAGACTCGTGGTTTGCTCATGTCACAGAATCCCAGACTGGCTTGGGCCGGCAGRGATCTTAAAGATCACCCAGTTCCAYCCCCTGCTTTTTCTCCACCTCTTCCCCAGCAGAAACAAATGCTGTGATGTGACCCAGCGTGGGTCTCAGGTTATCACTGGCCACCAAAGGAAGCAAAGGTTTTGGGAATGAAAATAGTAGGGAAAGRTTCATCCCCAGAGGGTGCTGGCACAGCCCCGAGGCTGCCAGAGCTCCAGGAGAGCTTGGACAGCACTGCCAGGGGTGCCAGGGTGGGATTTTGGGGCGTCTGTGCAGGGCCAGGGGCTGCATTGGATGATCTGTGGGTCCCTTCCAGCTCAGGACATTCCCTGGTTCAATGGATGAACACACAGGTACTTTGATRTGTCCATGGTGTTTCAGATCCACACACCACAATTTTCTCACAAATGCACAAATGCTCCCCCAGCGATCCAAACATTTTGGTTGAGCATCCATGATGCAGCTCAATGTTATATCCATGATTCAGGATGGATTGGTGCAATATCCTCGACGTGGGACAGATTGGTACCAGCACCAGGCTGTGCCCCTGGCTTGGGTGAGCCCAAGGACCAGCAGAGCTGGAGAGGGCACAAACCCAGAGCAGACAGCTCTGAGTGCTGTGATCAGACCTCTGAAGATGTCTTATTTAAGGCACAGAACACTCATTTAGGATGGCCTTGGACTAATCAGCCCAACATTCTCCATTTCCCATGAGCTTCTGTGATTTCTTTTTGATCCTCCTCTACCAGTCTAATGAGATTTTTAATTGAACTTTATGGGTTCCCTTTGAGGAGCACAGACCTCGCAATCAGTGTGAACCACAGCAAACTCTGGGAAGCCTCTCCTGTGAAAGGTGAGCCATCCCCACCCTGTCCTGGGCATGAACTGAGGCAGCTGCTGTTCCTGGCTCTTCCTCCACCTTCTCGTGAAGCTGAAGGTCAGCCCAGGAATTACGTGGAGCATCCCAGCTGCAAGGGGAAACCTGTGGAAYGCACTCTACCCAAATTAAAGACCAAGCCTTGACTCGTAGGAGGGAGAAACGTGCTGGTGTCTGGTGGAGGAAGGTGAGTTTGTGATTTTACCCAAGTGTTTGAGGCACAAYGTGATGACAATGTGATGCCAGCTCAGGGTTATTTCAAAGGGCCCTTTTTCCTGGCACTGCCACCCTCCCTAAATGAGGGTTATCACAAATCCATCCTCCACCACACCAGGATGCTCCAAGCCCCACCCAAGCCTTGGGCACTTYCAGGGATGGGTTTGGGGTTTGGACTGAGGGTTTAGACCCTGGGTAGCTCTTGAGCAATCTCTGACCTCCCATGTTTTATCCCACTGGTCCTCTCAGTATTTTCTTTAATCAGATTTCTACGAGGCTGCAAAGTGGAGTTGCAAATTGGGTCAGAAAATCTGTTTTCGCAAGAGTTGATGGCTTTATACACAGAAATAACAAAGGTGAGGGTTTTTTTTTGCAGTGGCACATTTTATCTTTATCTCTCACCTCATGCATAAAATCCGTGTGTATTGCACGCAGGCAGCCTGCACATGATGGCTCACAGGCCAAGGACCAGGAGACATTTCTGGGGGAAACATCAGGAGCAGCGAACAGTTGCTCACACTCAGGTGCAAAAGGATGATGTGTGTGTGTGTTTGCATGTGGAATATGGATGGAATTTCAGATTACCTCCAGGAGATGAGCAGTGGCAAAATTGTGGTTTGCGATGGGCAGGACTCTCATTACAGCACTGATTTTTTTTTTTTTTTAATCATCAGCTTTCTATGATGAAATATTGAGGTGGTATTATATTAATACAGCTCTTTTTCCCTACAGCTATACATTATTATCTATAACCATAGCTTAAAAATTTTCTGCTGGGGACAGAAACCACAGCAGCCAYGGTATGGGCTGGGAAATGGCAATAATAACTAGGACCCCATTTAAAAAAATTGCAGGAGCTTTGCTGTATATTTTCAGAACTATTTTCATCCTTCCTCACAGGGGAAAAAGCAGGAATTTTCACACCACAACCTGCTGTTACTGCTACTTTGGATGCTGCTGCTCCACTGCAGCCTGAGGGCAAAGCTGGGTACATTTCTAGGCGATGGCAATTACATCTCCTTTTGCACAACACTGGATTGTTATTCTTTGAGAACTGTTTCCTGTAGGTCTGCATTGGATTGCCTTATCTTAATGTACACCAGATTATATTGGAAAGCATTCCATCATATTAGAATAGTTTGTATTGTCAAGTACAATGCGGGCTATTGACAAAACACTGCTCATAGGAACTGCTTCACAGGGACAGCTGATGGATGCTGCAAACAACAGGGGGGCTCAAGGCTTAACCCACATGCAACTGTGTGGGTCTCCCTGGCCGGGGGGAAYTGTGGAATGGGATGGGCTCCAAGGTCCCTTCCAACCCAGATTGTTCTGGGGTTGTTTGGCTCTGTGGGTTTAGGGATTGAACTGCTCCTCAAACAGTGCAGGCACATCCAGCTGAGCCCCCAAACCCTCCGAGCCAGGATGGGGCTGATCCCAACCCATAGAGCACCCACTGAGCACCACAGCAGCTGCACACACCCACCCAGGTGACTCACGTGCATAAACACACTGGAAAGCTAAACCCAGACAAAGAAAAGGGAAAACAGACACAGATCATTTAGCAAAAGAACATTCTTTCCCCAAATCCACAGGCCTAACCTAGAGTGCTGCTCCCTCCAGCTGGTTCAAATTCAGGCAACTCACCTCCAGAATCCCAGACTGGTTTGGGTTGGAAGGGACCTTAAACTCATCCCATTCCACCCCTGCCATGGGCAGGGACACCTTCCACTGTCCCAGGGTGCTCCWGGCCTTGTTTTCAGAATTGTATTAATGCCAGAGTGGATGGCTTTTGGATGCTTTTAACACAACCAAAAGCACTCATAACCTGCCAATTTAAGCCCTTGTGGAAGATAAAAGACCTCCCCAACCTAARAATACACAAAGAAGTTTGAGAACAACAAACTGTGCAGAGGCTGGTGAGTAACAGGAGCGTTCCTCCTCYCAACCCAACCCAACCCCACCCCATAAATGGTAGGGCATAAATCACGCTAACCTGGGCTGTGCACGATTGCTGATGAAAAACACTTACTGACCTCACTCCTCATGGCTGCCCAATTTTCAAAGCAGGCAAATTGAACCCCTCAGACTCTCCAAAGCAGCCTGTCCCCGCAGCTCTGGGCTGGCAGGAGCCCTGCACTCACCGGGTTGCTCCTCATGGCTCCCCCCACGGCGCGCGCTGCCCGGCTGTTGCCAGCAAGATCTGCCAGCTGCTTGTAGGAGACAGCCTCCCCAAACTTGACATCGTTCAGCAGCGTCCACAGCACCTGCCTGGTGAAGGAATCTGCAAGGCAGAGGGAGAGAGCACTGCTGGACTGGAGAAACGAGGATGGAACAGCCAAAGAACCCAACGCAAAGCCAGGCTCGATGGCAGGTTTGTAATTTAAACTGGAGCAGCCCCCTGCACTGTCCTGTTCTTGTGCCCTGTATGACTACATTTAAATACATGATTATTGCAGAGAGTGCTTGGAGTAGCTGATCACTATAAAAAAAGGATTTAAGGCTTTGATTTTCCTATATTTTTAATTTGCTTCGAGTACAATTATCCTGTTAGCTGGTACAATGTGGCTTTCCCCATTAAATTGGCGGAGTATAAATTAGCATAGAGTCAAATTAAAAGGGAAGGAATGAGTGGCTGTACCTCTCTGACAAAGGCCTGGCATCTCCAGCTAATTTCCAACTTCAGCTGGGACATGCCAGGGACGCCCTAGAGCCAGCAAACTCTGAATTATCCTGGCTGACTGCATTTTATAGTGGGGACCCCCGAGCTACTGCTCAGCACTGCACACACTGCCAAGTGTAAGGACTAGCTGTGACCTTGAATGTCCTGCACATCCTTAATGATGCAGGGGAAAAAAAAAAATATAATGTATCGGCCATTATTTTAATTTTAATTCGGCAGAGAATTGCTTTAAGTGTTCCAATTGCTGAAATAATGAATAAGCAAATGCATTAGGAGAGGCTTTCTTTGGCATCTCATGGTGTCACTCAGCCCAGGATTGTTTCAAGGAAGGAAAAGGGATAGTCCTATTTGGATTTGAGTTGGGTTGAACACCTCTTGCTCCTCCAAGGCACTTGGAAAAGCTCTGAAGATCTCACTCTTGGATAACTTATTGAGAGGAGTGAGCTGGTGACTGAAAAAAAGGAAAAAAAAAAGGAGAAGAGACCCCTTCCCCCAGCTGAGAGCCTCAACCTCCCACCCKGGCAAAGAAACAAACTGATTAAAAACATTTTCTTTCTTTAGTTGTCAAAAAAGACATTGATTACCTTCTGTAGGAAGGTAAAGAAATGTGATTTTGTTCTTAAAGGAAACCCATACRGCGTTATGTGTGTGTTAAATAATAAAAATCACTTCTTAACTGAAGGGAATGATAATCACTTCATTGAAAAAATCTGTTTAGTCTTTATTATAACATTAAGCAAATTAAACATCAGCATAATCCAGGTGATACGAGAAAAGGGTCATCAAAGAAATTAACTTTGTTGTTCATTAATTTACATGGATTAGTAGAGGGCAAAGAGATAGCAAATCTGCTCTAGTTTTTATGATATAATTTCAAACTGTACACCATTTGTGGCAGTAGGGTGACTTTGGGGTTAATCAGACTGATTTGTCCTTTTAATTGCTTTCTATTCAAAGAAAATTCATTAGATAATGTTCTCTTCAAAATTCATGAATCAATTTAACTGAAGAAACCACATTAACAGCTTTGGGTTCATTAGCACAAGCAGTTGTGTTACTGGCTGATTGCTACCAGGGCTTCCTTAGGCAAACAGATTTTGTTTACTGCGATTCCTTCAGAAGGGTTTATTTCAAATCAAACTGGTCCTTATTATTTTCTCAGCCTATTTAATCTGCCAGGATTAGCTTTCACCCCCCTGCTCAGGGGTCTTGGGGAGTCACTGCCCCATGGCATCTTTTAAATGACCAGAAAATCCCTTTTTTACCCTCAGTTTTGGCAGGCTGGGGCGGGATGGATGTGAAACTTTTGGGAACCTGTTGGAGTCAGGGAGAAAGCGGAGCAAAGTGCACCTGGACAGGGAGCAGCAGGGGGAGGCTGGGGCAGCTGCAGAGCCCCAGGTGATGCCCAAATTCCCGAGGACAGGCTGGCACAGGGACACAGATCATCCTCCCCTCACACACAGGGGCACAGACTATCCCCCTGCCAGAGCCACCAGGCATTTTCCATGGGAGCAATCCGTGCCTCTGCCCCCACATAAAACACTCGTGGAGGGTTCAGAAGAATGAAATATTTAGCAAYCATGCACATCACTTTGGAAATGAATCTGAAAACTCCATTTCATCCTGCGGGGAGCAAAGGCATTAATTAGTTTAAGCAGCTCCAAGAGGCAGTGCCAAATGCTGTTATTGAACTGTCTGCAAGTGTGAGTGCCTGGGAGCACAACCTGCCCAGATGAGCTGGGTGAACTTTGCCCAATTTTCAGTGTGCCAGCGTTTTATGCCGTTAAATATCCTTATAAAGTGCTGTGAAAGCCCCCCACAAAAMCAAACACACAGGAATTCTCTGGCTCCATGAGAGCTCCATGTCCTGGGGGGGGGGTGATCAACAGGAGCCCCACGAGGTTTTGTCCTTCCTGTGCCCCCACCTGCAYGTGGGGTCAGCAAAAACCCCTCGAGGTGACCAGGAGAGCCCCTGACCACCAGGGACCCCTTCCACCATCCCAGGTGCTCCCAGCCCCAGTGTCCAACCTGGGCTTGGGCACTGCAGGGATCCAGGGGCAGCCCCAGCTGCTCTGGGAATGCCATCCTGTACGAAACTGAGAAYTTYRGMCTTTCTGTGCTGCCAGGCACCGACCSCAAGAGAACACTGCACTGACCTGAGGCTGTGGAGAAGCTCCCAAAATGGAATGATGGAACTGGGATGGTGGGTGTGSAGTTTGGATAGAAGTGTGTGATATCACAGGGTGGGAAACTCAGAGTTTAAGGTGTTAGAATACAGTARTAGATATAAAGCAAGGTGGAGGTTTTAGGGTGGAGGCTGACCTTTCTTCACCTTCTTCTTCCCCTTCTCCTCCATGGCTTTGGGTGGTTTTGTGTAATTGGATAAAAAAGTTCACAGGCAGTTGGTTATTAAGTTTAAAGTAARAATAATTTATGTGTCGTTTCTGAATTGGACAGTTTATCCTTCAAAGGCCCTGTGGAGAGAGACACCGGGCTCCATTTTTAGTGTGTTAGAGTGAAGTGCTGCAGAACTCAGGGTTTGTGAGACTGTGACATGGGTAAGAACCAATAAACATCTGATTCCCAACAAGAAATACCCTCTCACAATTTAATCCCAACCCTGGCAGAAGAAAAAGAAGTGAAGAATTGACATTAGTGGTGATCCTGGGTGAGGAGGACACCAMAGGATTGGGACCTCAGTGAAGAACAAAGAAAATAAAAATCGGCACCATCCCATCCCCTCCCCACCCTCACAGGRAAGGAYATTTCCWGATAAATTACCCTGAACCTGTTGCTAATGCCTAAATGCCCAGAGGTCCCTCCCACCAGCCCACCGGGCCTTAATTCTCCATACAAACATGTGAAATCCATGGGGATAATGGAGAGAAAATCAATTTTACTTGAACACCAGYTGTATCATAACTTTTAACAGTGTAACTCAAGGTGGGAATTAGTCCAAAGAAGTAAAATCATACACTTCTAACTAATAATCATGGAATTATGGAATGGTCTGGGTTGGAAGGGACCTTAAAAATCACTTTATTCCACCCCCTTGCYGTGGGCAGGGACATCTTCCACTAAATAATATCTATATTATTTACTTATATATATATATACAYAWAWAWWATATAWAWAWAWAYAWWTWTTTTTTTTTWAAATCTAATCTCTAGCAAGGATTTTTGGGGTTSGTGAGGGGCTCAGTCCCTCAGGATTCAGGATGGATGAGGGAAGAGCAGAGGGACCAGTGCCAGGCCTCTCCTGTCCCCTCTATATCCCACAGCCTGATTTTCCACCCTTTTTAATCTCTTTGATTAAGAGGAATTGAAGACAGACTGGTTTATCCTTCCCCTCAACCCTGATTGCTGGGAATGTTAGTTTTTGTTTGTTGTGTTGGTTTATTTTCGTGGTTTTTTTCCCCCCTGCTTTTMTTTTTGTTTGTTTGTTTTTCCCCCAGAGTTTTGCAAATGCAAAGAACAGTTATAAACACTTGCTCCTGCTCGGCAGCTTTTTCACAGCCTGCCTGGGGTACTGCACAGACAACTTTTCTTGTTGTTTTTTTACTCATTGGTTCTCACTGTTATTACTATTCGCAAAAAAAACCCCAAACATTCAAGTGCAACAGCTGAAAAATCCCCAAATCTGTTTGGAAAACAGCARCTCCCACTGCAGCAGCAGCTCCCAYCTGAGCCACAGAACTCAAACTGGCTCTTGGATCTGGGAGGAACAGGTTCACACTCACACTGCAGAAACAACAAGTGGTGTAAACCATTAATCCAAGCAAGAGAGCAGATTTTTAGCAGTTTTGAGACTTATTCTTAAAGCCATGTTAAACCTGTCGCCCTACCCCAGACTGACCTAGTAAGTGATATGTGAAGATATAATTTAATAATTTGTTTAATTCAAATGTTTTGCTCTTGTTATAMCCCTGGATCCCTGGCAGTGCCCAAGGCAAGGCAGGACAGGGCTTGGGGCACCCTGGGACAGGGGAAGGTGYTAACCCATGGCAGGGGTGGCACTGGGTGGGCTTTGAGGTCCCTTCCAGCCCAAACCAGGCTGTGACTCCATCAAATATCAGGCACTTTTATTGAAATTTTATGTATTGCCTGTGCATGCATGTTTGTAAAACGTGATAAAATGAAACAAAAATATGACTATAATGTAGAAACTTGCTGTCTGTCTGCACCACTCCAGTGAGAAATGGACCAAAATGCTTCCTTTTAACACCTTGAACATCCAGGCTGGCCCACACTGAGTGTGAGCTGCATTAAAACCCAATTAATGGGAGCTGCTCCCAATCCCTGCTTTAACRCAGTTTTACACACGGCTCCCTTCAGATTTCTGAGGGGGTTGTGGGGCCAAATTCTATCCTTAGAAGCAAGGAACTCTCCCTGGAGCTCATCCAGCAGCATTTCTGCAGTTAAACTCCCTGGAAGTCAGGGGTGTTTAACTCCAGCAGTAACTGATATTCTGACCCATTTTTTATACAATACCTCGAGAGCAGCTCACTACAACTTGCAGGAGCAGGCGGAATTTTAGAGCTGACGGAAATGAGCAGTTGGAAGCTCAGCAGTGGCCCTTGGAACTCCCCAGGATTCCCATTTCCAACCGCAAACTTCCAACCGCAAACTTCCAACCCCAGACTTCCATCCCCAAACTTCCAACCCCAAACTTCCAACCACAAACCTCCAGCCCCAAACTTCCAACCCCAAACTTCCAACCCCAAACCTCCAGCCCCAAACTTCCAACCCCAAAACTTCCAACCCCAAACTTCCAGCCCCAAACTTCCAACCCCAAACTTCCAACTGCAAACTTCCAACCCCAAACTTCCAACTGCAAATATCCAACCCCAAACTTCCAACCCCAAACTTCCAACCCCAAACTTCCAACCGCAAACTTCCAACCCCAAACTTCCAACCCCAAACTTCCAGCCCCAAACTTYCARCCCCAAACTTCCAGCCCAAGGCTTTACACCAACCAAGACTCCCTCAGCATCAGCAGCTCCATCCCAGCTGAACGTTCAGACTCGGCAAGCCAGGACAGCCCTGGCCAGGCTGGGCTTGGATTTGGAATGGCAGAGCCCTGGCCAAGTCCCTGCTGGGTGTCCCAGCACCCCTGGCAGTGCCTTGTGAGGCTCTGAGCAGCACTGCTGGGGTTCCACCGAGGAGCCACCTGATTTTCCTGAGCTGCAACTACTCCAGGAGAGGAGAGCAAGCGCTCTGCATGAAGAGACAGAGGAAATATCATCCTCTTCCCAGCCAACAAACTGTGGCAGCCAAGGTTTGTGCTGCAGAGGGGATGGGGAGAAACAAAAAATCAATTTGTTTTTCTCCAACATCAGTCTCATGCTGATTCCTGAGAACTCACCCCGTTTTCCTGCACTAAGATTTCCCTCAGAGATCTGGAGCCTCCTCCTTGGCATTCTGTGCCCCTGCTCCACCTTCCTGAGACCCCACYTGCAGYGCTGCACCCAGCACTGTAACCCAACAGGAGGAGGACATGGAGTGAGTCCAAAGGAGGCCACGGAGATGCTCCAAGGGCTGGAGCCCCTCTGGAGCCAGGCTGGGAGTCTCCAGCTCCAGGGACACCCTGCCAGGGCCTGAAGGGGCATCAAGAGAGCTGGAGAGGGACTGGGGACAAGGGATGGAGGGACAGCACAGAGGCAATGGCTCCAGGTTGCACCAGGGAAGGTTTAGGTTGGAGATTAGAGAAAATTTCCCCACCTAAAGAGCTGCTCAGCCCTGGCACAGCTGGATTCCCCATCCCTGGGGGGATTTCACAGCCCTGTGGATGTGGCATTTGGGGACAGGGGCAGTGCTGGCCTGGGAGTGGTTGGACTCGATGGCCCTGGAGAACTTTTCCAACTTAAACAATTCTGTGRTTCTATTTCTCCATCTGCATGTATCCCACAGCAAAGCTGCCCAATGCCACCACTGCTGCTGGAGACACAACACCTCCGAATTTTTCATCTGCACRACCATCCCAGTGAACATCCAAACCACAAAACCCCCTCCAGCTTCCATTTCCACCTTTCAGCCACTGAGCAGCCTGAAGTAAGCAAGTTCCAGGAGGAGCCAAGGCCAGATCTGCTCACTTGAGGCACACAGGAAGCTTAGTCAGGCTCAGCTTTACTTCCCTCTCAGGAATATAAATGCTCTGAMAATCTCAGTGTCATTCTCAGGGCACAGGGACAAAATCTCACCCCCACACCCTCAGAAATGAGCACTTTGGGGGACGAAAACCCCACCTCCAGCAGCAGCATTTATATTTCGTGTATATTTTATATGTTGTGTCTTTCAAAGTCAATTATTTTAATATTTCATTTACATAAAAAGAGAAGGAAAAAACCCCAACAACATTGAGAAGTCAAATAATAGAGTAGAAAAAGGGATTGATGCAGTGGGCCTAGACCAGAAATGGCTGAAAATACAAATATGGGGCTTGG
>JACDOX010000292.1:639304-650400 GCA_014549065.1 Cardinalis cardinalis
GGTTTGGGTTTGGATCTGTTGTGCTGGGGAGCTGCGCTTCCCAAATTTCNATCAAAGAGCAGCAAAAATAAACATGAAACATTTCTGCGTGTCTCCCATATGCAGATGGGTATTTATGGAGGGGCTTCTCAGCAGCACAGCCAGCCTCGGAGCAGGGGCATGGAATGATGGAATTCCAGACTGGTTTGGGTTGGGAGGGACTTTAAAATCCACCCAGTGCCACCCCTGCCATGGCAGGGACCCCTCCCACTGTCCCAGGCTGCTCCAAGCCCCAGTGTCCAGCAGTGGCCTTGGGCACTGCCAGGGACCCAGGGGCAGCTGGAATTCCATCCCAGCCCCTCCCCACCCTCACAGGGAAGAATTTCTTCCATATATTTAATTCCTGCACCTCAATCACCTGGCAGGAGATGRTGGGTTTGGGTTTGGATCTGTTGTGCTGGGGAGCTGCGCTTCCCAAATTTCCTCACTGTGCACATTTCAGATGCTTTACAAACAGGCCTGGGCCCTCAGGGGGTTCATTCACACCTCTGAGAAGAAGCAGAACCTCTTCAGCCTTCTTGTTCCCTCCAAAACTTTCACATTTGTCCACTGAAAGAAATATTCCAAGTCTCCCCTTTCARGGTACCTCAAAARTAACTGGCATSAACAGTGGCCTGCACAGTGCCATCRATGCCAGGGCCAACACCTGGCCAATAAAAAGCAATAATTTAGTATATTTTAAGCACTAAAACATTGCTTTAGAAGTAGGGAGTGCCATGGTGAAAATCACTAATTATTTAATAGTGTTATTTTAATAGAAAATTCAGGTTTTATGTATTTTTAGCTTCCTGGCAGCACCTCATGGAGAAGTTCTTCTCCCCAAYGGGCTCTGGGACAGCAAGACTTCCACAAATCATTCTCCATATGAACACATGGGGCTTAAAATCAGCAGAACACCAAAACACTGACAGTTTTGTTTTGGGGATGTCTTAACTCCTACCTGGGCAGTGCAGGGAGCATGGAGAGTTTTGGGAGAGGAGGCAGAGACTGAGACACAGATCCCAAATCTGCAACTCAAACCTGAGGCACCAACAAAGACCTGTTGGTGTTTCTATAATGCTTTAACTCCAGGTTGAATGATCAGGGACAGAAATCTTCTCCAGGCTAACATTTCCMATTCAAAATCTCATTCCAGGAGCAATTATTTTTTGCTTTGTTTCAAATACATCAATTTTGGGAGGAGGAAATTGTGCAAAGTAGGTAAAAATAACCTTTCACTGACTTTATGGACATTTGAAATCCACACAAGAACTGCTGTAGACATAAATACARGAGACCTGCAGATCAGAGAAACTCAACCACTGCCTCATCACTGCAAACTCAGCTTAACTGGCCATATTTTATCATTATTTACTGCTACACAACCCTTCCTCCTGTTCTGGAACAGACACAGAATGGCCCTTCCAGAGACACCACGCACCAGCTCAGCTGCGATTTCTAAGTGACTGGGCCAGAAAATTAAATTTCTATTTCCCCATTCAAGAGAGAAATAAATGAGGGACTTGCCTCTATTTCTCTTTGTCAGGGAGCTGGGACTCACCAAGAACTTTACCTGGGCAGCTTCAAAATTCCCCTCATCAGCTGCACCCTGCAGACAGAGCTTGGACTGCTCTCCCTCGTGGCCCTGTGTGACAGCAGGTCACCAGTGGCCAACACCTGACCCAAAATTCAGAAATCCCTGCTGGTGTGCACTGAATGCACCTCCTGGTCCCACCTCTACTCTCTTTTCTCCCCCTTTATTGGAATTCTTGTTTTTGCCAGCCCTGGGAAGGTCACCCCTCTCCTTCTCCAGAGGAAATAACAAAAATTAAAGAGAATTTACCTCGATCTGCAATGTTGAGGTAAATGTCGAACTCAACAGAAAAGCAGCCTCACAGGCTGACTCATCCTGTTAATGAGACACCCAAACCTGCCCAGAGTTCCTAAATAAATCAGAGGATTTGCTGATAAATACATTAATCAGGATAAATGCAGTTTCCTGATTACACTGATGGGAAGGCAGGACCCTCTGGTCACAGACTGGAACCAGCAGGGAGGTTCTGCAGAAAACTCCTCCCAGATCTATGGACATGCTGCAGGTGTCATTCCAGTATCAATGCATCCAAAACACAAGGTGTAAAGGATTCAATACTCACACACCCTGATAAAGCACAATTTCCAACTCATCCCTACAAATTAAGCTCCCTAACTCCAAAATTTCCAACTCATCAGGACCTTCGGTTTGAGGTCTTGGTCAGGATCATCAGCTACACCTGGGAGTGCAAAACTGGGCAGCAAAACTGAGCACAAATTGGGCAAATTTGGAGAAATAAAGTGGCAAACCTTAACAAGAACCTCAAATCCCACCTCAGGGCACCAAATCCAGAACTACCATGAAGGAAGTATGAGACATGGGTTCTAAAATTCATAGATAGGTCCTACAAGATTATTGGTCATGATTGCAGAGCTCCAACACATTCCCATGAGAAGAGAAAGGAAAGGAAAAAGGAAAAAGGAAAAAGGAAAAAGGAAAAAGGAAAAAGGAAAAAGGAAAAAGGAAAAAGGAAAAAGGAAAAAGGAGAGGAGAGCTGGAGAGGGACTGGGGACAAGGATGGAGGGACAGGAGCCAGGGAATGGCTCCCAGTGCCAGAGGGCAGGGCTGGATGGGAGATTGGGAATTGGGAATTGTTCCCTGGCAGGGCTGGATGGGAGATTGGGAATTGGGAATTGTTCCCTGGCAGGGTGGGCAGCCCTGGCACAGGTGCCCAGAGCAGCTGGGGCTGCCCCTGGATCCCTGGCAGTGCCCAAGGCCAGGCTGGACACTGGGAGCACCTGGGACAGTGGGAGGTGTCCCTGCCATGGCAGGGCTGGCACTGGGGGGGATTTAAGGTCCCTCCCAACCCAAACTATTCTGAGATTCTAAGAAAGGGGAATAAATCCACAAATTTTGATATAAACTTGTGTAGAACTGATGTTGCAAACTGGAATTTGTTTTATCATCTTACAATTACAGGGCTATTTCTTCTCCCACACTGCAATATCATGTCGTACATATTTGAAATGTTACACAGATTTGGAACTGGAGGATCTTTAAATTCCCTTCCAATCCAAGACATTCAGCCAGAAGGAATCCCTTGCATCCCCCAGGYACCTCCACAAACCTATTTTATATCCACTCAGGGAACAGGACAACGCCAAGCCAGGTTATTTGGGAGAAAGGAAACATTAATTCTCTGCAAACCTTTGACYGCACTGGGTCACCACTGGGTTACTCAGCACAGGTATCCTGATGTTCTCCTCCAGCAAGGCAGAGGAGGTTGGGAGGCCCCAACATCCCTCCTCTATTTTCCTTGCTTCCCACAGAATTGCTTTTATTCTACAATTCCACTTAGAGTTACATTGATGAGGTGTTTTTACCATTTCATTTTTCATCACGGCCCCAAATATCCCCTCCCAAAGGACTCTGGATCAAGAAATCTGCACCCTCAGTTGCTTTGTGAAGATCCTGTTGCCAAAGATAACCTGGCCTAGAAAATTAATATATGAAACATGCAATGCAAATGTGCTGCACTACGTGAACAAAGTGTAAGATCCTCGCTGGGCTAAAAAAGGAACACTGAATTCTTCAGCTTTCTATAAGTTCCTTTGTAAATGTGCATGTTAAAAATAATACTCATTAAAGTGCTTAAATGCAATAAAATGGAACTATTTCCTCACTGCATACAAACGAAGTCAGTATCAAAGTACTGATTTTTAAAAATTTGCATTAATTTATTATTGAGTTACAAATACCTAATGGATGGAGCTAAGATGTACACAGCACTTTCCAAACACTAATTCACAACATCCTTCCAAGAATGCTGCAGCAGCAGCAGATAATTCCCAGAACCTTCTGGCTTCAGTGTCAAAGTTAAGGTGTCTTTTTGCTTTTTCTTTTTTTTCTTTTAAGGTATATGTATTCAAGCATCCAACAAAACAACTGGGAAGAGGTGAAGTGTGATCCCATGAAGCCACTCAGCCTCAGACTGATCCCAGTGCCATCACACAGCGCTGCTTAAATGAACTGCAACTGGAATTCCCGAGATCCAAATTATTTAAACAGACATCCTGGAAGCAAACACAGGAGCAGTCCTACCAGTGACCCCTGATGGGATTTCACAGATTCGAGGTTGCTCAATTAACAGGCAGGCCTAAAATCAGTGCCTTGCTTGGAGGAAGTTCTCACAGGTAACCTGCCAGGAGAGGAGGAGTCTGTGAAGGCACAGGCAGAAATTCGGGTTATGTGGGGAGTGAGAAGCAGGTGGGGCTGGGGAAACACCCCCGTCCTGCACCTCTTAAAGAATGATTTGATCTTCCAAAGCATCTAAAGAATATTACAGGGATTTCCCTCAGTTGGTAAGGTTCATAATCACACCTTTACCTGATGTAACAACCCTGTTGTTTTACACGAACCTGCAGCATCAGGAAAATCCTCCTCTCGCTTCGCAAGCCGCCACAAAAAAAGAGGCTGCTCTTCATCCCGTGCTCTCCTGCCAAACCCAATGAAGTCAGCACAGGCACAACATGTTTATACAACATTAAGGGTTCACGTTAAGCTGAAAGCAAGGAGGAAATTTGACTTTCAGATTGACAAATGAAGAGTGCTGGTGTATTCTGGAGCCTGCAACAAAGGCGCCGGTTGTGTTCTCGCCCACCGCGGATCCCTAACAAACCCTCCTCCCTGAGAAGGATGGTCAGAGCTAAGGTCACAGCACCCTCCATCTGCATTTCAGATCTCGACTTTTGTTGGCTTTACTACTTCTTTTGGCATTAAATATGAATGATGTTCCCCGAAACATTTGGAACATTAATTATAAGGAAACAAACGCAGGGAAACGCAGGGCTCCGGTCATTGTTCACCCACRGAACGACAACCAGGAGCTTCCAGCAAAGTGCTAAAATATAAAAGGTGATGTTCATTCATGTATTGGTCCAAGCTGCAGCACTATAAAGTACATCAAAAGGTGTTAATGGTTTCAATATTTATCTGCTGCAGGGAAGCACTCTAAAAAGAAGACAGAAAAAAATTTCTGCTAATGGCTGTGTCTCTCCATTAAAATGAAAAGCTTAATGCATCTTATAATCAGAGGACAATTTGCAAATCATTAAGAGAAATGTAAAATTCCATTAAAATACAAATCAAGAGTCCCTCACTGGACTAATAATCTTTTTGATATTATTTTGCATTTCACTATTTCTGTTCCCAATATCCAGGCACCACAAATGATCAGTTCTTGAACATGCTATTTACCACAGCCTACTTCTTTAACGAGAGACTGAGAGAAGTATAATCTGCTATTCAGAGCAGGTACTAATGAAGAATTCCATATATTCTGAAATTTAATTAAAACCCCAAAGATTTCAAATTAGATGCAATTTGAAATGCCTGGGGCAGAAATACATGCACTTGCGTGGCAAGGGTATCACGCTGAAAGTTGATACCGTAATTGGTCTTGATGTATTTTTGTGTTGCCAGGCTGAAGCACAGAACTCATAACCATATAAAAATTCTCTGTAGATTACCTGCTCATTGAAAATGCCATCACTCAGGTAGTTCTCTACTAAATTACCATGCTACTAAAATGCACAAAGTGATTCGAAGAGAAGAGTGGCACAGCTGGTCGACGCTGCCAATGAGTTATGCATGCGTCGACGCTGCCTTTTTTCTTAGTAAAATATGCTCAGTTGAATATTAAAATATAATTGGCATTCAACCTAAGTAGCTTAAACCATTTTGTTATCTTCTTTTAAACCGATTTGGCTCCTCCACAGTTATTTTCGAGGATGCGATTCACAAACTAATGACACCATCACATTCAGCTAGATTTGTACTATTTTACATTTGTCATAAATAGGGACAATTTCTACAGCCTTCTAGGGATGTCCTTTAATACTTGCTCCTCTTGAACATCAAAGGCCCAATTCATGGGGAAAAAAGAAAGAAAGGAAAAAAAGGAGTATGCCATTTATGTTGTTCTTGCATATTTTATTCTGAGAGGAGTGCGGGATGCAAATTTCTAGTGAGAAGTGTGTTTTTCCAGTTAAGGGAGACCTTGCTTCCCCCAGAATAAAATGGTCAGCAAATAAACTGGTCAGGAGATGTGGCAAAACATTTTGAAAATGGGTCAGAAAGGGGCATCYTTAGGTCAAGAAGCAGCAAAATACCTTGATGATAAAATTATATCCCTCAGATGAATTTATTTATGTGCCCCTAATATAAAGGCTGTCAGAAATGTCACTATATTGTCATTTCCTGAAAAAAAATTAACAATATTACTTAGAAACAAGGTGCTCACCATAGTAACAGTCCCATTAAGCACATYACCTTTGAAACACCAAACAGGTTAAATGCATATGAGTATTGATGGTATTTCCTATCGATAAGGGGTTTTAAGGAAACTTGCCTGAAAGTTCATTAATAAAACAGGTGTGGGAGGCTGTATTTATAAAATCCTTTCCTTTTATCTTGATTGCATGGGTTTTTATTAAGGAGGGGTGCAAAGGTTACGTGGGGCTGCATGTGTGGCAAGCCAGCCAACAAATCAAAGGAAAAATGAATTAAATTAAACTTATTCCTCACAGGTCTGCAATGAGAGCAGGTGCTGAGGTCTGGGGCTCTGGGTGAAGATGAGCACACGACTCTGGATAAAAAAGTCRTTTTCCTACACTGGTGGGGGTTTCCCACCTTCAATTCTTAACTTTTAATCTAAATCTCATCTACAAGCAGCAATGTCAAAAGTTACCGGGTTGGTCAAAATGTTTCTTAGATCGGGGTCAACTGGTTCCTTTTCCTTCATGGGGAGAAAAGGGATGTGATTTTGAGCAAATTCACTTTATAAAGAAGCCTCACACGCAGGTGGCTTTTTAGAGCTGCTGATTTTAGAGTGAGGCTGCCCTGATTTTGGTCCAACTGCMGTTTGGTGCAAATATTTATCATGGAATCCTGGAATGGGTTGGGTTGGAAGGGACCTCAAAGCCCACCCAGTGCCACCCCTGCCATGGTAGGGACACCTTCACTGTCCCAGGGTSCTCCAACCTGGCTTGGGACATTTCCAGGGATCCAGGGGCAGCCAGAGTTGCTCTGGGAATTCCATCCCAATGCCCCATTACCAAAACACAAACCCTTTCTATCTAAACAGAAGTTTGGAGTAATTTGATAATATTTGATAATATTCCAAAAATTTGGAATAATAGGATCCACACATCTCTGCAGCTGTTTCAGAGTCTTGAACATTGAATACCCTCAAATTCTCTGAGAACAAGTGAAAATATTGCCATTGCACAGGTGAGCACTGGCTGTGGACCTTCAACCTACTTTTACCTAAAAAACYCCTATTTATAAAATGCTCCTTCATTCCAATTATGGCCTACCTGTAATAATGTTAAGAATACTGGCAAGAAAGGATTGTCCTACTGGAAATAGAATTAATTTTTAAAAAAATTAATTTTTAAAATAAATAAATTAAAATTTATKTTTAAAAATAAATKACSCTTTCACTGCTTTCCCCAAGACAGGACAGACACACTGCTCTGYCCATCCTYAGACTCTTCCAAGGTCACAGCACTRAAGAACACCCTGAAAGGCTTCACCAAAACCCCATCAACATCTGCAATCAGTGCTGCCAAAAAGGAAATTTGCACCTAAGGGGGCCTGAATTGCCCTAAATGGGCCACATCTGGCAGACAATTTACCCTATGAACTTCAATAAAAGTATTTAAGGTACACTTACAACTACACAGGCTTCCACTGGAAATTATAGGAATTTTGGTCTGAATTCAACAGGAATTGGGTCAGAAATTTTGCAGATATTTCTGTCCAGAATGCATTTGTATTGATTTCTTTTTTTGTTTAGTTTTGTTTTTAAATACATATAGTTGATAGAAAGCAATGGGCCAACTGGGCTGGAAAAAGAATTAGAGGTATAAAAGTAACTGGGCTATTTTGGGGTTCTGCTGTTTCCGTTTTTGAAGGTTGGMGAGGATTGATTTCTGTTTGCAGAAAATTGTAGGAAAGTATTGGATTGTAAAAATCCATTAAATGTCTCACAAAACAGTGACTTTCTGCTTATCAAAACTCCTCTCACATGAAATGGTAATAAAAGAAGATGCCAGTCTCTGCAATTTGAATTTTGAGTTGGCAGACAGAAATAGGAAAGCTTGTCAGCTCTCTGCACTTGAATCTGCCATGTCCAGATATGTGAAGTATGAACGTTTCCGAGCAGATTATTTCATATTTAACACTTTCTAAAAGCCTAAATAGAAATGTATTTGCATGTCTGATGAAGCTGCAGGGTTGAGAAAGGGAAAATCAGAAACATTTATCAACCTTTTTTTCCCTTAATGAATTGAACCTCTAGTACCAAATTAAGAGAATTTCACAAATTGCTGCAAAAATCAGTGGTAAAAATGACAATTTGTATTTTCCTAGGAAAGGGCAAGTCCTGCCTCCTCAGCAAGTGAACAGAGCAGCTCAAGACTGCAAAATATAAATACAGAATCCCATGAGATGGGTTGGAAGGGACCTCAAAGCTCCTCCAGTGCCACACAGGGACACCTKCCCCTGTCCCAGGTGCTCCAGCCTGGCCTTGGGCACTGCCAGAGATCCAGGGCAGCCACAGCAAATCTGGGAATTCCACCCCAGCCCCTCCCCACCCTCCCAGGGAACAATTCCTGCCCAATCTCCCACCTATCCATGTCTATAGTTGATATAACCTGCTGGGTTCCCACTTTCCTAGAGAAAYTAACTGAATTTTCCATTTTTACTGGAAATAAGGGAACCATGAAGAGCTGACACTGGAACTCCTGGCTTCCCTGTTGGCTGCATTTGCTGCTTTTCCTATTAAGGATGCTTACGCTTTAACCATAAATATAAATCTACATCTTATATWTCTATATCTAAATCTATATCTATCTATATCTAATATATATCTATCTAATGTATATATATCTATATAATCTATATCTGTATCTATATMATCTATATGTATATGTACATGTATATCATCTATATGTATATCTATGTCTATATAATCTATATCTATATCCAGATGTATATCGTATCTCTCTATATATCTATATCAGATATACATACATCTATATAATCTATATGTCTATCTATATCATCTATATGTACATGTATATATCATCTGTATCTATATCTAATCTATATCTACCTATATAATCCATATCTATATCCAGATGTGTATCTAATCTATCTATATCTATATCTATATCTATATCTATATCTATATCTATATCTATATCTATATCTATATCTATATCATCTATATCTATCTATATCTAATCTATTTAATATATATAATCAATACAATATCTATGTCTGTATATCTATATCCTCTATCTATATCAGTATCTCCACAATAAAGGAAGGAAGTCCCAGGGACTGCTCCTTGAAGCAAAATCTGATCATAAGTCTCAACTTAATGACACCTGAACACAAAGGTCACCACAGGACTGCCTAAATACCCTGAACCTGAACATGTGCATGCCTGAAACATGGAAATATGTATTTACAGAAGTTGCAGACAGTTTATCCACAAACTGGCACCTGAAGATTCAAACTTTCCAGCTTTACTTGACAAAATCTCAACCAAGTCAATGATTCTTGCAATATTTTTTACTGTAATTTAAAGGAAGGGGAAAGAGATCTGTAATTCATTTTAGTAATGTAAATGCTTTTCTTATTGAAATAATTTTTATRTATTGAAAAAGTCTAAGGATAAATTGTACATAGGAAAAATTTACTCTCAGGATASCATAATTAGGGTGAGCAGCACAGCCCGTGAAATCCCTTTCAAATGTAAGCATAATGTTGAATTTGTCATCTCAGAAACAGACAAATTAACAGCCCCAAAATCTTGATTTAAATATTCTGCCCAGAAAGAATAAAAAAAATACTACGTCTTTTGCTGAGTCACAATCAGAAAACACAGAAACAATTACTTTTCTTTCTTAATTTGCCGCAAGCTGGGAGTTTTTTATAGTTTAGAAAGTGCAAGACGAGTAGAAGAGAGGTGCCAGAGCAGCTCCTGGAGGGCGCAGAGCGCTCAGGATGTGCTGTGGCAGGGTTTTCTCCATGGGAGCTCCCCAGGGGGGACATCCCAGAGCCCCAGGGGGGACATCCCAGAGCCCCAGGGGGGACATCCCAGAGCCCCAGGGCCCCAGGGAGGAGGGCGAGCCCAGCGGTGACCCAGAGCGAGCAGGTTCCCGGTCCCAGAGCCGGCATTTCCCCAGCAGCCCTGGGCCGCGGCAGAGCCTGGGGAGCGGGAAATCACAGGGTAATTATTGATGACAGGCCTGCCCACGTCAGCCGGGCGGAGAATGGCGCGGCTCCGGCTCCTTTGAAGGCTCCCATTATGCACGAGGTGCTTCATCAATATCCCCTCTTGGATGAATAACCTACACCACGCACGGGGGGTTTCAGCTGCGCGGCTCTCCTCCCTGCTCTCCATGCTCAGCTGCTCCTCCTGGCTCCCTCTGCACAGCTGGGCTCTGCCTYTGCCTCGCACCGTGCCAGAACCATGGAATGCTCTGGGCTGGATGGGACCTTGAAGTCCATCCTGTTCCTGACACCTTCCCCTGTCCCAGGCTGCTCCAGCCTGGCCTTGGGCRCTGCCAGGGATCCAGGGGCAGCCSCAGCTGCTCTGGGCACCTGTGCCAGGGCTGCCCACCCTGCCAGGGAACAATTCCTGCCCAAAACCCAAYGTAAACTGACCCTCCTTCAGTTTAAAACCATCAACGCCCCTAATGGCCCCTCCAGACCTCTGAGCCTGACACAGGAATTCACAGCTCAGGGAGGAACGGGAGGACTGAGCTGGACTGAGGGAAGAGCTGAGCTCTGCTCCAGGTCTGCACCCTCAGGACAAGGAGTGCACGGAGGAACTGCACCCTCAGGAATGCAAAGGGCTCATCCAGCGAGGGCCGGCAAGGAGCAGAGCCCCAGGGCTGCTGCTCATCACAGGGCGAAGGAAAACTCTGCTGTGCCTCCAATTTCCTCTGTCCTGGGCTCTAATGAGCCA
>JACDOX010000292.1:650813-663011 GCA_014549065.1 Cardinalis cardinalis
AGTGACCAAATCAGCGTCACCTTCCCTGTGTCCCAGCCCTGAAAACAACAACAGTCCAATTTTCCTCTTCATACAGAAAGGGAGCTAATGCCCAGGCTCCATTAAGAGCAATTAATCATTTCCCATTAGGAATGTGCAGGGGTTTTTCTGAGATGCCCCACTCAGAGCAGTGGAAGAAGATGACTTTGCCCAGTGAAATTCCACACTGAATGCTGGCCATGACACGGGTTGTTGAAATTATGTTCCACATTTTGAATTATGTTCAAAAATAAATATATTGGCTGCATATAAGCTGGAGAGCCAGTAAGGGGAGAACTCCTGGAGGTGTTGGGAAACCCAGCTTTTCCCTCTCCCCAAACCCCTGACAGGGAATCAGGTGGGGRTCGGGATCTGCTCCCAGGGAACAAGGGACAGGATTCGGGGAAATGGCCTCAAACTGTGCCAGGCAGGTTTAGATTGAAGATTAGGGGAAATTCCTTCATGGAAAGGCTGTCCAGCCTTGGCACAGTCTGTGCAGGGCAGTGGTGGAGTCACCATCCTGGGAATACTCAAGAACCACGTGGATGTGGCGCTTGGGGACATGGATTAGTGGTGAGCATGGTGCTGGGGCTGGAAGGCTTGGGCTGGATGATCTCAAAGGTCTTTTCCAACCCCAATGGTTCTGTGATTCCATGACYCTCCTGCCTGCCTCAAGATTCAGATTCCACCTTTGCCAATGCCAAGTTACGAGAAGAATGGTTGTTTTGTATTTTAAGTGCTTTTAAACACATTTCCCCTGTTTAACAGTAATTTAGAAAATTAAAGGCACTTTGGAAAAAATTAAGATATAGGAGAAGCCACTGAAACAGCAGATACTGATWTTTTRTAGAATTTCTTAATGAATATAAAGCAGATCATCTCTACTTTCTAAATCTGCAAATCTCTCTGCTTTTGTTATGTCAGAGTTGACTGTCACGATTTTTCTCTCCACAAGGAATGATGTCCTCAAAGCTGGCACAAAAGCAGCTGCAGAAAACTGACCATGAATTGAGAAGTGTTCCATCCCAAAAGCACTTTACACATTTCTTTTTTTTTTAGATGAGAAACCTTTTAAATGTGTTTTTTTGGCATAACCAAAACCTTCTGGTCCCCAGATAAAGTTAGTGCAGAAAGATAAAATAAAATTTGAYGCAAGCACTGATTAGGAAGAAATTATGCAGCAGTCAGTCCTGATKACAAAAGCACTTGAGGATGGAATTTGAATCCTCTCTCAAAGAGCAATGCTGTACGTGGTCACATTTACAGGGAAGGGGGGAAAAAGGGCCAAAGGTTTTGATGATCATGGAATCACAGAATTCCAGCCTGGTTTGGGTTGGGGGGACCTGAAAACTCATCCAGCTCCASCCCTGCCATGGGCAGGGACACCTCCCACTGCCCCAGCCTGCTCAGGGCCCCTGGTGCTGAACAGGAGTGTAAGAAAATCAGAGTGACGAGAAAAAGCCTTTCTGGCTTTGGATCCTCAGCTCTCACTGATGTTTGTTCTGCGTTTTTCAGTGCCTGGAGAAACGAGCAGGCACTTTCAAATGTAAATGTGTAAAAGCAAATAAATACCAAATTCCTAATTTAGCAGAACTGCAATTCTGATGTGCAGATAAACTGAAGTGCAATCCATCAGAATTTGATTTTTACATCACCTTTCTCCTAAATAACTTTTAAAACCAGTTCCTTCCAATTTTTCACATCTATTTCCACATTCTTCCAATGTATTTTTTTCAGTTTTATGAAAGTATTAGTAGAAGAAAGTGACAGAAGAACAGAAACACTCTCACATTGTTGTGATTCGAGCTAATAAATTTCTCATTAATGTTTCCATGATGTAGGATCCTTCCCCCAATAAAACACACACACACACACACACACAGATCTGGGCCAGGCCAGGAGCAAACAAGGGAAATAAATTAAAAAAAACTGGATGTGCACATGCTGAAGTGAGAGCCCTGAAATGAGAGCTGGGCACACCCAAACCCCCAGCACAGCGGGCAGTGGCACCCCAGTGCCACCTCACAAGGCCAGGGAGCTGCAGGGACCCTCAGGATGCCCACAGCCACGTCCCAGCCCTGCACAGCTCCTGGTTCCCAGCTTGGATGGTGCTGAAGAACTTTCCTTCCTTTGCTCAAAAATTCAAGGGTGCTGATTGTTTCCCTGAGCAAGCTTCCTGTTAACAAATATCCTTATTTTTCCTCTTTTAAAAGTTCTTCAGTGCCTTATAAAACATTAAATTTTACAAACAAAACATTAAAAATATATAAATAAACAATTTTTTTTTCTTTTCATTTGTTTTCCTAAATAGGCTCCTGAATTCTTTTTGGCTTTGTGAATGAGATGCCTTGGTGTAAGCACTGCTGATCTTTGCCTGCTGGTTTGGGGTTCAGCCCTGAGAGGTTTGAGAGGAAGGCTGTGCCCTAGGGATGGACCAAAGCCTTCTACAACCTCAAAAGCCCCCTCCTGTCAGGGAGCTGTAGAGAGTGATGTCAAAGCCTCAGACCCCCCCTTTTGGTGGCCAAAAGCTGCTTCAGGTAGCCACAGCTCACGGAGCAGCTCRCAGCCCTCCAGGTGTGCTCACAGCCCAACCTTGCAGTGTCAGCAGCAGAACCACATCACTCTATAGAGCAAGGTGAGGGAGATGGGGCCAGTGGCTGCTGGCAGAGGGCAGGGAGGGTGGCACTGACCTCTCTGGAGCCACAGCTCACAGCCCTTCAGGCGTGCTCACAGCTCAACCTTTCAGCTGAACCACRTCACTTTACAGGGCAAGGATGGGGAGATGGGGCCAGTGGCTGCTGGCACAGGGCAGGGGGTTGGCGTTGCAGGCATCATTTATGGAAAATCCTTTCTTTAGGATTTTTYCTCCTGAGAAGCTGAGAGGCCTCAGGAACAAAATGKAACCAATGGTTATCTGCTGCTGTGGGATGCAACAGGTGCAGCTGGGATTGGKCTCATGKGSTTGTTTCTCACTAATGGCCAATCACAGTCAGCTGGCTCAGACCTTTGTTATCATTCTTTGCTATTCTATTCTTAGCTGGCCTTCTGATGAAATCCTTTCTTCTATTCTTTTASTATAGTKTTAATGTAATATATATCATAAAATAATAAAGCAGCCTTCTGAAACACGGAGTCAGATCCTCGTCTCTTCCCTCATCCCGGGACCCCTGYGAACAGCTCCACAYGGGGAGCTGGGGGCCAGTGGCTGCTGGCAGAGGGCAGGGAGGGTGGCACTGACCTCTGAGGAGCAGGGGGTGGTGGAAGGCTGGCACGGGCAGGGTCCCTGTGCTGGCAGGCTCACAGAAGTAGGCTCGCAGCCAGGCCGTGCACTGCTGCAGGGGCTCCGGCATCTCCCYGGCGCCCTCGCACACCTCGCACGCCGCCGAGGGCTCTGCCCTGCTGAGACACAGAGAAAGGCAAGGTTACACTGCTAACAATGACAAACACAGGCTGGACAGGCCTCTGAACAACCTGGTCCTTGAGTGRAACAACACGGGCTTGAAGGTCCCTTCCAAGTAAAACAACTCTGTGATGCTGTGATAAAACCGAGAATTCACACTCTGTATCAGCAAAATAAAAACCTCTAAACATTGAATCTGGAGCCAGACCATTTTTCTTCTCAGAGAAAAGCGAAGGCATTCCTCAGAGCAGTAACAAAACCTCACCCTCATCACCCCTACAAATGCAGAACAGTGTTAAGAACACCTGTAAGAAAGCCCAGGTACGAGGGCACAGCCGTGTGGGAGATGTCAGGGAGCAGAACACCCCCCAGCCCAGGTGGGGGACACATCCTTGTGCTTCCAGGAGGGATGGAGGTGAGGCTCCTCCTCCGTGTCCCCTGGGGGTGCAGTCCCCTGTCCCCAGGCCATCCCTGGGGAAGCAGGGAAGGAAGCAGCTCTGCCTTCCTCCAGCGCCGTGGCAGGTCTCTGCTTCCCTCCCCTGATTCAATTGGAAGGAAGCAATTGAGAATTCATTTGATTTTCAGTGGCAGCTCGTGCTTGCAGGGGCTGAAGAGCAAAGTGAGCCAACAGAAAGCACCTGTAAATAAAAATGGGCTTCTTCCCTTGCTCCTTTTTTCTTTCCCTCTGGAAGAGCAAGGTGTGGATGAGAGCAGTGAAAAAGGGAGCCCTGGATTTCTATCTAGCTGTGTTCTCCAAGCTGGATGCTTCCAGGGGTGCACAGCAGTGCTGGGAAGGGGGTGRGGGTGCTCTCCTGATGCTTCCCAAGGCTGGGGTGTAGTGGAGGGTCTCTCAGAACTGCAGAGACCTGTGTGAGGACAGCAGGAAACACACAGTGCATCCATGGGAAATGATGGACACAGTATCCAAGGGTGATGGCCAGAACAGCAACCCCTGCTAGCAGCCGTCTCACACCCAGAACCCTCACCACCACCACTCAAAGGTTTCCTGATTCTTGCACCTTTTTCTCCCAGCTGGAAACAAAGCCAGAGCCAGAGGTTCCTCAGTGCTAGACCTCAACAGCAGAGTCTTCTGGTTTTCCCTGAAAGTCCCAAAATTCCTGAAATAGTTACCAAAATAACCCCCAAGATTCCCAAAAATAATCCCCCAAATTCCCAAAAATAATCCCCCAAATTCCCAAAAATAATCCCCCAAATTCCCAAAAATAATCCCCCAAATTCCCAAAACAATTCCCAAAATAATCCCTGAAATTCCCAAAGTTACAAAAAACAATCCCTGAAATTCCAAAAAAAAATCCACAAAAATTCCCAAAAAAACCCCCAAAATCTCCCAAAATAATTCCTGGAATTGCCAAAAAAATCCAGTTTGGTAGGATTTAAGTGCAATTTTATTTCTCTTTCCATTCATTTATCAAATTGATGCTTTTGACTTTCCTGTATGTATGTGAAGTAGGATCAAGTTGCTTTTTAAACCTGGTGTCGGCTTTATGCTGTTTTTCTGATTAATAATATCTCTGCTTAAAGAAAAAGGTTGAGAATCCATGCACAAACTTTTGTGCACAAATCCCCATGGCATGAACTTCAAACCAAGCTCCCCACACCACGGAGAATCCATTATTTCACGCAGGTACAACACAGCAGAATGTRGCTCTGTTTTACTATGAATTGTTAGAGCTACAACAAAATAATAATGAGAATATAATAACAACAACTCCTCGGAAACCTGGCACAGAAGTGGGGAGACTTTTCTGCTCCATTTATCCCGAAGAGCRCCAAGAGTGCTCAAAGCTACGGTCTCCTTATGTTTTTCACATCATCCTGCTTCCCATTCCTGGGMGTCTGGAAATCATTTGGGCTGTAATGTCACCAATAAAACAGAAAAGCTCCCAACTCCTCAYGGCTCTGGGAGCAGCAGCTCTGGGCTCTGTGTGAGGACCAGCCCAAGGGCACCCAACCAGCAGCAGCCACCGCCAAAACAAGTGGGGAGAAGCCAGGGAGACTCTGGGAGCACCTCCAGGAGAGCTGCAGAGGGGCTGGGGACAAGGATGGAGGGACAGGAGCCAGGGAATGGCTCCCCCTGCCAGAGGGCAGGGATGGATGGGAGATTGGGAATTGGGAATTGTTCCTGGCAGGGTGGGCAGCCCTGGCACAGGTGCCCAGAGCAGCTGGGGCTGCCCCTGGATCTCTGGCAGTGCCCAAGGCCAGGCTGGACACTGGGAGCACCTGGGACAGTGGGAGGTGTCCCTGCCATGGCACTGGGTGGGAGTTAAGGTCCCACTCCAAGCCAAACCATCACACACACATTCCTCACTTCTCCAGGTGCTCCCTGGCAGGAGTATTTGGAGAGAATTTATTTTTAATTTTCTTTTTAATTGCTGCTTTTAATGGCAGTGCCCTGCCACTGCTGAACATCTCCAGATGTTTTTGGTGGGGCYGTTCTCCCAGCAATTCAACACCAGAGGCTTTCCCAACACCTGCCACCTCCACGGCCACCCCCACCTTGGCCAGGAAAGGGAAGGCTTTGCAAGGCACGAATGAATTTGCTCTCCAGGAATGCACTGAGTTCTTTTCCTGCAGGACACACACTCCACGTGCCAACACACACAGCCAGAGCTTCAAACTGGCAGGGAGTTGGAAAAAAAAGGAAAACCTTCACATTAATTTTGCTTGGCTAGAGATGGCAACAGCTATTCCTGGGCATTTGACAGCTTTAATAAAGAAAAAGAAGGCACATAACTCATGCATGGGTGTCTTCTGCTRGCCTTCCTCCCCTCCCTGCCCTTCCCTCCTCCCTTTCCCTCTCCAAACTTGCATAGCACAACTTCCACAAACTACCTCGGCATTAAATATCCCCCTGAAAGCACCAGCTGCCTTTTAAAGGATTTTCTCAGGCTTCAAAGCCTTAAGTACCTTTCAAAGAGCAGAGTCCAAGTGGTCTGAAAACATTGGTAAGAAGAGCAGAGGAGTTACATCATGGGAAATTCCCCCCTGGAAGGAAATCCCTCCGCTCAGTGTCGGATTTCTTGGAAGGTTTCTCAGCTCCCTACTCCAGGCACGGATCTTTGAGCACCTCWGAGTCAAGACGGACAGGAACGAGTTGAAATTTAGAGAAAAACACACACCTGAGAGTCATATGAACTACCTGGGCCTGAACTTTGGGAATGAAGAAGAAAAAAGGGCCTTTCTTGATGTCCTGCCCTGGGTGACCCCCAAGGAAAGGATCACAGAGGCACCAGCAGCACACAGGGGGGTGGCCAAAGTGGCCTTCCACTGCTTTGCCTACGGAGAGTTTAAGTCTTAAACTTGTGATCAACAAGATGCAATTTTGCTTTTATACAGGAAAATAATGTGTGTTCCTTGAAAAATAAAAAACCCCAAACCCTAAACAAAACATGTAAGAAATCTGACTGCTTTGTTTTCACCCTGGAGAATATTTTTTAATTTTTGCTTAAAAAGTACCTTTTTTTTTTTTTTGCAGTGAGGCTGAGAAACATTTATTTAAACCACATTAATGTTATTTTAATTGCTTCCACATTCATCAGAGTCTGTCACTGCACTTGTTTTTATTCCTGAATTATGCTGGGTGCTGCCTGGCATCCCAAAAAATTCAAAGTGAAGAGTTTTGTATTTTTACCTGGTCAACAACCAATTGTTGCTGTTGGGGCTTAGTGTGCATTTTATTTTATTTTATTTTATTTTATTTTATTTTATTTTATTTTATTTTATTTTATTTTATTTTATTTTATTTTATTATTTTATTTTACTTTAATTTTATTTTATTTTTTGACCAGAACTTTTTTGTTTGCAGCAATGTGGTGCCCTCTAATACATCAGCAGTGTCACATGTCTGTCACATGTCTGCCTTAACTTTTTGGRGATATTTGGGGTAAATGGATATTCAGCTCCACATGACCAACATGGCTTTACAGTGGGATACTTCATCACAATTACAAATTCCCCATCAGAAATAAAAGCTCGTTTTAAGCTACCTAAAGACACCTGGAAAGAAATGCATATTTTTCCCAGTTGRATGTGTCTCACAAAGAGCCTTTGTCCGGGCCAGGCACCCACTGCTGCTGCTGCACATCCCCAGCCCGTGGTGGCGATGTCCAAGAGAGCCCCAGACCAATCCCAATGTGGGAATCCACCCCAGGATCAGGGTTTTCACACCCCACCGCTGTTCCACACCATTCCCCCTGCAATTCTCCCCATTCCTTTCCATTSCAGCCCTTCCAGAGCCTGCTCAAGCTGGGGAGGCAGCAGGCTCCTGCATCCACACTGATGCACTGAGAGGAGCCTTCCCCAAGCTCCATCCCAGCCCTCCCGTGCCTCCTCACCTTTGCACGGGATGAAAGGAAGGAAAATCTGCTTCCAGCAGAGGGGGAGGAAAGCAGCAGCACCTGTTTCAGTTCAACAGGCTCCTTCCAAAGCCACTGCCAAGAACTGGAAGTTTCTAAGGYGCTTCCAAAATAAACATGTAAGCATCAGATTGGCTTTGGGATCATCCCAAACAGCTCAGCCGTGATGGAAACCAGGGAAATGCTGGGAGAAGCCATGTCCTGAAGTGGCAGGATGCTCATTATTTATTTCTGAGCTGCTTTTTGCCTCAGTCCTTCAGAAACTTGAGGGAAACAAGGCGGACCTTGAGCTGTGCTGAAAGGAAGGGGATGTAACACGACCCTGCTGGCACATTCCCTGGGGGAAAGCCAGGAGCTGGCAGCTTCCTTAGCATAAATAAATACCAGGAGAATGTCCTAGCAGCTCCCATAACTTATTTATAAAATAGATGTCTATTTATRAAATATTTGTGTATTTTAAATACAATTGATTGTTTGAATGTAACATCCAAAATCCCAATTCCACTGGCTGTAGCCACACACACCTGAGTATTTTATCCCTGGAAAACCACCTCACTTTCCAGGGGTTTGCCTATGGAGAGGTTTAGAAACTGAGCCAGCAAAGAGACCCCTTTACTTCAATTTTAAAATTTTCAATGTGTTTTTTTTTTTTTTAACAACAGAAATGAAAAAAGCTCCTCAATTAAATAAAGATTGCAATTTCTCCTAGCCTGGAGTGCCATTGATACATGTGGGCATACTCAGAGTACATTATTAATCCTRAATTTTTAATTTTTAGGTAAGGTTTCATAATTTAAAATTTTTTCCTTTTGCAATTTTACCTTATTTTTATTTTTGTTTTGGTGTGGTTTTTTTGTGGTTTTCTTCCCCAATGGTATGAAGAGCCTGGTGACTGTTGGTACAGAGCTCCATGAGTGTCATTAGTATAGATAATTCTTAATATTTATATAAGTTTTATAGATAGATAGATAGATAGATAGATAGATAGATAGATAGATATGTAAAATAGTGAATAACAAAGCTCCCAAACCCGAGTAAATTTTTACATTTGCAGAAGAAGTCACTGTTGATCCTTTAGCACCTGAATGGTAACTCTTGCCATGAAATACATATGAGGAGCCAGAAAAATTTTAAAATTATTGGTTTTTAAATGGCATTTTYTTGTTTGATCAGCAAATGACTGAACACGAGTTGTCACATAACTCTCACACACCTGCATTCATAACAGAAAAAAGTTGCACTATCTGAAAACTGAAGGTTGTCCTTTTCTTACGAWTACATAGATCTGTGCTTATCTTACCAAACTGATTTTCTTTTAGAGAAATAGCTGCTGTGTTACCTTTCAAATGGAAGGATCAATGATGATTAGCACACAAAAATTAACATTAAAATGAGACATAGTGAGGCAGCATTATTTGCTCCACAACAACACAGAGTGAGTCAACATTTTTACTGGAGCCTTCCTTGTGAAATTAACTAAAAATGTATTTTACCCACACCTAAATGTCATTTAAGCAGCCTTTCTTTGATGGATGAAGGCTAAAGCCACCCCAAAACTGCAGCTGAATTATCTGGTCTCTAATGACTCCAAACCGATTACGGGATGCAGAGCAATCTCGTTAAATTTTATTCCAAAGCTTACTACACTGGTGTTTTCTCTTATTTTTCTATCAATGAAGCCCAGGAGGTTTCAGGACAATTCATTATGTATGAGACCCAACTTACAGTGCTTGACTGTTGATTAATAGCAAAGTTTGCTGGGTGTACATTTGCAGCATTAGATGCATACAATATGCTAACTTATTCTTCCACCCAAGCTAATTATTTACCAAAATGACTACTTGAGACTACAATTTATTAAATGCATGCATCCAGTCTCGATTTGGCCCCAAAAGACAGCCCGGAATGAAGATCTTTTACTTGATGTGACAACTTCTGGAAACAGTGTTATTAATATTGTAAATGTGGCAAATAAAGAGTTCAAATAGCCGGGTGGCTCTGCTGCATTTCTTCCCCACAACTGCACCAACGAACAAAGCGCCTTTTTAGGTTTAAAATTCATGGCCAAGCACATCCTGACATAGTTTAATTTAGCTGCTTATAAATGAAGTGGCTCTATGATGGGAGGGAGAGATTAAAAAAGGGATGAGAGCTGCAATAAACAGCAATAACCCCCAATTCCTGTTGAACAGCCCCGACACTGCTCCTTTTAAGACCTATTAAGAAAAAATTGATGCATTTAGGGAAGAACATGAGAAATTGGAGCTGAGTCAGACTTAGTCCTTGTCATAYAACCTGTGCAATGTTTTCCTTATTCTGTTTTTATCTCTTCTGGAGGATGCAAGTTGTTACAGATCTAACTGATGAGAAATTCTGCATCCTCTCTTTAACCCTGGGAAAGAAGCACCTGCACAGAGATTTGAGTATCATATACACAATATAAATTCCAAATAAACAATATTAGAAATAAATTATAATTAATCACATAATAATGAACAGATTAAATTATGGATACACTAAGTAATAATAAACACACCTCTTGAGTAAATACAAAGATATCTGCAGCACACAACAGATATCCAAATAGTGTAATTTTTTYTCCTGACTTTTGCAATTATTGATACTAAATTTGAGGGCTAAACTGGGCTTGCCCAAGCCCATGATCCCTGCAAAGCTGCTCCCTGCTTATTCCCTGCTCCTGGTGTGCACCAGCAAACAGTTCAAAGGATGGAGTGAGACTCCTGTCTCCACATGCCAAGATAAGGAAAATCAATGTCAATGCCCAAAAGACTCAAGTGATAGCACTGAAGGTCATTAAATGCTACTCACTGCCCTGGACCATTAAAGTTTTGATTGGAATCCTATACAGGGAGACACAGATTTCAAACAAGATCCTGCCCTGGGATGTGGCACTGCGAGACCACGGCGGTGACTTCCCGAGAACACCTGAAACACATCCAAGGAAAACAATGCTCTGTGTGTGTGGGCTTGGCTCCCTTTCCCTGAGCATTTCTTGTGTTTTCACAGCAGTCAATCCCATCAGGAACAAAGATCCCTGTTGAAGCAACAGCCAGATGGAAGGACACCACCAAGTTCTGGTTCTTCAATCTCCTCAATCTCCTCCTGTGCCTCCCAGTGCCCTTCATTGTCTGCTCCATGCCACCCTCCTTCCCTCAATCCCAGACTGCTTGGGGTKGGAAGGGACATTAAACATAATCTTGTTCCACCCCTGCCATGGCAGGGACACCTCCCACTGTCCCAGGTGCTCCCAGCCCCAGTGTCCAGCCTGGCCTYGGGCACTGCCAGGGATCCAGGGGCAGCCCCAGCTGCTCTGTGCCATGGCCTCACCATCCTCACAGGAAGAATTTCTCCCCAATATTCCATCTATSCCTGCCCTYTGGCAGTTTGAAGCCACTCCCTTTTTCCCCTCACTCCTGTCCACAGGAGGCCACCTTTAAAGTTCTGCCCTTTTCCCATGCTGGCCACCACCACCCTGCTGACCTCACAGGGTCTGGACCATCTCTGGACTCTCAGTCTGACCTTACTGCCCCACTGAAGATTTCCTGCTCCACCTCCACACTGCTCACCCATTCCAGTGCTGCTTTCTTCCTGTCTCCCACCCACAGCTTTTCCAGACTAATTCCTGGACTCTCCAGATTTCATCCTGCACATTTGTACCCCATCTGTGTTAGCAGGAATCATCCAGGCCAAGACAACCACAGTCAGCTCTGGCGCTCATCAGCACCGGGAGTTCTGTCAGCTCAGAGACCTTCCCCAGAGAGACCCACTCCCCTCCATCAATGAAACCCTTCAAACACCAACAGCTGGGCCCTACTGAGAGAGCACAAATATCCCTAATATCAGAGTGACCTCTTCACAAATATTTCCGTTTCAAATCAGCGGGTTTGGCAGCAGAACAACTGGAGAATTTGCCGAAAAGATTWAAAAAAGCCCATTTTCTGTGCATCTTCTGTGTTGGGAAGGACCACCCTGTTCTAGACTGAGATCRAGCACACCCTGAACCAGCAACAACYGAGCAGATGCTTCACATTAAATGTTTTAAAGCAGGAAGCAGAACTGGAGCCAAGTTCCAAGCACAGCACACTCTGCCCGAGATGTTCGGCAACATTAAGCATAGGTGATATCATCAGCTCCAGCTTTAATTAGGTTAAAAGAAAGTCAGTTAATTTTAGCACTTACAAGAAATAGTTACAAAACATTTTTTCTTATATAAAAGAAGTCTCCCATCAGACCTGGGAGGTCGGTTTTATCACAGGCAATTAACTGTGTTAGGGCTGGCTGCAGGGGACCCTTAAACCGCACGCCGCATTCCCTGTGCTGTGCTGCTGTCCCTGCTGCTTTTGGGGATTGATCACCACCCCAGCCCTCTGCAATGCTGGTTTT
>JACDOX010000292.1:663487-665987 GCA_014549065.1 Cardinalis cardinalis
GCCCTCTGTAACTCTGGTTTTGGGGATTCGCCACTATCCCCAGCCCTCTGCAATGCTGCTTTTGGGGATTCTTCACCATCACCATCCCCAACCCTCTGCAATGCTGGTTTGGGGATTCACCACCATCCCCAGCCTTCTACAATACTGCTTTTAGGGATTGATCACCATCCCCAGCCCTCTGCAATACTGCTTTTGGGGATTCACCACCATCCCCAGCCCWCTGTWACTCTGGTTTTGGGGATTCACCACCATCCCCAGCCTTCTACAATWCTGCTTTTAGRGATTRATCACCATCYCCAGCCCTCTGCAATGGCCACAGACCCACCAGCTCTACTCAGCACCCTGCCTCGCAATGATAACCCAACTGCTAACTGGTATCTGAAGTCAAATTTACATTTTTTGCTACATGTCTCAGATAGCTATAATCTAAATTATGCATGGATTTAAAAAAAAAGAAATCCACCAAGCCTAAGGGAGTTAAAATACACATTACAACCCTCACAGTGCAAGACCCAGGTCTCTGATCTGGTGCACGGGGACACTGAAGGACAAAAACCTAAGGCTGAATTATTGGAACTGGGCCCTGACTTTGGATGTCCACCTTGACGTGCGTCAGTGCATGAATTCCAGATGACAGTGAGCACCAAGAATTATAATCAACAGCACCTGCAGATCCTCCAGCCTATTAAAATGAATTAAGATACAGATAAATCAGGAACCTCTTAAGAATTCAACTTGCCAGGACGTTTTTCAAAGCGAGTTCCCAGTGTGGGTTTAAAGTCTGTGACCCCTGAGCATCTCCTSCTGAAGTGAGTCCAGAGGCCACAAAGATGCTCCAGGGCTGGAGCTCCCTCTGCTCTGGAGCCAGGCTGGGAGAGCTGGGGCTGTTCACCTGGAGAACAGAAGACTCTGGGGACACCTTAGAGCACCTCAGAAAAACTAATATACCCCAATTAAAACAGCATAGTTAATAGAGACCTCCAAAGCCTTTCTGCAGGGCTTTGAGGTTGCTACCACAACCATCAGCAGGATCTCTCCCAAAATGGCATCACCCAGCCAAGAACTGGCTGCACCTCTGACCAATTTGGCCTCAACCAGAAAAATACAACAGTGAGGAGAACAAAGAATAAAGAGCATTTTCCTTAATTGGGATCAAACTGATGTGGAGTTTGCTCTTCCCAACACTCCACAGTGCCTCGGTCACCTCTGGGCAGGCTCTGGCAGGAGGGGCCCTTCTGCAGGTGCCAAGGGAGCCCTGCCCTGCCACAGGCCATCCCTGCACCCTCTGCATCCAGGAGGAAAAGCTTTTCTCTCAGGTAACCAAGCAGGACCCAACAGTGGATTGGAAAGTCAGCAGGGCACATCAATAAAACCAATAAAAATACTGTTTCAAAAAGTGCTGTTATAATTAACTGAAATAAGAGTCTATAAACTGCCACCTCAGAAGGAGCTTGTTAAAGGCTGAGCACAGCAACTGCAATTTAAACACACTCTGCCCTTCATGGACCAGCCTGGCCACAGCATGGCTCTGGCTTCTCCCATCTTCCTACAAATCTCTGGACCCAGGGGGATGCCTCATTGCTGGATCCAGGAGTTTTGGAACTTCCCTGTGCAGAGGTGCTGCCCTGGGGTGCTGAGTTACTGTGACGTTAAAATCACATCTGAACCTCCTCAGAGAGGATAAAGTGGGATCCAGGGATTTACAGCCYTGGCACTGCCACATCAGAATCCTGGAATGGTTTGGGTAGGAAGGGATACAGGTTAAAGCTCATCTCATCCCACCCCTGCCATGGCAGGGACACCTCCCACTGTCCCAGGTGCTCCCAGCCCCAGTGTCCAGCCTGGCCTTGGGCACTGCCAGGGATCCAGGGGCAGCCCCAGCTGCTCTGGGCACCTGTGCCAGGGCTGCCCACTCTCACAGTCAGGAATTCCTTCCTCACATCTCATCAAAATCCCTCCTTCAGCTCAAAGCCTTTCCCATTTGTCCCAACCCTCTTGTCCTATCTCATTCCTACKCTAAAACTCCCTGTGATGGGAGGGCTGGGGACAGACCACCTGCTAAGAAAAAMCACACAAAACTACTTTTCATAACTCCATCTGGAATGGGGCAGGAGTATTTTCCCAGCCTGCTTTCCCCCTCTCTCTGAAGCAGAGTGCCTGGAGACTGCTGTCCTCTGAGCTTTAGGTGCATCTGCATTACAACCCCATTAGCTTGTGTACTACACTCATTAATAAATAAGCTCCCCACTTAAGTGCCTTTCTTGTAAATTGGTTTGTTCTGTTCCATATAAATAATATAAATTTCTCTTATCAGATGTGGTGGATTTTTTTCCTTACCTATGTAGAGACACTGCAGCAATTTAACCTAAGAAGGAGTTCATGTAATGCTCTTCCTCAGTGTCCCTTGTCACCAGGCTGTATTTACCATGGCAGCTGCAATATGTTAAATAGTTAGCATAGCAAAAAAATAATGTCTTTAATAACTGGCATAAGTGTATTG
>JACDOX010000292.1:670987-675987 GCA_014549065.1 Cardinalis cardinalis
YGATGCAGGGGATATTAGATTAGCTGCATCTTGCTCACATTTGCATGACAAACAAAATTTTCTGCTTCAGATCTAGTATTTTCCATTTGAAGAAAACAGTCCAGTCCTAAAAACTGTGACAGTTAAGAAAAAAAAAATCAGCAAGTGAGGTCATATGTTCCTAATTAGCAGCACAGAAATTTGAAATGTGTCCCTTCCCATGGTACAGGGGGTGGAAAGAGATGAGCTTTAAGGTCCCTTCCAACCCAAACCATTCTGTGATTCCATGGAATTGAAAGAGTTTTCCCATTTTTTCTCCAAAGARAGCTGCTGGTTTAGCAGCCACAGCCTCCCAGCAGCCACTCTCCAGATGCCAAGGTGAGCTTTTCTTTTTGAAGGCATTGAAACCCAGAGAAATCAAGGGCTGTGAGATGGAAACGTCCCCAAGTTGTGCCAGGGGAGGTTTAAGTTGGATATTGGGAAAAGCTTCTCCATGGAAAGGGTTGTCAAGCATGGAAGGGGCTGCCCAGGGCAGTGAAGGAATCACCTGAAGTGTTCAAAAGGTGTGGATGTGGCACTTGAGGACCTGGTTAGTGGTGAACATGGTGCTGGGTGATGGTTGGGCTCACTGATTTTAGAGATCCTCTCCAACCTTAATGATTCCATGAGAAAAGCAAGTGGAGGACCATGACCTGGGCACTGGGCATCAACACAAATCGATAAACAAACTCATCATTATCTGCCCTGAAAGGACCTCTCAGCCCTTTTCCCTCTGAGGGGGTGAAAGCTCATGTCCCTCCAGGATCAGATCTCCCTGATGGAGCACAAACCCTCTGCTTTGTGRTAATTGCTCCTTTGAACATGCTAATAACACAACCTAACTCTTCTTTATGCTCCCCCATTTTTCTGGATTAAGTGTGAATTTTTATTGTGTTTTTTCCCAACTAGACATCTCGCTTGTAAATAACCCAACATTAAGTGTCACGATATAATTGATTTTCTAATGAGGTTTTCAAAAAGCATTATATTTCTGCTTGTCAGGAAATCTTTACAGCAGAAATAAGTCCTTCCATATGCATTCCTTAGAAACTCAACTTTTTATTCCTGCAGTGGGGTTGAGGTGGATTCAATCCTGTGGATTGCCCTAAAATAATGTGTTGTACCAGCTGTTTTTATGGCTCTCTTTCCTGTTGCACTGGAAAATGGAGTGGGAAATTATCCCAGGGCCTGGGATGGGATAACSTCAGTTTGGGATGGGAAAACTCAATAGCAGAAAGACCAAGAGTTGGACTTGGTCTGAAAGGTCCTTTCCAACCTTAATGGTTCTATGACAAGTCCAAGTAACACTAAGGTGAAGTTGATGCCACAAAGAAGGGTTGAGGTAGATACAAACCCCAAAAGGATTCAACCTGCTCCTCCAGAAAATAAAATGTCCAAGTTTTGCTGATTTGGAAAATGTTGTGGATGATGTCTGGTGAGAGCAAATCACTGAGTCAGGACTGCTTTAGATCTTTATTATTTAATATATACTATATAGTTTAGTGGGCATGGTGGCATTTAGGTGAAAGTTGGACTTGATGATCTTGGAGATCTTTTCCAACCTTAATGGTTCTGTGATTCTGCTCTGTGGTTTTGTTGGAATCAGGATCTTTCCAGCTGGCCACCGGGATTAAGAAACAAGTAGGTGCCGCCTTGCAAAACCACAAGCAGTTAAATTAAAAAATAAAAGTGAAAAATGTGCTTACTCCAGAGAATATGCTAATTTTGAAGTCTAAATAGTATATAAATGTACAGTTTTGAGAAGTGTTTGCTTGCAAATACTACYGGAAAAAGAAAATATCCACCTCTGAAAACATCCATTGATCCCATCATTAGTGCTGAGTCTGCTCCAGAAGGAGCTCGGGGAGTCTTCCCCAGAGCCTGAGACCCCAGGATGGGTTTAAACACCAGTAAGAGAATAACTGGTTTTTATCTTTTTTTAATATTTTGTTTGAAAATAATGTTTTAGCTTAGGCCAGACTTGCAGGACAGAAAATACGAGTTGAACACTAGACATGCACCACTGGACACAGAATATTTTGCAGATCAGCATCTCAATTAGGTTTCAAATGTGGACAMCAATCCATGGCTCAGCTCTGCATCTCTTCCAAAAATAAAACTGTAATTTCTTTTGAAGATTTTATACAAGACACCTGATATAGGAGGCAGTCTGTACCTGCCTTAAGAAAAGAAAGCTCATACTTTTTGCAGGTCCAGGATTCACCCTCTATTGACAGCTGAAAAGGAAGCAGGAAGATAAATATAGATATATAAATACATATATATACACACACACASAGAGGAACGGAGCAAATAAAAAAATATTCCTGAAGTATCACAATAAAGTGGCACAAACCATCTTGCTGAGCCAGTCTCAGCCTCCAAACCCMCCAGAAAATATGATTTATAGCCTTGAATTACCCTGGGCAGTTTCACTTGTGGCTCCCCCTTCCACACTTGGGGGTGATGCATTATTGATGGGACGGACAAACACACACTTAGGCTGGGATTTGCAATTTAGCACAGGATTTATAAAAGGACCAAAAAGAGACAGCGGATGGTTGATGGAACTGAAGAGCACAGCGATATTTGGGGGGATTATCAACCTGCCACGGGCAGGAACCTGCTGCGAAGGGGGTGGGGAAATCCCTCCACAGCTGTTGGGAAGCTGCTCCATGAGTATTGCAATTAATAGATTAATAGATTCATTAAATTTGATGCCTACTGAAGCACACTCCCCAGACTGAGTGTCCACCAAGGCCCTCCCCAGCCATGTCCCCGCAGAGGGACGGGTGCTCCAGGCTGTCCTGCTCGTGGACAGCAGCCTGCCTGGGGTTTGGAGGAATATAATCATGTTCCTAGCCCTTGGTCACACCGGGCTGAGGCCATCCATCAAACTCAGGAGTAACTGGAAAAAAGGAAACGAGAAGGACCTGACAGCACGATCACATCAGCCTTAATGCCACGGGAAGCCAGACARGAAAAAAAGGGAATAGAAAGTATGCAGTGTGCTGGGAGAGACTTTGTCTCTGTGGAAAAACACCTACCCCACCTTCTGCAAAGTGTGATCCCTTCCTCTGCCCCATCCTTTGTCCCTCCAGTGCCATGGGATGTTTAGAATGGATATTCAGAAAAATTCCTGCATGGACAGGGCTGTCCAGCCCTGGCACAGCTGCCCTGGGCACTGGTGGAGTCCCCATCTCTGGAGGGATTTAAGRGCTGTGGATGTGSCACTTGGGGACATGGGRCAGTGGYGGCCATGGCAGTGCTGAGGAAGGGGTCTTGGAGGATTTTTCCAACCGGAGTGATTTGGGATTCTATATCCTGGCCCATTCCTGGTGCTTTGGGAGCAGCTGGTGTGTTCACTGCAGCATCTCTGGCAGGTGTCCCCACTGTCCCCACTCCATCCATCCTTCCAGCCTCAGGCTCCACACTCTGCCCATGGACACCTCACCTGGAGACACCAGAGAGCCCCAGGGTGTGACAGTGGGGTTTGCCAGGTGGTGCCAGCCTTTCCCATGAAGGTGCCACATCCCAAGGGCACAAACACACTCAGGAGTAAGGGCAGAGGAACGGTGGGTCTGAGTCAAACCATGCTCACAAATCCTGCCTGGATATGGCTGCACCTAARTAAGCCTGGCTTTCCTCATTGGGACTGCACATCCAGCCAGAGCTGGATTTCTGCACATCTCTCCTGCTCTGACAGGGAAATCAAATCAAATCAAATCAATCTAGAAACCTCCTGGATTTGACCATTAACACCAGCCTAAGTCCCCTCCCCAGCAGAGCCCACCTGGCTGGGCGATGCTCGCCCCAAACCCCCGGCCGCCCTAAACCCCTCTCTCTCCCCAGCCCCCTCTCCATGTCCCCAAAGCTGGCATTTCCCAGCCCAGGACGGCACAGGGGGCCCCTCAGGCCCGGCTGCTCTCAGCGGAGCGGGCTCCCGGGGGACGGCCGGGCTGTCAGCGCCGCTTCCCGGCCCACTGTACTGGAACCCCGGGCCGGCCTCCCTCCGGCGCTGAGGGCCACGGCCCGCCCGCCCCGCCGGGGCTCCGGCCCTGCCCTGCATACGAACGGCCACAGCCGCGCCGGCACAAGCACAGCCAGCACCTCAGACCTGCTGGTTTTTCATCGAACTTTGCTTTTTATTCTGTCTCGCTTTTAACAGGATTTTTGATGTGGGAGTATCAGGTTGGCGGCTTTTCATTGTATATCCTTCACCCTTCTTCCCATCATTATGGATGATAATGTTTGCAAGCTAAAATGGTGATTTGTTTTTTGTTTTACTCTTTTTTTTTCGTGTTTGATTTTTTTTTTTCTGCAGAAAAGCTCTTTAGCCTTTTCCTTATTGACACCTGGTTATCCAATTTTTAATTAAAATCAAAACAGCCCCGATTTTCCCTTTTTAAATCAGTTTTTTTTCCCAGGTCTCATYCAAAACCAGCCATGGGAAGAGCTCTGTATGGGACCCAGGGTGGTGGGCAGGTGGATGCWCCCCAGCTCTACTGCCAGCCCCCATCACAGATCCCATGGATCCAGAACACAATCCTCAGCCAGATCCCCATTTCCTTTTACTGAAAAAAAAAGATTAAAATAAAAATAAATAAATAAAAATAATCTAAAACCTAGTCGTCATTTTTACATGGYTAGCAATGGCGCTGTTAATCAAACCACTGATTTAATTACAGACCTGAAGAGGCGCTCTAGGAGGAACCTGCTGCTCATTCCTTTCACATACAATATGTGCCATCCAGATTATTGCAATGCAAACAGAAAATATTCCCTCAGATGAGACTATTTCCCACCAACCTTTTATGTGCCAATGATACGACAGCCCACAATAATCAACATAAGACCATTTACCTAACTGGGCAATAAAAGCATCATCTCCCTTCCATTTACCTCTAGTGTTTGAGTGTTTCTTTGAAATACTTTCTGCAAGATTAAATGTGATCAAAATGAGCCTTTTATCCTTCAATTTT
>JACDOX010000292.1:680987-695987 GCA_014549065.1 Cardinalis cardinalis
TTGCTCTTGTTTGACTGTTGACAATCTCTGTGGGGTTACTCCGTTTGCTTATTGCAAAATAAATCATATTTGAAGTTATCACTTCTAGGTCAGGTTTTAATTTGCTGGACTTCATTTGGGAAAAAGAAAACATGTGTTTTCTGCCTGAAACATTTGCAATGCAATAATTAACAGGGTGCCAATATTCCAGTCCTAATGACTATCTAATCTTAGTGGTGCGTGTACGGAGTATTTTAATATTTCATCATGTTTTATTTCAATTGCACTGGAGTGAAGCTACAGTTGCATTACTCCACAGACTAAATTGTTTTAAATCACTGAAGTAAAAATATTACTTCATTTCTCTGTCTTTTTCTTGACAATGCAAAATTAAAAGAGTCACTCATTTTTAAAGATCTGTGGGGAAAAAATGTTCTCTCCCGTTTTGCTTCGTAACGCAGGATCCTGGCAGACATGATCCCATGGAAGGTCTGTGCCTCTCCAGGAGAAGTTCTCTGCTTCACCTCACTCCTTCCTGGGCAGAGATGAATAAAATTCAGGGAGAATTTCAAAGCACCTTCCAGTGCCTGAAGGGGCWCCAGGAGAGCTGRAGAGGGACTGGGGACAAGGGATGGAGGGACAGGACCCAGGGAATGGCTCCCAGTGCCAGAGGGCAGGGMTGGATGGGAGAYTGGGAATGAATTTCTGGCTGGGAGGGTGGGGAGGGGCTGGGATGGAATTSCCAGAGCAGCTGTGGCTGCCCCTGGATCCCTGGCAGTGCCCAAGGCCAGGCTGGACAMTGGGGCATCCTTGCGGTCTCATCCATCCCAAACATTCTGTGATTCTACAAAAAGGGTGTGAAGGCCCCCAAGGCTCTGCTTGAGCTCCATCTCTGCAGGAGCCCCTGGGTTTAACACATTTCTTAAAGCCCTGCAGGACAACAAACCTGGTTCCTTTCTGTAGGTCCCTAAAAATGTCACAGCTCCAYGTTGGAACTTCTGCACAACAATAAAGCTCTGCACCCATTCATCTCAAGCTCTGAGATATCTGTTCTGTGTGAAAAACCATGGTACTGCACAATAAAGTTTATTACTAGAGGTATTTAATATTCAAAATGGTTTAGTCATTAGGAATCTCTTGCTAAAACAAGTGTTTTAAACACTGCACCACTGACTACAACAACTCTTTGCTGACGTWGAACCACACACAGCAACACTTCTGTGACATCCTGGCTCTTGCTGGGGTATTTGCTGTGATAAAAACACTGCTGTGGTGCACAAAACATTACAGTGGAGATCCAATTTAGTTATTTAAGCAAATACACAACACACTTGCACAAACATGTGCACGGACTCACTTCCCAGTAAACTGCAGCACTGGAGTGCTGGGACAAGACACAGATTTTGCTGCACAAATGGAGAGGGAAACAGATTTTAAAGGATAATGTGGGCAACTTTTCACTAAAATATTCATGGGTTTTATTTATGGTAAAATCTAAATGATACTTGACATGAATAGCACACAGGATTGACTACAGAATATAAATCTTCCTCTTTTTTCCTTGTCTTAAGACAACCAGGCTGCACCAGTATGGCCTAACTGGGAAAATGCACCAGCCACATCCCCCTGGACTTGTCTCCAAAAACTACTCCCAGATACAGTTCAAGCAGCTTATGTGAAAGAATCAAAGCTATGTTGAAAACGTAAGAGAAATAATCCAAACCAGAGAGACAGGAGGGTCATGATCAAGGGCAGAATTACAACCACGAGGAATGAAAAAATCAATTGTTCAGCCAGCAAAGTTCAGAGCCTCTTCTAGCCTCACCTCTGCTGTACTTGTTGCTGCTTCGAAATATTTGAATTTATTTACAATTASGTAGGACATGAACATGATCAAACTGATTTGAACAGAGGACAGCCCCTCCCTGGGCAGTGTCCACAGCAGTGGGGACGTGAGAGACTCCCAGGGGCAGGAAACCCTCAGGTCTGTAAGATCCAGATGCTGACAGCCCCAGGGGAYCAACATCTGCACCCAGGACAAAGGGCAGGGGCACCCAGCTTTRGAAACCACACTCAGTTTCTCCAAGCCTCAGTGGGTACTTTGGTAACCAAAACTGCCAAAATATCCCTTAAATTTACAAAATAGTTAAGAATGATTYCACCACAAGATTTTGCATTACATGTTAGCTGCATAGAATCACCCAGATGRAATTTAATTTACAGCAATCAGCCCGAGGTGAAGGTGCATGAACTGAACTTGATGAGGTGCATTCTGTGTTTTACTGGGCAATGTACTTTTAAATCCTTATTAACATATCTGTGCAGGTGAGAGATGTGAGCCAACTCCCTAAATTAAGATTAAAAAATTGTAGTTACACATACATTTACACACTGCAAGCACTCATGTTCCCTGAAAGAATCCATCAACTGCTTCTGATCACAAATATTAAACCTTCCCAAACAGGAAACACCATTGCCATAAATAAACCTTATGGATGCCCCAGGACTTTATCCTGAAACCAGGCTCCAGTTCCTAATTGCTGGTGTAACAGTTCACTGGAACAGGATAAAGCAGTGAAGAGTTAGTGACCATCTCTGACAGCTCCTGGAGCACAGACGAGCTCCCTGAGGATTTACAAAGCCGGGGGAAAAGGAGACAGGAAGAAATTATAGACCAGTCAAACTTTGATATTGGGAGCGATAATGGAACAAATTATTAAAATATTTATAAGCATCTCAGGTTCATAAGGTTATAAACCACCAAACAAATCTAATCTTTTCCTTTGACAAGATAATTGGCCTCATGGATGAGGGGGGGCAGCAGTAGGGGAAATATACACTGACTTTATCAAGATTTTTATATACCTTTGCTGTGACATTCTCATAAAAAAACAGGGAAATACAGTTTACATTAACAGAGTCTAAGGTGGACACCAAGAAAAGTTTTAAAAAATTTAAGCAGGGTTTTTACTGCCTGGTTACAGGGGTAACAGGGAGCTCAGAGGGAAACAGTGTTTTGCAGTAATGTGAACTGGAAATCCTAATCTTTGTGTTTTAATGCCAGTAAGATGAACTTCAAATACCAGCTGCCTACTGGGATGACATTGTACCTCCAGCTTTTCCAATGYTTGGTTGAATTGATTGGAATTGGTCGAACTGGTGTGCATTACAAATCCAGTGCACACCAAGTTGGGGTAAGGTCCAAGTAGCTTATGTGAAAAAATCRGAAATCAAAATAATTTTGATGAATTAAGATTTAGGTACAAGGAGATAATTCTTAGGTTCTTCTTTCTTTCTTGAAGAAGAAAGAAACTTGCTCTTCCTCTTGTTCKGAAGAAACAACAGTGAATTTGTGAGAATAAAATGTGTTTATTTCTGCTCTTCCAAGCCAGAGGAGCACTGGGGGCAATGGGTTATCCCCACATGCTGGGCTGTGGTCCCAGCTCTGGATGCTCCCTCTGCCCCACACCAGCTAAATTCATTAATTAAAACACATCTGTGCAAATCCCAGGGCAGAAGAGCTCCTAAAGTACAGCAACTCCTCCACGTGCCTGTCCACAGTGCCTGTAACCACAGCAGCCTTCACAGAGAAAGAAAATAGGGAAAATTGTGATTTTGTGGTTTGTTCCTGAGACTTCAAAATAGAACTTAAACTAATTTACACCTTGCAGTGGACATTGGAGAGAAATGAATGGCTGGCTTTAATTACAAACTCTGAGGCACAGCCACCAGCTTGGCCAAGAGCAGCGTGAGCAGCCACCTCCASATGGATCTTCCCAGGTAATGGAGTAATTCACAGGAACACATTAGGCTTCATGAGAGCACTTTATTTAGTAATGGAGATCTACTGGGCTCTGCATGGAKGGTATTCACCTGGCTCAGGAGCAGCCCCTCTGCTCTATCAACCATGTTTCTGCACATGCCACAGAATAGTTTTACTTTACGTGGTCCATCCTTGCATTTTATGTTTAATACYGAAGAGCCCAGTAAATCCACCCTGCAGATGTAGGGGGTTTTAGTGTGTGCTCAGACAGGGAGATAAACACTGAAACAAAATAAAGCAAACTCATCTTCAGAAGGGCTTGAGGAAAACCTGGGGCAGCAGTGAAGGCTGACTGGAGATGATGCCGTGGGAGAAGGTGGGGGCCTCTTGACAGCCATATGGTGTCCTTATAGAATTAGTGAAAGGCAATTAATCACAGAATGCTCTGAGCTGGCAGAGATCTTAAAGCCCATCCAGGGCCACCCCCTGCCATGGGCAGGGACAGCTTCCACCAGACCAGGCTGCTCCAAGCCCCCTCCAACCTCCAACACTTCTCTTTAGTAAGGGAAGGCCTTATTCTGATGCCTGGATTTGAGAATTTAACTTATTTTTTCAAAAATTATCCTTTTAAAACCTATTTATTTTTCTCCAGAGGTAGAGGCTTTAACATCTTCTTCAAAAGTAGGAAAAATCTGAAAACCCAGACACACAATGCCATGTGCTGGCAATTAATACATAACATACAGGGTGTCCCTGCCCATGCAATGAGGTAATTTTTAAGGTCCCTTCCAACCCAAAATATTCTGTGATTCTTCTACGTGTATTATTTAAAAGTGTTTAAATAATATCCCAAAACATCTTTGGGATATTTTGAAGAGGAGCTTCGGGCTGGGGGTGGTGYCCAGTGTTTGTGGTGGCACCGTGGGCTCCAACCCCACCAGTGTGAAGTCTCTGCCAGTCACATCAAAGCTCCTGCCAGAAACCCACCCAGAGGCAGCCCGAAAGGTCACCTCAGCCMCACAACTTCCATCCCCACCAAAAAAAGCCATCTCCAAATATTTTGGGTCTCATTCTCCAAGCGGGATTTGTCAAAACAACCCAGAGTAAGGCGGCCTGCCTGGAGAAATTCCCTCTATAAATAGCCTAGCAGGGATAAAAAAAGGGTTACTTTCTCTGCTGCATGGGAGAGGGAGTCAAACCTAAACAAACTTTCAACACCAGCTGAGTTTACATATTTAAAGTTGGAGGGTGCCAAAGTTGCAGCCGAACTGGCACCGAAAAGCCTAACAAAAAAAGTCATATATTGACAAAACACACAGTCATAATAAAACCACATCCAGTTAATAACTTTGAGAACTAATGTTAACTCCTAGCACAATAGAAAAGTCTCCTTAAACACAATAAAGCACTGATATAATTTACTCTCAGCTCCTTTTCAAAACATTACTCTCTGCCCACAATCACATTCAGATTACAAAATTCCTTTTGTAGTTTTCTCCTAGCTGTGGGAATAAAATAAACCACTTAGATGACAGTAAAGTGTCTGTAAAATATATAACAGCAATAACTCCTGGTGGAAATGCAGCAGATATTTATACAAGAGCCAAAGCAGGGAGCACTGCTAATGCCCAGGGAGGGARGGGGTGTTTGGAGAGGCCTCTTCTGGGTGAGATCCTGGTGCTGCAGCCTCTGTCCCCAGGCTCTGTCTGGTCCCCAACACCAGGTGACAATGCTGGGGAGCCTCCACAGCCCCCCTGTGGCACAGGAGCTGCTGCAGGAGCAGGACAAGCTGCTCCTTGGTGGCCTGGGAGCAGGGGCACAGCTGGGGTGGGAAAAGGCAGGACACAGCAGCAGCTAGAAATAACCTGCCTTAAAAAAAAGGGAATTTTTTTCACAGGATTATAGAACAGAAGCACAGAATCATTTCGGATGGAAAAGACCTGCAGGATCAAAGTCCCAGCTGTGCCCATCCCCACCYTGTCCCCAGCCCAGAGCCCTGAGTGCCACCTCCAGGGATTCCTGGGACACCTCCAGGGATGGGCACTGCAACCCTCCTGGGCAGTGCCAAGGCCTGAGCACCCTTTCTGTRACARAATTCCTGCTGATTTCCATCTTTTTTGCAGTCGTAGAACATAAGGATCAGGTAATAATGCAAGGATGTTATTTTATCAAATACAATATCCATCCTGCTCAGGAACTTGAACTTCTGAGATGGAAGGAAGGATGCTTRGTGGYTTASATGAGGTATTAGGAAAAGTTTTTTCATGGAAAGGGATGTAAATCAAGGGCACTGGGAGGTGGTGGAGTCACCATCCCTGGGACTGTTCACAAATGTTTTAATGGTGACCATGGTGCTGGTGCTGGTTTGCAGTTGAACTTGATGATCTTAAAGGTCTTTTCCAACCTTAACTGCTCTATGCTTCTACAGTTTTACCCAGTGCAGAAGTCTACATGAGCAGAAAAACTCATCCAGGATGGCTAAAGGAGAACAMAACAAGGTGGCCACCATGACCATGACTACRTGGATAGAGGAGACCACACAAATAYRTGAACCCTGACTCCAGCTGTGGAAGCACTGCYTGTCCACAGTCTTGTCCTCTCCTCTACACAAGCAGCCAAGGAGAAACAAGCCAAGGTCTCCCAAGACTTCTCTTTTTAAAAGTTATTTACCTGGGGCAAGGAGCTGGGCAAAGCAGCTTTGGTCTRTATTTCCCTGCCATCCACCAAAGAACAAATACTCCCATAGAGCCAAGTAAAACCATTTATTTTACATTCAGTGGTTCCACCAGCACTGAAGGGCTGGATCTGGACCAGAATGTGAAGCAGAATTTCCCCCAGGCAGACCCTCCCCACCTGCACCCCATGAAAAGGGCACACAAAAGCTCCTTCCCACCACCAGCAACATCTGCCTGCAGCTGGAGACCAGGGCCTGCTCACCAGGGTCCCTCTACGAATGGAGAACAAATGCATTAATTTGGATACATAAAAACTTACATCCAATTTGAGGTCAGCCAATGTAAATGAAAAGCCCCAATGCCCGGAGCCCTGGACGGCCACATTATTATGGGCGTTAGGGGGAATGTACTGGGTACATCTTTCAGTATGTTTAAATATGTTCTCATGGAATTTAACTGAGTGCTTAACTCCTTGATGAAAGAAATTAAGCTTCCCGATCAAAATCGACACTTTTAGAGCTGAAAGGAGAAAACATTGCTGGATCTCCTACTGCAAAGCCCAATCCTCTGCAAAATCAATGACCTTTGCTTTTGGTGAGGGTTTTTYCTCCTGGTTTGCTTCTAGTGTTGGTTTTCAAGTGTGTTTGCAAACATCAATTTTGATGTGAAATCCACAAGATCAAGGAAAAACATGTCAAAATATGAACAAATGAATTTAAATTATATAATTCCAGAATGGTTTGGTTTGGGAGGAACCTCAAATCCCACCCAGAGCCACCTCTGCCATGGCAGGGCCACCTCCCACTGTCCCAGGTGCTCCCAGTGTCCAGCCTGGCCTTGGGCACTGCCAGGGATCCAGGGGCAGCCCCAGCTGCTCTGGGCACCTGTGCCAGGGCTGCCCACCCTGCCAGGGAACAATTCCCAATTCCCAATCTCCCATCCAGCCCTGCCCTCTGGCAGTGGGAAACCATCACCCCTTATCCTGTGCCTCCATCCCTTGTCCCCAGTCCCTTAATGCTGCCTGTTAATTGCAAAGGTTATTTTAATTTAATATAACCATATTCTACATATAACCACACATCTGCTTGGAGGAACCCTGCGTAGAGGAAGGTGTCCCATGGCTTTAAGATGAGCTTTAAGGTCCCCCCCAAMCCAGCCCAGTCTGGGATTCTWTGATTTKTAAGAACTTTCAATAGCTTTGCCAGCCAAGACATGGCAAAGATTGCTGTTCCCAAAGAATGGCCACATAAACTGGCCCCAGGACCCCTGAGTTCTTCCCCATCCCATGGACAACCTCTCCTGGAAGGTGGTGAGGAGCAGGAGGAACCTTTTTGGAGGAATCTGAGTGCAATTCCAGTTAMCAGGACCTGGAGCTGTGGATACAGCCCTGGGTACAGAGGAGGACCCTGAGGAGCCTCAATCGGGCAGCAAAATSTAAAGGCTGGGGGAGGAACTCCAGCCCCTGCAGATTTTACACCTTCAAAATGCTCTACCACAAATCCTTCATGGACGAGAAACCTCATTTTTGGGTTTACAACAATGTGTGGCCAAAGAAATGAAGGAAGCTGTAGGTCAGAAACAATCCAGCCACAATGCACTAATTAAAGCCAACGCTGATGGACATTTTTAAGCGGAGCAGAATCACCTCCCAAGTTTCCATGTCTACATTTTACAATCTGAAAAAATTATTTTCTCTAACTTCTTCTGCACGTTGTTTTCAAAGTTGTTTTACTGCGTATAAAACCATCAGGCTTTGGAACCACACGTGGGCTTTCTGCATAAAATATCACCTTATCTTTGTATAAGCAAACTATTTTAACTCCCTAGAGTTATTTAGGTAACCATTTGCCATGACCTCTGAATTCTTATCCTGAATTATATTTTTATGTGCTATATAAAGGTACTGTTATGTTACTGTTTTTATTCCAGGTGCCAAAAAGGACAAGTTTATTGCCAACTGCTTGCTTTGTGTCTTTTTTTTTTTTTTTTTTTTTTTATTTTTTTCTTTTCTTTTTTTTTTTTTTTTTTTTTTTTTTTTTTTTTTTTTTTTTTTTTTTAAAGACTTAACTGACCACCAGTTGAATCTGTTTTAATTCGCATGGGAATGGTTTATGAGGAAAATCACATCTACTTAAGAAAGGAATAAACAAATCAGTTATATTTGGGGAAAAATAATCATCAGCCAAAAGTGTCACCTTGCTGGCAAGACTGAAAGGCCCTGTACCAGCACAGAAGTGCTCTTCTTGCTGCTATRCTTCATTCCATCCCAAAAACAGAAGCAAAGCTACAATCACAGAATCACAGACTCGCTTGGGTTGGAAAGGACTTTAAAGGCAAATATAAACTATTCACACAGAAAATTAAATTAAATTAATAATACTAATATAATAATAATAATAATAACAATAATAATAACAAAAATAATATTCTTAAAGTACTTCAGATTTCATGTTTCCTAAACAACTCAGAAGTTGACATGGAGCCAACGATGTATGGAGATGGTTTTCCTCCACAGCTGAAAGACACGAGGGTAAGATGGGATATTGGGAATGAGGAATTGTTCCCTGGCAGGGTGGGCAGCCCTGGCACAGRGTGCCCAGAGCAGCTGGGGCTGCCTCTGGATCTCTGAAAGTGCCCAAGGCCAGGCTGGRCAGGACTTTGAGCAGTGGAAGGTGCCCCTGCCAATGCAGGGGGATAGAATGGGTTTGGCTTTAAGGTCCCTTTTAACCCAAACCATTCTGGGATGCTGTGACACCAGAGAGGGGAAAAGAAAGGCAGCACCAAGGCAGCAGCGATGGAAATCATGGCACTGCTCAGGAGTCCAGGCTGGAGCAGCTGGGATATCACAAAGGGAATTCCATGCAATTTCTGGCTGCTGCCCATCAGAACTCTGTGCTGAGCAGAGCCCTGGGCTGATCCAAGCGGGGTAAGAGGAGATCTGCCCTGGAGAAGCTGTTGGCAGCACAGGGTCAGCACGAGGGATGCTCGCAGCAGGTTAGAGCCAGGAAACTCAGAGTAAGCCAGACCACCACTGCTGGCTACCAGGGAGGATGTTATCTGCCAGCTTTTCTCATCCATAATGAGAATTAATTTAAATAGAAGAGGAACTGCATATCACAACCCATTAATGAAGGGATACAGTAAGAACAGATCTTGACTGCAGCCTATGTAGCGGCGCAGAAAATGTGTTCCCACAAAGGTTCTACTATCAACATTTCTGAATAATTAATTGGAAATAAAAGCACTTTGAAGCTTAGCAAGGTTCCTTTAATGCTTTTTGAATAATTTGCAATATTCAGCAACTTCTAGCAGAATGATGTGCGTGGAGTTGTGTTATCACATCACACTCAGGTGACCCACGAAAAGACAGAAATCCATGGAACAGTAAAACATAACCTCCTACACGAAAATAAATATCAAACATCCTCGTAGATGAAAACTAAATTTAATGTGCGTTCCTGAGGGATGGAAAACGAACCCTGGGAAGGGCTATATTGCCTTGGATTGGTGGAATGAGATGCAAAATGCATATGAAAGGTTTTCATTTGAGCTGATAAAACCGCACGCTTTGGAAAYGCGGAGCTCTGCAAGGAACAACACTGAGGTCTGGTGTCAATTTAAATGCACTGAACACCAGGAAAATGCCCCCAACTAAGGCTTCAAACTTGTACAGCACATTTCCACTCAACCCAACTAGATTGCCTGTCACATCTGACATGGCTTGTCAAAAGTTATCCTTCACTGCTCATGGGCAACATGGAGGGTCAAAAGACCAAATACAATGGTCCAACCCATCCCATTTTTTTTCCTTCAGAGCAGCAGATATTGAACTCGGAGATGACAAGACAGAGCAGGTTGAAGCGGCTGCCAGAGAAAGAGAAGCTGTCCAGAGGCGCTGAGCTGAAGGAGAAAAACCAGCCGGTCTGTGCATGTCATGGCCGGGGCTCGGGCGCTGACAGTCTCACACAAAAGGCACTGAAAAGCTGAGAAACCTGAGGTGGCCTTTGCAAAACCATCTCAGCCGCTAAAAGGGAGAGCGACGGGCACCCCGTAATGTGAAACGGGATGGAAGGGGAAAGGGATGTCCTGCCTCTCCTTAATCTGCAGCACTGTCGGCCAGAGTGGGGTTTTCACTCCCTGAAAACATTTTTTTAAGAGTAGGTTTTTCAGTCAGAGTTTATTTTTATTTCAAAAAACCATCTTTCTAAAACAGCCCAAAATCTTTATCGTGTTTTCAGCCAGGGCTTGCTCATGTCAACAGGAGACATGAAATGGTAATTCATGGAATAGCAACTTATTAACAGCTGCAAACACAGGAAGTGCCACAGCCCTGTTACAATTAGGGGTTTTTTTTGTGAAAGAACAACTGCAGAGATTTTCCTCAGTATCACTAAAAAATTGTGACCACGTGCTGCAAACATGTCACTGCAACAAATTTCTGTGCAGATTTCCTTCAGGTGCCCGATGTCCTCCTTACCCCCTCACTGTAACACTGTGAACCTTCTCTATTTTTAATTGTCTTTGAACCTGCAAGGATCCCAACTCCTTCCTGTTTTCTTTCTCCACAATAAYTTGAGTTTCATGATTTCTCCATCCCCACACAGTGACCACAAAGCTGGTTGAGATCCCCAACCCTTGGCTTGCCCATGGGCAACTCTCACTGAGACTGCCCTGAGGAGCAGCCACATCCAGGCACAAGTTMATAACAGGGTATTTCCAGCCCTAATCCTTCCTTTGTGTCACCATCTTTGTGCTTTAATTACCTCAAAAGCCACATCAGCTTAAATTAATGAGGGAATCTGGAGTTGCCACCTCTGAGCAGATGTAGAAAGTTCATGTTTGCTGTTGGTGGCAGAGCTGGCTGTAGACTAGAGTGACATTTTTAATACCTGGGTGGCTAAAATATCAGTATTTGAATAGGAAATCTCRCTTTTTACACCCTTCTGCAATTCAATGTTTTTCAATCTTTCTGGGTTGCKCTCGGTTTTGTTGGATAACCTTTCCATCTAATCTACCATGTGTCTCACTGAATTTGAGCACCTTATATGTATTCAAATACTTGGACTCAAATGCATATTTTCGTTCACAGGTTTGGATTATTTTTTTTTTCCCAGTGGTAAAAGTCCTTCAAGTCACTCAAATTTATATATAAATTCATTTATGAACTGGCTGGAGTGTGTCCAGAGAAGAAGGACCATGGAGGTCACCAATCCTGGGTGCCCACATCCAGAAGTGYCCCAGGCCAGGCTGGATGAGGCTTGGAGCACCCTGGGATAGTGGAAGAGAAGAAAGTGGRAGAATCCCATGGCAGGGGGAGGCACTGGATGGGGTTTAAGGCCCCTTCCAGCCCAAAACATTCTGTGATTCTATGCAGATATTTCACCTTGCATGAATAAACAGCCCTTAGGAATGAAAAAAGAGAATATTTCAGATGCTTTGAAGATCTTCAGTTCACAAAGAAAAAAAMCATTGAAATCTAACGTGCCAGGCTCATTTCCTAAATTTACCTTCCCAAACTGCTTCTCACTCCCTTATTTCCCTGTCCCGTGGCTGCGGGAYGAGCACAGGGAGCTGCTGGCTGCTGGTGGCCCTGCCTGCCCCACCAGCCTCCCTTCCCCTCAGCGTCCCAGCCCTCTCCTGGTATTCATGAGCTGCAATTTAATTCAAGAGCACTCGAGTTCCAGCAAACACGGCGCGCGGGAGCCGCGGCAGCGCCGGGCTCCATGCGAGGAGGGGCCCTGGGTAAATATCAGCTCGGGGCCGGCGTGAGAGGATAACCTGCCCACACATACACCAGCCCAATTAGCCCAGGCAAAGAGAGCTTGCATTCCCCGAGGAGTCCGAGAAAAAAGTCGGAGCAAGGCTCTCCAGCATCCAGAGATGATGCTACGGCGTGGTCCAGCGGGGCACCCAGCACCAAAGCTACACCCAGCACCCACATTAAAGGGAATTCRGAAAGGGAGGCAATGCAGAAGATGAAGTTTTGTTGTTATGGATTAAAAGTGGTTGTCTATAGCACAGAAAAACATGGGAAGAAACGGTCTCACCTCTGAGGGTAAAGGAAGAAGCACCTTGACCTAGGTGAGACTGAAAGCCACCATCAGTAAAGCCTTTGCTGCCTCAGGAATCATCAAGAAGATTTTAATGTATAAAGTCAAAAATTCTTTCACTAGAGAAAAGAGGAATTTCAAACTTAAAAATAGTCACTGAAAGCATATTAAATTAATCTGATTAACAGACTTTTCCCAGGATATTATTATCAAATACAGCCCAACCAGTGAAAGCCTGCAAAAATTCCAGGCATTTCAAGTACACAAATAGTCTAATTTCCAATGACTGACTCCTTCCTTAATTTACTTGCCTTAGTAAATCACTGCAATAATGCTCATTTTCAGAACTTTCCGAAATACTGAACACAAGGAAGCCAAAGGAAGAAGACTGATGAAGGTACACCATCAAATAAGAAAAAACATGAGTAGTCAAGAAATTAAGAGAAAAGGAAACTTTAACATGAAATTGGAAAGAACTACACTCAATAGAGTTCCTTCTTCTAATAGAAATAAAATTCTAATTGGGTGTAGAGTCTGACATTGWAATACTTTGGGTTTTTCATAGAATCAGARAAYGGTTTGGCTTGGAAGGGACATTAAAGATCACATAGTTCCAGCCCTCCTGCCGTGTTTGTCAAGAAAATATTGTAGTTCAAAGGCTTTCAAAAYCAAAATTATCTGGTTTAATAGGAAGAGAGTGTACACTTTTATGGCGTGCCCATTAAAAAGGCTCAGGGATTTCTGAACCAACACAGCTTGCCTAAAATATGCGTTTGTTTCCCCGTGCGGCAGCTCCCCCGTCACCTCCCGGCCCGTGGCTGAGCCGAGACCACCTCGGCGAGCGGCATTTCCCTGCTGCTCCAGGCTAAACTCTGGCTGTGGAGAGAACCAGGAAATCCAACAGCCTCTTTAACATCCCACAACGAATTACTGACAAGTCATTTTTTTGCTCTGTATTGCAAGTCAATGTGGCAACCCCGGGATTTTTTTTTTCCTATTTACAAACATGCACCGTGCCTCAGCTCGGAGCTGTTTGGATGCTGATACAAGATTCATAATGGCTGTCAGAATCTGCAATTTTTCCTTTTGTTTTATGAGGTCAGGCAATATTACCTGCACTGATGTATTCCATTTCCCCAGCTGAAAACCTTCTCATTTGAGCACGACAGGTTGAGGGAGTCATGATTTTGCAACCTACCATGTGAAACACAGCGCGAGGGGGCAGGTGCCTAACCCCACGTTCTCCTTTTGCTCTTGTCCACTGGCAACAGTAAATTAAACTGTCAAAAACGGAATTGTCCTGTCATCAACAAAGCTATAGCTTCACAAGTATTGCAACATCAGATATATTTCTAATTCTGCATTTCCCTGCACCTGTAATTTCATCAGCAGCTCACGCTGGCCCATGGTGAGAAGCTGTCCAGGGGACAGTGGTGGGCTCCTTGGGAGGCTTGACATGGCAATTTGGAGACAGAAATTAATGAACAATACCAGCAATTTATTATACAGATGTAAAAAAAGGGCTCAGGATGAGGTCCTGACCACCTGCATTGCCCTGCAGCTCGGAGGAGGCTGGGGTGCTAATGGGGTGGGACATGAGACACAAGGAGTTGCAACAAAGGACCAGAACTTAAACATATTTAAATGCAATAATTGCACAGATAAAGTGGATTTCACCCAAAATCTGTGTCTTTGCCTTTTGGCCCCTTTAGAGTTTAAAAGTGCCTCTGAGAAGCTTCCTCTCCCACTGAAGGGGCTTACCCCAGCACACGCTGCCTCATGAACTGGTGGCAGAAAGAACAGTTTTTGGGGAGTAAATCCAGGCCACTGCATGTTCAGATTTGGAACATTCAAGCCAGTGTTTCCTTCTGCCATGCAGCTCTCYAGGGGTGATCTTAAACGATCATGATTAACAATCTTCCTTTCAGAATTTAAGGGTGATTGCAATTTTCACTTGAAGCTGACTTGTACCTTTTTTTAACCTGCTTTCGTTCTCTTGGAATAATTTACAAAACTCAAATGCTACACAGAACTACAAACTGCCCAGAAAATACGCATTTTTTGCAAAACTAATTAAAATATTGTCAAAGTATCATTTAAATGCAAAAACTAAGCACAATATCCAGCAGAAAGGTTATACAAATTACCATCATTAAAGTGAAAGGGAGCATCTCTCCCGATGTGCTGATAAACAAGAAAAAGGGGCTTGTTGTTATTAATTCAACATAGCAATCAAATATTGTTTTAGATTACCTCTATAAAAATTCCAAGCTTATCAATCATTAAACTGTGGACAGAAAGTTAAATTGAGATAAGAAATCATTTCACGCAGCTTAATGCAGTCAAAGTGACTCAATATTCCTTTATTAATTCTCATTTAATATCACTTTAAATTGCCGCCATTATTATCCTACGGTAGGCGAAGGGCTCAGTGTAATTAGTCTGTATTAAGCCCTTTTTATTTATAAGGAGCCAAATAAACAAACCCACTTTAATTACCTGGGTGCCACAATATTGATCTGAGCATCAAATT
>JACDOX010000292.1:700987-731142 GCA_014549065.1 Cardinalis cardinalis
TTTCCTGGATTAGCAAACTGAATGAACCAGCCAGGGGATGAATCATGACTGTAAGGGCAGCAGAGGAGACGAATGCTGAGCAGAGTGCCAGGACCCAGGGGATGGCTCCCAGTGCCAGAGGGCAGGGMTGGATGGGAGATTGGGAACTGGGAATTGTTCCCTGGCAGGGCTGGATGGGAGATTGGGAATTGGGAATTGTTCCCTGGCAGGGTGGGCAGCCCTGGCACAGGTGCCCAGAGCAGCTGGGGCTGCCCCTGGATCCCTGGCAGTGCCCAAGGCCAGGCTGGACACTGGGGCTGGGAGCACCTGGGACAGTGGGAGGTGTCCTTGCCATGGCAGGGGTGGCACTGGATGGAATTTAAGGTCCCTTCCGTCCTGGGAATCTGTGACTCTATGAAATATTAATTTCTCATCCCTCTGCCACCCAGCTGAGGAGGGGCAGGTGACCCAGGCAGGTTGGTGAGTGGCAATGCAGATGTTCCTTTCTCATTATTTCTAATGTTTTCCCTATTAAAATCTTATCTTTTCATTAAAAATATTTCCTTAATAGAAGTTTAGATGTTCTTTGCAGCATCTCTTAAAACTTGGGCCAACACAAGTGTTTAACTCTGCTGTGGTGGTAAATAAGAAGTATTATGGGGTGGATGCTCAACTTCAGACAAACCAAGGACACCCAAGAACCCAAATCTCTGACTGCTAAAGCTTTAAATATCACGCTCTTCTTGTGACAATAAAGAAGTCACATGGCTTTTAATACTGATGATGAAGAAAGGCACCATATTTATTTATGATGGGCTCAGTAATTCTACCTGGATGCACTTTGCTTTACGATGGCATTAAATACTACTGATATTTGTGCATAGTAACTCCAGAAAGTGAACTGGTTACACACTGAGGGACGTGCTAATCTGCCATAAAACATGCATTTCTGATTCTAAGTAGAGCTCTCCATGAACCTAAACACCAGATGCTTTAAGATACATTATCTACACTACCAGATACATTTCATAATTTGTATGTGTTAAGTAGTCGCTGGCACTGTAATAAAATAAATTCTCCCACACTGTCTTCCTTGATTTTTTTTCCCTCCAATACTTCTTAAAACTTTTTAACTTCCTTGCAGTTAGGAAATTAAATGCAAAATGGCACTCTAGCCTAGTCATAAAGTTGTATTTTTGATTCAAGTAAGTGTCACCTAAATCATAAAATCCAAATCAAATGCAACTAACCTGCAGAAGACACTAACCCAAGCAATTMAGTAAATGGAGAATCTACAGAAAAGTTAGATTCTGGAAAAATTCCTTTGGAAAGTCTTCTCCCAAAGCTGCCTGCCTTGGACTTGTTGGTTGATTAATCTTGATGAAGACCTGCAGAGAACAGCTGACACTTTTCAGCTGCATCACCTGTACTAAGATGGTTTTGTTGATGCACAAGAATTATGTTACACACAGACTCCACCCTGCAGTGAACCTCCATKCCCTCCCACCTGCAAATTTAAGGACTGTGCAGGCTCAAGCCATTCCTCTGCTCAGCACCAAGATCACCATCTGAGGAGGTCCAAAGCCTTACTGAAAATCAAAATATCTTCCTCTTCTCACTTATGGGGAATTGATAAACCTGTAATTTGCTAGGTCCACAATGGTCACTGCAGCCTTCCTGACAGTCATGGGATGGTTTGGGGTGGAAGGGACCTTAAAGCATCATCTCATTCCACCCCCTTGCCATGGGCAGGGACAACTTCCACCATCCCAGGGTGCTCCAACCTGGCCTTGGACACCTTCCTCGGTACCATCTGAGTGCCTGCAATAAAAAACTTCGAATAAACCAAAGGAAACCCAAATCCTACCCTTCCCCAGATTCCCTTTCTGTTTTCTCCACCAAAGGTAGAGGCCAGGTGCTCCTCCCAGATCCAGGTGCTCCTCCCAGATCCAGGAGCTCTCCCACATCCAGGAGCTCTCCCAGCCTCTGTGGATTTTCCAAAGTGTTGCTGGTGTGACTGCAAGTGCTGCAGCCAGTCCCTCAAGTATGCTCAGATTAAAACAATCAGGCCTTTTAAAAGAGGCAGGACTCTGTCAGTAGATCTCCTAGGCTGAGATCTCATCCATTTTCTCCTGGTATTAATTGCGCAAACCATCTGCTCACTTTTGATTTTTTTTTTCTTTTTTAATTGAAAACAAATGCAAGAAGTCATTGAACACTTCAGTCTCATTTGCTAATGGCTCCCTGCTTCCCTCAAGGAGCACAGCAAACACTCTGCTTGGTCTTCCTCTTACTCCTAATGTACTCATCACTGGATTTCTCTGGGYCTCTTGCTACTCCCATCTGCATTTTCCCTTCCTTATTTTGGCTCTGTACACAGGTGCTATTCCTTTTGTAACCTATTTTTTTTTTTTTTGAGGTGAGTTGCCCTTTTTCTTTTTTTTTTCCTCTGATATTTAAGGTTTTTGAAGGGCCAGTCCATAATGGAGCCATCTCCAGTGATGATCTTCCTTTTTCATATACTGAAATTCCCTCCCCTTTTATCAGAGGTAGATTTTACAGTTCTGTCCTAAATTTCCCCCCGTAAGAACTCTGCCTTTCATCCAGGATTATTCTTCCCTGTTTTTTCCCAAGGACACTGCTTTAAATGTACAGATTTTCCTGTTTTTTTCTTTGGGGTTGTGGATCAACACTTGCAYGACCACTTATTTCATCTTCCAGCTTTATGCCATGACTCAAACTCAYTAAATCAGAATAAAAATCCAAGATATTCCTCCTCCCTCTACCTACAATATGTGGCTTTAAGCACAAACATGGTATGAGATATTTTACTGGAAATACCAGATTTAGTAGGTAATCTCAACAAAATTAASATATTCTTTATGTTTAAAACCTTTAAACAGCATCTAAAATTGAAACTCATCCAGTTCACCACTCTGGTTTTTAAAAGTAAAATTCTCCCTCTGCCTTGTGCAAGTCTAAATGGAAAAAATATATCTCTCATTTCACAAATCCTCTCCAAACAAAAATGTGCAGGGAGTAAAGCAGTGTTTGGTTCAAATTCCCACATCCAATGGGTAGATTTGCATTGTTGCCTTCTTTCCTCTCATATATTTTCYTTTTTCTCTTATGTCCTCTTCCATGTTGGCGGGATTAAGGCAAAAGAAAGACAAAATAATTGCTGGAACGAGTCTTCAAAATTACAATTTGAAAATAAATTTATTTCATGTKGAAATCAGGAAATAACAACCCTGAACTCTCACTAAAAGGAGTTTTCTGTTGGAAAAGTCTGCTTAAATGTTAGAAATTTCTTTGTAATYCTTTTTTGTTCTGAATAATTGTCCATAAAATCATAAAAATACAGCTGTGAAGGCCCAAGTGAGAAGAGCAAAGGTATATAAATACAGCCCACCCCTCAGGGGGATGATAAAAGGATAAGGAGTTTATCCACAGAGTATTCAGGAGACACCTTCATCCTGAGGGACAGGGGACAATGAAGTAATTCCTGAAATATTTTCAATATTTTATCTGTAGAACCTGAGGAGTTTCCTGCAGCCCTGGATGGCTCCTGGGCAGGGAAGGCATTGCTTGGAAGTGCTGATGGCACAGCTCCCTGGCTGGGAAGTAAATGAGAACAAATCCTCACAAAAATAGGAATATCTGCAGTTTTTAGGTCCTTTTCTATCCTGGTGCACCCAGCAGCACCCAGCCTGGTGTGAGGATTTACAAATACTTCAACCAGAGTCTTTAAATTTGGACAAACTGTACCAAAGCATCTGAATGCTCATGATCAACCTGACCTGAGGGTTAATCTATTTTACAAAGCCTAAGGAAAGATCAATTTGCTCCTTAAAACTGCCACAGTAAAATTTAACACTATTTCCAGCTCTTATGGCAGTTAAAGGCTTTAGGAGTGAATTATTCAAGGCAATTCAGTGACATTGAACCCATTCAACTGTCCTGACATTCAAAATCCAAATTTTAGTGTTTTTCCCCAAAAAAATAAGGGAAAATGTCGTAACTTTTTAATTTAAAAAAATCGTTTTCTTACATGATATCGGGGTAGTGATGAGATGAACATACCTGGAAAATGCAGYAATTTCCTTATGTGCTTTAAGTTCTGTATCCTCCCCTCCCACCACCACCCAAAACCCCAGAAGGGGCAGAGCAAGCTGAAAATCAGTGGCAAGCAGAAATCCCTCACGCTGAAAAATACACATCCAAAAGCACACAGAAAGAAAGTGGGATTTAAACCTCAGACTTYCCAAAATGCAGCAAACCAAAGCAGCCTGGATATTCTATTTGATATCCATCCCCCTTCCAACACACCACGGAAAGGGCGCTCGCTCTGTTGGATGTATTATGGCTTTACAAAGTGGGGTTTTTTTGACAGTAATTTTTTCTGGGAATAACAACAGCGGGGTTTGGAGCAGGCTGTGAAGCTCAGGGTCCTTGGCCTCTCTGTTGACAGCCACRCTGCCACTTCTCATGTTGCCTGTGCAGCTCAGATGGGAATAGTCCAAAATGCACCAATTTGTGTCTCCTCAGAGCAGTTTTTCACACTATCAGAGAGCATGCCAAGGTTTACACTTAGATTTTATTTTTCAGAGGTGCATAATTATAAAAACTGCCTCAGCTGCCCACACACAAGTGCACGTCCAGACACCTCGGGAAGCAATGAACCAAAGATGTTTGGCAGATATTCCGCTCTAGTTGTGACGAGGGCTTGCAGCAGCACAGGATATGGAGCTTTCCAGTGCTKCATCTGCACACAAAACTGGACAGAAAAGCCTATTTCCCATTCTCAAAAGCTGGGTTTCCTGCATTCCTGCCACTAACAAATATCTGAAAAAACCCTGTTTATGCTTTTCCTTTGTTGCCGTCGGATTCCAATGTCACACTCCCTTCCAATGTTTATCCACCTGAGGAACATGGGAAGCTTGCAATGGGCTTTTTTTTTTTTTTTTTTTTGTCCAGTAATGCTAATCTGACATTTCTATAATTTCTGAGCAGCCCAAGTGATTTTGGGGCTGAGCAGAATCCATACCAAGCTGCTTGCAGGAAAAGCAGAATTTCCTGTGATATTATGAACTACATTTTACCCAGAGCAACTGGAATTGCCTCTTCAGAAGGTGCCACAAGCCAGCAGAGCTGGGACAGACCTGGAGCACAGCACAGCTTTCTTTTTTTAAGAAAACACCCATMCCTCATTCTCTGCCAGACCCTGAATGTGGAAATCCCCTCTTTCACCCTCACAGCATCAGTTCTTGCACTCAAGAGGTCAAAGTCAATCACACATTTTTAGAAAGAAATATTTTCTGACCCTCTGAGGGAGAGTTTCTTCCTACAGAGAAGTTTTGGAGCCTTCTGCATCTTCTCATTGTTACTACAGCACCTATTTTAACTAAAATATGCAAGGTTTAATTACAAAATGACATCAATATTGCTGAATTTTATAAAAAATAAATTCTGGTAATTGACAGGAATAATCTCTGCCCTTAAAACAGTTCTACCCACTCAGACTTTAGAGTTATTAGTGCTTGATTTTAAAGATCCAGGGGACAGGAGAGTTTTGTCCTTTGGGGAAAGCCAAGCTGGATTGAGTGTCATGCTCAGAGAAGGTGAAACAGAAAATGCTACAGGGACTCAGCTGCATCTTCCAGAAAGTGGCCACTTGACTTAGAAAACATGTCTGGCATCAGGTATTTCTGTATTGCAGTTATTTACCTGAAATCACCTCACTCACGGCAGGAGATAAGATATTGCTGAGGTCTCACGTGGCAGAAGAAACTCGACAGTGAAGYTGAGACTTTGTGTGAGTGAACTCATCCTCATTTACACAACTGGAATGAACTGGAAGGAAATACAGGCTTCAGACACCCAGATGGGGTTCAACTATCAACCACACACCTGATGGGAAATTGTAGGTCTAAAATCCACGTGAAAAGCCCCAAAATTGGCCATTTGGTATTGATGTGCGATGGAAATCAGGAGGAGTCTGTGCTGCAGAAGGTTCCTTGGTGGTTCCTCAGCCAAGGACGGCAGAAATCCACGTTGAACACTTGGTCAAGAAACCTCRGGCAGGAGGATAAAGCCTCCAGTTATTTTTAGTCAATAAAAAGGAAAAAAAAATACCCAAGTGTGCCTGWCAAGGAGGGACTGGAAGCACCAGAGGATTTTGAGACGCTGAGACAGAAAGCTTCTTATTTCATTCAATTTGAGAGGTGAAGAGGGAACGGTGCCACAGTTTGGAGGCAAGAATAAAAATTCCATGAAATAGTCTCAGGAGACAACTGATAGCACTCATCCATAGTTGGTGACACTCTGACTCTTTCATGAAAAAGGCAATTTTGCTTCCCAGAAAAATATTCTGGCACTGGGGATTCAGGAGGACAAGGCTCTCAAGGCGATTTCTGACTTTCTAACCCATATTAATATCTACAGTTATCAAATCCAGAACTTCAAACTGTGACTTTGTAACAAAGAGGATTCTCAAAAAAAAACCACAAAAAGCTCTCTTTTGTCATGTATTTACAGCTGAAGAAATCTCATCCATTCAGCCAATTCTTTCCCAATAAAATCTGCTATTTTAATGCAGCTTAGCACAAAAGTCTTTTCAGGAATGGAGTGGTATTATACATCTCAAACCTGTGTGAGCAGCTGAAGATACTCTGAAAATCATTTAAAATAACATTTGATTTTATAGAAACATTAATCACTTTAAAAAACCCTTTATCTCAGCAGAGTGGGACAAAAAATTGAGCAATTTTTTAGTTTTTAACATAATGTCTAAATTCCTCCTTTATGGCATATTTCTGTTCATTTAACCATTTAAGGTGTTGTTTTTGAGAGATATAAAACTGATCTTGAGTGTGAGACCTGGAAAACCTGAAATTCCATCTCCCCTCTGGAAAAAGCAACCCTGAGGCATACTGTAATTAAATAAACCCATCTCCTTAATAAAGGAGTCAGAGCAGAACACAGGGGAGATGCTCTGGGAAGGAGAAGTTGGTTTCTGAGAAAAGTCACCATAAGATGCAAAAATTATCCTTGGACAAGTTGCCTGAAAAKAAAATTTCCCTCTTCCAAAGCAAGGATAAAGATCACCAAACTTTGAAAACCAGTTTTCTTTTTTTCTTTTAAGAGGTAGAACTTTGCTGGTTTATTTTCCTGCTGTTGGAAAGAGATGGAAAGAATGAAAAAAATACAGAATTTCTTGAAAGAACGGAACGCGACTGGCAAAGGGAAACATTTAGTGGGGATTGAATTAATTTTGTATTGTAGCCTTTTGCACTTGTGAGAAAATTAATTCTGGGAACTACAAGATGAGAAGCCACTGGCTTGTTTCCAGCACCTCCTCACAGTCATCTGCTTGAAAATCAGCTTCAAAATGGCATATTTATTTTGGATGAATTACCCGTTCCTAGTGTTTTGAACAGCAWAGACAGAGAGCTAAAATATTGACATTAAAGACTAGACACCAGCAGAAGAAGTGCTAATTGTTTGCATGCAAAATTGTTTTTTTCCTAGAAAGAATAAACAACAAGAAAAAGGCGGCGGAGGTTTTGAAAATCACTCAAAGTTTTGCCCAAAGAAATGGTTCAGCTCCTGAAACAAGCTCTGACCCACTCCCTGCCAAGGAATGGCTGTGAATTAGGCACTCCAGGAGGGGTTTGACTTTACAAATCAGCTCAGGAGTGAGCAGCTGCTTCAGGTCACTGGCACCAAGGAATTGGTTTTGTGAGACTCGCACAAATGTTTGTCTTAAGTGAAACCGGTCTCTAAACAGGAATATGGGTTGATGATCCTAATGCCCGAATTTTAAACAAATATATTCATGCAAACTGTATAGAATCAATGTTTTAGTACATGGAAAGCTGATATGCAACACCAAGCTCAGCARTGACCAACTGCTTCACCAACTTGTGCTGGGTCTGCCCTTCCAAGGACGTGTCCCTGGTGCAAGGCAGAGTTGGTGTCTTTAAGTGAGCAGAATTTAATTCCTGTCYCTACACAGAACCATAAAATCCCAGAGTGGCTTGGATTGGAAAGGACCTTCAAATCCATCCCATTTCACCTCTGCCAGGGGCAGAGACACCTCCCASTGTCCCAGGTGCTCCCAGCCCCAGTGTCCAGCCTGGCCTTGGTTGGATGGGGGCAGCCCCAGCTGCTCTGGGCACCTGTGCCAGGGCTGCCCACCCTGCCAGGGAACAATTCCYMATTCCCAATAACCAATTCAAACCTGCCCTTCTCCACGCTCGGGCCATTCCCCTGTCCCRGCAGCCCATGGCCCAGTGGGATGTCCTTCTCCAGCCTTGCTGTGAGCCCCCTCTGGGCACGGGCAGGGTTTCATTGAGTGCATCCTTATCCAACATCCCGATGCCAACGTTATCAGCTGCCCCTCAACTCTGCCATCCCAGGCCCTCCCTGCTGAGCTGCAGTGTGGATTGAGCTGTTCCAATGGGAGGCCCCAGCCTGACATTTCCCCCTCACTCCCAGCCCATCACACTGTGGCTGCTGGGATGGAAGTTGTGTTTGTTCCCGACGTGTTGGAGCAACACCAGGGTTCAGCAACTTGTAATCTGCWCCCAAACACTTCGCCTGCCCGGCAACAGCAAGAATTTCTATTTGCATGGTAATGAGACATTTTATTTGACAAGGTGTTGAAGGAAAAGATGCAATAATTTTAACAGTTGGGTGTTACACTTTAAACCCATTCAGTGAATCTGGGAAAAAAACATTGCTTCAATAGCAAACTTTATGGGAGTGGAGTGTGGAGCAGGAAAAGGGACCAAATACTAATGAAAAAGTAATCACAGCAGCCACCTGTATTCACTGAAATATTAAACTACACATTGCAAAGGGAAACTATTGAGTTCTGTTCCTCTGGATCTGTCTGCCATGAAGTCAGGAAGACCCCAAACACCGACTAACCAGGGAGATGGACACGGAGAGATTTCCACCTCCCTTAACSCCAGATCAAAATGAACTTAGACTCTACCTCTAACCAAGATCCCCAATCTTAACTTAAATAATCTAATTAACCTGAAGTTTCCTACATTTTCGCTTTTTTCTCCAGTAAAAAAAGCAAACTTTGCTTTTATTTTAGAAAAACAATCTCATATTGAATCATCCATACTGTCAAATATCTGATGTTATCTCYGATCTCAGATGTGCAACTTGAATAATGACATAGGCATTTGACCAGATGATAAACAGAGATCTTGTTTCCTCTGCAAGGAAGAATCAAGAAATTCAACTGAGGCCACTGCAGCAGAGATGTCTGGATGGGCTAGAGAAATAAAAATCCCATGGAGTCACCAAAAGAGTCACAGCACAGAAAAATGATGTGAAATATTTTCCTAGACTGCAATTTAAAATAGATATACAATTATTAGGCAGTTAGCTAAACCTCCTGTGTTTCAGTGATATCCCCCAAATTAAACCACYGCTTTCCCAGGCAGTCAAACCTCCAGCAGGTGGAGGCGGATGGTCAATCCCTGCTGTGGGGCTGGAGTGGCTCTCTTGTGTGTTCAAGTCCAGGATGGATGGGACTTGGAGCAACCTGGGACAGTGGAGAATGCATAGGATTGAATTCAGAAAATCCTAAAATTATTTGGGATGGAAGSAACCTTAAATCCCACCCAGTGCCACCCCTGCCATGGCAAGGACACCTCCCACTGTCCCAGGTGATCCCAGCCCCCGTGTCCAGCCTGGCCTTGGGCACTGCCAGGGATCCAGGGGCAGCCCCAGCTGCTCTGGGCACCTGTGCCAGGGCTGCCCACCCTGCCAGGGAACAATTCCCAATCTCCCATCCAGCCCTGYCCTCTGGCAGTGGGAGCCATTYCCTGTGTCCTGTTCCTCCAAGGCCCTTGTAAACAGCTCAGGGTTTACTTTGCACCCGATGCCATCACACACACCAATACCTGCACGAACACCTCCTCCACTCTGCCAAAATACCATAAATTTTGCTGTTCAGTGACAAACCCCATGAACTCGTCTTGTTAAGGCTCCTTTTGCCCTTTCCTCCATGGAGATCTTTTATTTTCAGAGTGAAGCAGGTTCCCAGGAGCCCGCTGCAGGAGGCAGGGCGCGCGTGCAGCCATGGGATGCCGTGATCGGGCAAACCCACCCCAACCCAGCCCCGCTGCAGCACAGCCTGGATTCCCCTGTAGCACAAGCCCCGTTATTTTGATTCATAGGTTTCAAGCGAAGCAAACACCAGAAGCAATTTGTGTAATAATCCGACAGAAAGTTAAACAAGAGCGAGCAAACTGCAGGAAATTCATCACGGCAGAACACGACGGCAAACAAGCGCGTCCCGAGGAGCAGCAGCCAGAGCTGCTCACAACAATGGAACAGCGAGGAGGCACCCAGTGTGTACAAGAGGGGAAGCAGGGAGAGGGCAAGAAGCCAGACACATTCCACATGACATAAGTAAATAAATCAAAGGAAGTGAGATTAAAACCTGAAATAACTGGAGGAGGGGAAGAGCTATAGCACCTGCATTGAGGTGTCCGCCCCACGGAGATTAATATCACACAGTCTATGGGAAGGAAGGCTGATTTGTAGTGCCTGAGCAGGGCAAGGGAGAAAAAGATTCACAGTTCAGAATCAGAGAGTTAAAAAAAAAATAAACCAAACCGGTGTCACTACTGCCTGGTTTTCAAACCGCAGYGAAACACAACAGGATTGCTCAAGGCAGCTCATGCTAATCTGGATTTATAATAAATTTGTATTTTAGTTTTGTTTTTAACTGTGGTTAAATAAGGCAAATGTAAAACTAAACCGTTTGAAAACTGATTTGTATGCATGCTTTAAAAAAGTTTTGATTTAAAAACTTTTAATTTTAACCTCTAGTAGAAGATGTCTCTGCTCAYKGCAGGGKGCTGGAACAAGATGAGTTTTAAGGTCCCTTYCAACCTAAACCAGTCTGGGATTCTACAACTCTTTTCCTTAATATTCCAGCTCCAGTTTTACTTTGTAAAACTTGTTGTAGACTTAGCAAAAAACCAAACCAGCAAGATTTGGCTTCACTGATTCTTTTATATTATTTTTTATTCTTCACCCAGTAAACTGAAGTTACAAAGAAATATTAATTGGTCTTAGGCTGGGTGAGAATTTYGAGATGTATCAATACCACCAAGTCTTCCAGCGCAAGTCAAGTTCACTTTAAGCATCACAGCCACATTCCAAAGAGGAACGGGGGTACAAAAAGAATATATGAAATAATGTTTTCAAAAATATTTAAGGAAGGCTGTGATATTTTTTGTGCAATATGTCTGCCACTCAATTTGATGTAAAGGATGGAAGATAGAGGTGGGAATGGTTGTATTTCTTAACATATTTTGGAAGTTTTGGYGTTTTCATGATAAATTCTTCTCAATTTACCTATAGCTGGGTCCATATAGTTGAAGTGAAGGAGGAGATATTGAAATAGAGAAGAAGTTTTATTGTTATTTCCTATTATTTGGAGCAGAGCTAAAGCACAGCTCAGGTCAAGGCCATGTCTACGTATTAAATGGAGGAGATTMATGAGAGGCAAATTTTGAAGGACAATGTAAATAAGGGCCAACCAAAACCATAGCCAAAGCCATCAAATGTTACTCTAAAGTCCTAATTTTGGCTACTTATAAATCACATTTTAAAAAATCAAGTGGCTGTGATGGGATCTCACATTGGCACCACCACAGCAGCATTGAGGCAGCTGCTCTGTGGGTGGAGAAAACTGTTGACTTTTACTAATCCTGTATGAAACAGATTCCTTGCCATTAAAGTAACAGTAGAAACAGTCCAGAGAATAATTGTATGGAAAAATATAAAAACTGCCAATCCTCCTTTCCCTCAGGTTTTCCAACCACCTGCCGGCAAACTGCATTAGAGGGGCTTTTCTTTCTTAAATAAAAGAGCCCTGTGAGAAATAAACTAAATAAATTCAAAGCACCCTGACCATTTCCTGGAGCATTTACTGCTGATGGGATTTCCACGTTAGGAAGTGGCCCAGGTGCTTGTGCCACCCATTGGTCCCCTCTGAGTGTGTGTGTGATGCTGGGGAGGCAGGTGAGTGCAGGGAGCAGCAGGTAACACGCTGGGAGCTTCAGCTGCACACCACAAAATTAATGAGCAGCTTTGGAGTCATAATTTGTAGACTTCACAGAGAACCAGGGAAGATTATAAATGCTGTTGACCTAGAAGAAGTAATAGAGAATTCAGTATTCAGAACTGAAGAACAATTTGTAAGGGAATAAAGTCCAGCCTGAGCCATGACTGCTGTCTGTTGACAGATGGCAGAGAAGCGTCTCCTCCATTCTCTCTCATTAAAATAATTATGGCAATGTATGTTAGACTCTCTTCAAGCCTGGCATTTTCACAGCACATATAGGGGCACCAGTGTTGCAGGAATAAGGTGAAATAATAATGGAAACACATCTCTGGCACGCAAAGGGCATTTGATATTAAACTTACCTGCTTCCAGAAATAACAGCAGGGAGAAATTTGTTACCTCAGAATAAATGAAAAGATTTCCTGATTCTAACAGGAGGTTAATTAGAGCTCTCTGCTAACTTGAGAAACACGTCCCAAATCCAGGTCAAGCCCCGGTTCGGCTGATGAGCCTCTGCCTTATGTAACTCCTCAGAACCAACCCTGTTTCTCCTTTTTTTTACCCTGGCTGCCAATTGCTCCCTGTAAAACTGCAAATCAGATGCAGTCCAGTGTGAAACTTCTTCCCAGCTGTCAAATAATAAAGTCAGGGAAACCACGGGCTGAGAGAATTTAGGTTAGGGGAGAAATATTCCAGGTTCAAGTGCATCTCTTGCACTTGTGCATTTGTGTCTCGTGCTCTGGGGGGGACTGGGAGGAGAGGAGAGTGAGCCCAGCTATCCCCTGTGCTGTTAATGACTCGGGCAGGTAGTTAGTGGCACGAGCTAATTACCCAGCCCTGCGAGTCCTTGTCCCCACCACGGCGTGTGACACGAGCGCTGCGTGATGTCATGGTGAGCAAAAATCACCTGGTGTCAGCACTCCCCTGTGCTGCTCCTCGCTGCTGTTCTCCCCAATATGATTCACTTTCATTATTTATGAGACTTGTCTCACTAACCCTCAGCAACGGTTCCAAATAATGATAGGAATCTGTCAGTGTAGGATTGTATTTCTCAAAACAATAACCACAGTTCCTGGAAATGTCAATATGTCAATTGAGGGTAACACATCTCTCAATAAACCAATATTTTGTAAAAACAAAACAAAATCTAAGGCAAAAAAAAAAATCATGCACGGAAAACGGAAATTTGAGCTCCATGGAGCTCTCCTCTTGCCATGCCCAGCAGAAACCTTCCAGCTTCCYGCCAGACGGTGGAGACAGAAAGGCACAATTTTGTTTTCCTCCAATTAAAAACTGTCAAAACATTTGATATTTTAGCTCTTCATATTCATAAAATGTCATGAGAAAGGAGATAAGACTTCTTTGACAGAAGTCAAAGAGCTCCTGCTAGAGCAGAACCAAAACTTGGTAATACAATGTGCAGGAAACGGAGCCAAGGATAAATCAGGTCCTTGAGCAGTTCCATCCTGAACACAACAATTTCAGCATTTGGAGCCATTAAAATGTATTTCTGCATCACTGCTGAAGTTGCTCTTTCACACATCCACCTTTTAGCCCAAGGCAACAAGTACAGAGGTGAAGATCAAATCCCTGCCTTCAGTTTATTGGCTWTGCATTTCCAACCAAACATCTCTCATGTTCCTAGAGCCCAATGTTGACCAAATAAATTTTATAAACTATGTAGTTCTGAAAGCATTTCTGTAGCTCTGTGAGGTGTTTATAGAACCCCAGACTGGTTTGGGTTGGAAGGGACCTTAAAGCTCATCCCATCCCTGCCATGGTAGGGACACCTTCCACTATCCCTGCTGGCTCCAAGACCTGTCCGACCTGGCCTTWAACACTTTTAGGCTACAGGGTTGTTTTCTTTTTTTTAAAAAAAGATTTTTCCACAAAGGCTTTATCCCATCCAAATTTTTGCCCATGAAGGAAAACCAGTGAAGTTTACAAAACACCAGTTAGAGTCCAAAAGGAAGCTGGTGAAGGGTTTTCTCAAGATTCAGCAGCAGTTTTAAATATGGGTAGGAAAACCTGAAGGTGTTTCAGGTGATGCTTAAATTACCAGAAACTGAGAGACCATTTGAAATCTCTGAAATTCCAGGATGTTGAGATTTCTAATACCACAAGTAGAAACATCAAAAAACAAAMAAAGAAAAAYAAAATTCTACAAAACTGAAGTTCTWCAGATAAATGTATTGATTTGTTAGAGGAATGTTCTACTAAAAAGCAAAACTGTTCTAAAGCACAACACAAAGAATATTAAAAGCACTAAAATTTCTGTTTCCCACTGCAACGCTCACATCCGTGTGTTGGGAATAGGGAAAATACAGCCTATCTGTTTTGAAGAATATAAATTTATCACAACAGYAGTAAATCCCACCCCTGACACAAACTACAAATAACTACACAGYCCTCCCTARCAAATCATCTTGAATTTAATCTTTMCCAACCAAAAGACCATCCTATTTGGCTCATACTGTACATCTGTCTCCACCACTTGCATGGSACTTTGGTTTGGAGTCATCCATTTATTCTGGAAAGTTCCAACTTGTACAGCAAAGATTATCAAAGCTGCTAGAGCTGATCTAAGAGAAAATTAAATAAACATACAGGCTTCACATGACACTACGTGCAGCACATAATGTTAAACAACAGGAGGTAAAAGTGCTAATTAAACAGTTTATATCCTTCAAAATGTACAATCTCCAATGATCAAGGAGCATGAATTAGGTGAGTAAATATGAGGGAGCCTGGAATGACAGGCTGACACTCCGGGAGAGGCTGCGGGGTGACAGGGATCTGCCAAGCCACRGCACAGCCTCTCAAAGGGAGCTGCAGCAAGCCTGCCCTTGGGAAAATCAAAGCCCAGGCTAAAGTGCACAACAGAGGAGGTGGGCTGTCTTCATCCCTAACAGCACGAGCCTCTGATCACAAGGCAACAGCARTAATTGGGTGGTTTCTCAGCAATCTCTACCACACGGTCCTGGGAGCCAGCGACATTCGGGGGCTCCTCCAGAGGCAGCGAAAAATGACAAAGGATATAAACATCAGAAGGCTACAGAGATTGAGACATCAAGGGCTATAAACAACCAGGATGAGATGATTCCAGACACAAAACAAGTGGAAAAGCTCAGCCATTAAGGAGCACGTTCAGAGTGTCACCACCAGCCCTGAGTGCCAGAGGGTGTCAGCAAGGAACAGACACAACTGCCACTCTATCTCCCACTAGGAACAGGATAATGGGATTCTGCTCTGTGAGGGACACTGCTGACCCAACTGGTCCAGAGACAGTCCTGACTCATGGCTTGCTGCTCACAGAACACTAGAAAACAAATCATAGAATAGCCTGCACTAGAAGGGATCTACAGCATGATCAAGTCTGACTCTTGGCCCTGTTCAGGACAACGCCAAAAAATCACACCATGTGTCTGTGTTGTTTACCCTGTTCTCTCTTTTCTGTTCTTCAGGTATCCCCTGCTGCTTCCTCTGAAGCAGCTCTCCAGCTTTCCTTTAGAAACAATYTTTCCCCTAAAAAGTGTCATCCTTGACACTGCTGAGTCTGGATGAACCCAAGCCCATCGCACTCTCAGCGCTGAAGTTTCATCTACTATCCTACTTGTCCTACCAGAATTTCATATTACATTTGTTCATACATCTCAAATATTGATGCTAAAGCTCCATTCCTTCACCACTCTAATTATCCTTTCAACTCTCAAATACATCTCTGGTCCTTCCTTCAAAACCTCTCTCTTACTCAGTACTCCATCACCTGTTTTATTCCCATTCTGTCTCCYCATGACCAACTCAATGCCCTCAACAACCAACTCTACAGCTGCCTGTCCCTGCATTTGCTCAAAAGAGTCACTTCTGCAATAAGGGCACCCAAACCACTCAGTCTTTGCCTTATCAATCTCCTGCTTTCAGCTGAGTGACCACACACCCTCCTGGGCCTGTGGAAACCTCCCTCCCCCAGCCGCCTTCCAGTCCTGCAGGTGACACCAGGTGAACTTTGTCTCCATCACTCCAAAACCACCACATTTCAGTGCYACCGAAGTGCAGTGGGCAAGAGACTGAACCAAACCTGCTGTTTACCACTAAACTTGCAGTTTTCAGCTGCACTGACAAGATTTCACCAGTGACAGGAGCCGTATTTATCATATAAACAAATAGGAAGCCCCAAATGAGGGAATTAATCTCCCTCCTGCACATATGCTCCTTTCCCAGCCCCGTACACATGCAGAGCATCGAGTTTGAACAGGGGTTGGCACAACTATCAATCCACAGCAAACTTATCGTGCAGCAATCAGAGCTTAATTAAAGGCACAGAGAGGTCAATATGTTCATATGCAAGATGATTCACTATGATGTCACTTGGGTACAATCAATTAAAACGCACAGGATATATTTTTTAAATGGGAAAACCTGAGTGGGAAGCCTGTTGTCTACCCAAAGGTTTTGCTATGCTTTAAAAGCTTCATTTAAATATTTTTTTTCGCCTTATTTATATGCACAAAAGTAACGGTTATATCAGATATTCATAGGTGATTTAGATGATTGATACCAATTTCTCTTCATAATATGACTAGCAAATAAAAAACACAGTGGTTCTCATATAAAAAAATAATGTGTGACAAGGTTTCCTAAAACATTTCTATTTTGGACCTCACAAGCTAAATTGCTTTTGCTGGCCCCTTCCACCTCTCAGCATGGTTGACAGACAAATTGATCGAAACATCGGAAAATAATATGCTTGCAAAATTTCTCTGGGTGAGTTTTCAGTCTTTTGAATTTTTCATACCAGAACAAAATGAAAGATTGCCTCCTTGATTTTTCCTCCATTATGCGTCCCCATCTTATGTACTACAGGAACATACAATACTTCAAATAGCAGCAATACATTGTAAACAAAATGTAGAACATTTTTCATAGAACACCCAAGCCGTGTGAAGTTAAAAGACTGGGTAGCAGGAATCTTTGCCCTGCAGATTATGTTGTTCAATTATAATGAATTCATACATTTGAAGTTGCCTTAGGGCCTCTCATTAGACTTAGGGGTGTTTATTACAGGAAATATTGCTTGTATCATTTAAGAAGCAAGAAGGCTGGATGATTTGATTAGAAATGTTGACAGTTGAGGTGTGTAAAAAATATGTCATTCACCCACATTTTCCCCCCACTTTAATATTAGGATCCTTCATTTTTTATGAATTCTTTAACCCCTTCCTCCCTTCCCTGCAGCCCGTGGTACAACCTGTGCTCGGCACCGCTGGTTCTTCACCAGGAGCTGCTCCTGTGACACCAGTCCATGCTTTTCAAAAAACATGGACTGCTCACACGAGCAGCTCCACACGGTAGCAGGAGGAAAACATGACCATCCCCATTCCCATCCCCATTCCCATTCCCATTCCCATCCCCATTCCCATTCCCGTCCCCATTCCCATTCCCATTCCCATTCCCACCCCCATTCCCATTCCCATTCCCATTCGCATTCCCATTCCCATTCCCATTCCCATTCCCATTCCCATTCTATCCCATCCCCATCTCCATTCCCATTCCCATTCCCATTCCCATTCCCATTCCCATTCCCATTCCCATTCCCATTCCCATTCCCATCCCTCCCAGGGCCGCCTGCCCAGGATCTGCCCCCAGCTCCCGTGGAAATGGGAATTATCCTTCCCACACAGGCTGGAGCTCATCCCCCTCCACTGGCACCTCACGGAATTTGACAGAACTATCTACCTCCACACTGCCCAGCAAAGGCTCCTCAGATTTTGGGCCAAATCAAACCAGTCCTGACACAATAACTTGAATAAACTCTGTAGGCAATGTTGATTAAGCAAACAGGATTGATCAGAAAGGTACAGGAATGAATAAATAAAAATTATTGTTTGTTCATTCCTTAATTTTTTTTGGTGGAAAATGGATTAATATTTTTATATTCTTGAAGGGAAACATGCAGCATTTTTAATTCCTGTACTGTGCCAACTGACCTCAGAATGTGCTTTAGATGAGTAATTCCAAGAGAATTCATTAATWTTTGGGCAAGCTCTTGTGAAACCCAGTAGTTTGAGTATTAACATCCCCAAACYTGCAGTAATTCTTACAACAGCTTGAATTCATGGAGTGGTAACTACCATTTTATCAACTTTTATTATTATTATTTTGTTAATTTAGATTAGTGCGCTCCTGAAAAAGAGCACATGAAGTGTGCATATAAAATCATGCAACAAAACCATGAAGTAATTATAAAGACTGATAACATAGGCAAAAACYTCCAATTAAGGGTCTACCTTGTTTATTATCTATAGTTTGCCAAACTCAAATTTGGCTTCCATTTTCCACATGAAGTTAACCCAGAGAAATGTGACTTAAACACAGCTTTACTTTGAGAAATTCAAATAAATTAAAATGTGTATCTGAGGAGCAAACAAAGCACTTACAGATTCTTTAGATTTTGGATCTGATCACAGCACCATTTAAAAGGACTAAAAATAAAATAAAATAAATCAAAATGATGTATTTTCATATTTATATTGTATTYAATATATTTAAATGAGACCCAAGTGATTGCAGAGGTAGGGATGCTCTTATTAACAGAGAGTTAAAGGAACATCAATGGGGTTGAAAGTAATTAGGCTAAAATATGAGATGTATAATAATAATAATAAACTTGGAAGGATTTCTGACATGACCAGTAAGTGCTTTCCTCCTCCAAGGACCTGGTATTTGCCATTTCATCCTGTCTGCAAAATATCACAGAATGGTGACAGTTTGGAGCCAAATTTCATTTTCCTACCACAAGTCAACACAAAGTAGACTTAAAARCTCATTTCAGTAGTGATTTGCAATTTTTCTTTAGTTTTTTTAGCTGCTAACTAGACACAAACAAATAGCCTCCACTGAAACAGAAGTACTTCGGTAGATATTTATATTTTTACTGCGTTAAAATCCTTCACATCTCTCCTCCAAATAAAATTTAATCATGTCTCTATATGCTTGAGACAAAATTTCCATTTTTGACGATTATTTTACATTCGGGTGTAGATCAGGGTCAGAAATTTGGATTCAAAGGGCAGGTCAGATGTGTTTGGGACTCACACCCTTTGAATTAAGAGACTCCCCTCTCTCCCGCAGGTCCAAAGCCCTTCCCAAGTTGCTAATCTGCATTTAAAGACCCTTCCACCTCTTAAACCACTTAACTAAATACTTGAAGGTGTTAAACCCACAAGCTGCCTCCTATCTCCAAATATCTGCAGGACTAACAGTGGCGTTCTTAAGTTAGGAGCGACAAATACTGGAAAACCTCCACAATTTGGCTTCCATATCTCTGAATTGGTATTTCAGTGACAGATGTTTGTTGCAGCAAAAACCTCTGTCAGAACAAAATTAGGTGATCTATCATTTTAAGATATGGTCTTCATATACTGTTTACTCGAAGATATCACTTGCCTCAAGCCAATTTTGACCAAGAACATTTTGTGATATGGAAGTGATTTGTATATCATCATTTTTGTGATAAATGTAGCTCTTGAACACAAAATAACCCACTATTCCACAGTATTACAGTTAAAACTCCTTCCCCAGTAAATCTGTACTACTGCTTTTATTACTACAAAGATACTGTATCTCGACTTCAATGCATTTYCCATTTTTATTCACGGAATAGGCTTGCCTGGTTCCCTGCTTTTACAGCAGGGAGCTTGGGCCTGGCCCCCTCTCCACAGCAGAGATGCTCCTCCACTTTTGGGGGGCACAGGAGGAGCACAGCACCCACCACAGCACCTATTTTGTATTTATTTTAGCAAAAAGGGCGAGGGGAACACASGGAGATGCAAAATATCTTCCAAACGACAGTGCCCACAGGCAGGGACTGCCCTAGCTGTTGATGCAGGTCCAAAATTAACCATTTAATTTCACTAACATTGTTTTAGGCGTCTCACCCCTCCTCCAAGGGTCTCAAACCTTCTGATTCGTGGGTGATGGGAATAAACCAGCCATGTCCACCTCAGCYGCTCTCCAGAAGGGCAGGAAGGACACATAAGCCAACCAAAAAGGACTAAAAAACAGCATAAACCAAAAAAGCTGAGACAAATCACAGGTTTAGGTGGATGAGACAGAAGAAGGACATTCCAAGGGTCAGAGTAGCCATCCYTTGAGCTGAACAAACCATATTAAATGGAGGAGTTGAGGAGTTCCCACCACCTCTGCAGAGTGTGGCACCTTTTCAGGTGCACCGTGAGCTTGACAATTGATTTGGACCACAAATTATTAAATAAGCCACTAAATAACAATAATTTAGTAATGARCTCAAGCTATTATGAGCCTCAGGTTTACCTAGGCCATTCATAGGGACAAGGGGCTGTAGGTTTAAGTCCTTCCCAAAGGAATGGCTGTGCCTCAACAGGTGTTTATTTTAGCACATGTGGACCAACAGTCTGCCACCAAATAAATTCCTTTCTCCTGGATTTGTGTGTACAGCACTTATTAACAAGGTGATTTTTTGCTATTTAATGACAAGTGCCCAGCTTGGATGGTTATTCACGTGAGATTTTGCTATAATGGAATGATCAGCTCAAGTGTAAATTGATAAACTGATTGCTCTCTTCAGAGCATCTTGCCTGGGATCACTTCCAACCTACACTAGGCTTGGTCTCCAAAAATTCCTCCTCTGCTCACCTGCCATGCTTCTCTCCATATTGGAGCAGTCCTGGCTTTAATGGACTCTCCTGGCTGGGAATATCCAGCATTTCTTTTGACAAAATTAAAAGGTGCCTTCTATTTTCCCTGGCTCCTGTCACATCTCACATCCTTCCCTSCCCTTCCAGAGAAAAAAAGGGCTGGGAATGCAGGAAAGGGGCTGATCAGGCAAAATGCCTCTTCCCAAATGGATGGGGTGGGCAGTGGGAAAAGCAAGATCATCCTGGGAATCACTGTTCACCAACAGCAACAAGAAACTGCAGAACACTGAGGCCAAGGGATCAGATTTTGCCATTTCTTAGCATTAATTCCAGCACACAAAGTTAAGACTGACCCTGTATTCTTCCAAAACAGAAGTGCAAGCACTCAGAATGCCTCACACTGAAAAAAGAATAATAATTTTTYAGTGTTTAAGGGTGAAAATTGGTATTACAAGAATATATTTGCAAGCAGACTCCTCACTCTAAATTTTGAAGTCTTCCCCCATGCAGGATTAGGAACAAACACACCATGCAAGAGGATTCTTTTGATGGTATAATTTCAGAACTGCTGGTGTAATCCGAGCTAATTTTCCTCTTGTTTTCAAAGTTTTCAGAAAAATGTGTATATTACACCCTCTCATCTTTCCACTTGTTGAGATCAATATGTGCAAGTCCTCRCAAAAGGAAAATTCTCCTTTACAGCAGCTCGGTGGATTAAATGAGAGAAATTACAGGTACAGAKCTCTAAAACCTGCCACGATGTGCAAAAATTGTAAATTTTAAAAGTAAACCTTAAAGCATGTGTTAAAGGCGCGGAAGGAAACTTAAATCTTTCACCAGAGGGAAAAATCTAGAGTTTTGACTTCTCAGGGACTTCTGACCATGGTTAGTTTGCATCTGTCACAAGTGTGGAAAACAACAATTATTCCTTCTTGCCATTTCATCAAAAACCCAACCAAGACACCAGGATTTGGCCTACAGCAACGCAACCACTGAGAGGAATTTTTGCCAGGGTTCAATTTGCATGATAAACTGTTGTTAACAGATACCATCTGTTTTTAAATTTAGTAAAAGGGCCCATATTATACAGCTCATTACAAATATTAGTAACTCTTAGACAATGACTCTTGTAGAGTGTGGGTTGGAGCTAATGAAGTAGAAAGCTTGAACAACAAATCATTTACAAGTTTTTGTACAGTAGTTCTAATGGAGGGAGTTTATAATCAAAGGAAAATGTAATCACTTATGTTAAGCAATCCATGGACTTAGTCAATGTAGCACAAACAGCCATTATGCAAAATTATGACATTAAAGGGAAAAAGACTACTGCAGACTTTGCATTTTACAGTGTCTGCTACACAGGCTAACAACTTGGAGAGAATTAGACAGGTGAGGCCCCTCGCTTCCAAAACAGCATTTTTCCATCAAATATCCAAAAGATATTCAACCTGGCCTGAGATTTGCTGCCCTGAATTAGACCTGACACTGGTAACAAAGGGGATTCTGTAATGGACATGGGCTCTCACAATGCAGTGCATTAATGGGCATCATGGTGAACATAATCTGTCAGGAACGGTCACAATAAAGATGTTCTCCTGATTAATGTTCCACTAGGCCTGTGCTTAATAATTTATATAATTTGTATTAACTTTCAAATTGCCATCACTGTGGTGGACAAGGAAAAACACACAAACAATTCAATATAATAATTTCACCCAGGAAAACATTTTACTTGGCAATTAAAACTGCTGGGTTCATAGAGGAGTAATCRTTCAGGATTTACAGAGATGAATTATTGTGTAGCAAAACTGCATATTTAAACAACATAATAAGAAAATTCTTCTAAGAGGTCATAAATACTTTATAAATTACATTAATATTGGTGTTTGGTATTACTGCATTTATATTCTTACAGATTGTGTATTTAAATATTACTCCCATAACAATGTAAGATTCTGTAAAATTAACAAACTTTTAAAATTGTGACAGTCTGCCTAATAAAAGCGTCTCCATTAATTTTTCTATACTTTGAATAAAGAAATATTAACGCTACAGTCGTAAAAAATGGTCACCGTGCATTTCTTCACCTAATCCTTGTTTTTCTACATGGAATTCAGCACATTGCACAGCCAGGATGGTGGGTATTGGTCAAGAATATCCTATGCTATCCTATCAGGATGATTAATGAAGGCACCTTTTTCACAGAATGTCAGACTCTGCCTTTTTAACAACTGACCTTTCATAGAATACTACTGAACTCATAATTCCACTTTTGTTCAGTTTCTTATTAGTGGAGTTAAAATTAATACTTATGGGAATGATGGCTAAGGTGATGCACAGTAAATCTTAGAGCACATCAACCTTCTGCAGCGGCTACCAAAGGAATAGTACCTGCATTTGTCTACTCCAATAGCATAAGTATTCCAGTAAAACTCTGTGTCCTTTCAAAAGACAAATTAGGTCAATATTCAACCCTCTTTCAAGCACAAAGCTGTAAATATGGAGAGAAAAGTTCAGAATACTCACAAAACAGTTCCTACTGTACACGGAGGGGGTGTTCATCCTGCCACACTGCTTGAAACTTCCAGGAGCACAGGGACATTTTCAGGAGACATTTTAGCCACACAGCCTGGGAGCTACAGGGACTCATTCCCAGCATGGCCACGTGCAGCTCCATGTCCTAAAAATCACCTCTTCCATTTGGGAAAACCAGCCCAGTGCTGTGCCAGCACCAGGATTTTGGGGAAGGCACCAATGCGATGAAGATAATCCTAGTTTTGCATCCACTACACCAGAAAGCTGTCCCAGGCCATCAAAAGCCCCATTTCTTTGAGGTTTTGCACCCACCTCGCTGTTCCTGTGGTGTCACACACTAACTGCTCACTTACTGCCACCCCAAAATGCCAAACATCAATGCTGAGTGAGCAAACTCAGCATGAATGCCAGATGAGCATCCCACATGGCAGTGCTCAGGGGAGGTGCCACTCYCTGCAGAGGACAGGACAGGACTCTCCATGTCCCCTCTCCTCCAGGACTGCCACCAGCTGCCACCCACCCACCCTCCCAGCCCAGCCCAAAGGAGCCGGGGCTGGATTCCAGCTCACAGCGACAGATCACGGCTGTCACTGCTCCTTCCCTGCAATGCCCCACCACTCCCCTCTCCCTGGAAAGTGTTTCAGCTGCCCTGCAGTCACCTCATGGYTCCCTCCAGCACCTGAGGAAGACAAGGGATGAAGGCTGACCACAGACACGGGCAGCCTGTCACTACTGCCACAGCTCCASGGACAGAGGCAGACAGGGATGCTCACACTGCCCCAAGGAAATTCCACCCAGGTCTGATGCAGGTACCCCAGCAGGGCTGGCTGGACCACGACTGTCCTGCCCAGGGAGATGTTCTGCTGCTGCTGCTGCTCCACTCCCAGGGCTCCTGTGCCATTTCTGCACCACTCGCTGCTCCTCGGCACAAACCCTGGAGCTTCCAGGCACAGCTCAGTTCTGAACTGACAGAGGGTGGGCTTGGATCAGAGATTAGGAAGAAATCCTTCCCTGGCAGGGTGGGCAGCCCTGGCACAGGTGCCCAGAGCAGCTGGGGCTGCCCCTGGATCCCTGGCAGTGCCCAAGGCCAGGCTGGACACTGGGGCTGGAGCACCTGGGACAGTGGGAGGTGTCCCTGCCAYGGCTGGGGTGGCCCTAAATGGGTTTTAAGGTCCCTCCCAACCCGAATYAACCTGAGATTCTGATCCTAAGATGCCTGAACAAAAGCAGCYCAAAAAAACCACACTGGAATGTGTTTAGTTATAGGAGAAAAACAYTAAAAAAGCATATGAGCYTAAATCTTCAGCAAAGACACTCATTAACACAACTGGCTATATTTTTATGCCTTTTTAAAACCCTGCCATCAACTCTTTTCCCTCATCATTACACACTAACATTCCTAACCTCTGAAGCTACAAGCTCCAGGCAGTYTCTTATCCTTGAAGGTATTTTAAGACAATAAAGATGGGAAACTTTTTCTTGGTACACGAAGATCCAAATCCATGCTCCAGCAGCRTTGGAGCTGATGTCAAACACCTAAGACCTCACACAACTGGCAGCAATTCTGTTGTAAAACATTCAATAACAGCAGTAAATGGCAGCTTAATTTTTCTCTACACATTCATTGGCATTCATGTGAGGTCCATTCACATCCATTACAAGGGAAGGCATCTGCATTATGGCTAAATATTGTATCTTGCAAACAGAACAGTGTTTGTGCTGCTTCAGCCCTTGCAAACCAAAGAGGGCTTCACCCTAAATGAGGTTTTCCAGAACAAAGCTAAAGGACATTGGATGGATTTCAACCTCCCCTTAGAGCTCAGGGCTTTTTGTGAGGTCAGCTGTGGCATAATTTAACTGTTTCATTACTGGAGACCTGAAAGCTGCTCCACGACTGGAGGTCTCCAGCCATGCATTACATTAATATCTATGGCTTGAAAAATAAACTCCTCCAAAAATATAATTTTTTTCTGGAATCAATTTTTTTCCTATTCCAAAAGAAAAAATATTTCCTTCTCTGTTCAGGCTGCAGAAATGCCTTCACACCAGGAGAAGGATGGGTGTTTTCCCTGCACAACAAACAACATTTCACAACTTWATCATGGTTGAACATTCAGAAGTCGCCAGAGAAAAGAATCATCTCTGAAAAGCAGGAAAAATGCACTGAAATAATGAGTCATGTTCACTCGAGATGGGAAGGCATTCCTTAACAAGACTCCCAATTTAGAAGTGCTGGATGAATAAAAAGGTATTTCCCAATGAATGTTCACAGATGTGTCTTCTGCAGCCCAAAACAAAGCAGACCTTCCAATKCTGCCAGGGCCACTCTGCCAGAGCCTGCAGTCATGTGAGTTAGAGTTCCCTTGGTCACAAATCATCCTAATTACTATGGAATTTTGATAACAAGTGATAGACCTGAAAGAAATGGATGGAGTGAAGACAAAGTTACAATGTGAATACAGACAAAGCAAAAAGGTAGTGCAAAGAAGTGGAGGAATCAATAGGATTTATTTCATTCTTTCTGCAATGTTAATATGCAATAAATTCTTAAATAAGTGCTCATTGTGACGGCTCTTTTCAAGACTTCCACAAAACTAACAATTAAGATGCAGCAAGCTTTTGGAATAAATATCAACAAGTAAATTATATAATTCAGCAATACCTTTAGTGATCCAGATGCAACCCAAAGCAGCCTTTCATTGCCACTCCTGTACAAGTTACAAAATATCAAACCACAACAAAAAAGCAGCAAATCYTCAGTACTAAAAACCCCTAAAAGTGACTGTTTGGGTGACACGGCTTTCAAAGTGTGAAATTTTACTGTACAGGCAATTTTTTAGCCTGTAAAAGAATTCAATATTCTAGATCCACATCAGAGGGAAGCTCAGTCTGCCTCATCCCAGATGTGAACTATCAGCAAATAAAAAGTGTTATCAAGAATGTGTGTTTTTGTTTTCCTTCAGCTTTGTTATACCTGGGGGTTGTTTTTTTGGGCCACTTGACATCTTTTTACTGTAATTTATCCTCACTTCAGACAACAGATTCCTTGTTAATTTTCAAATTACCTGCAYGCACTGGCAACCACACCTATCAGGAAGGTTTTTCTTGTTCCTGTCTGCTTTTGTTTTGCTGCAAGTCCTACGAGAAAGAATTCCAAGACGTATTTCCCAGAACAGGCAGGAAGCGGGACACGCTATCCCAACCCTGAGGATATCCTCTGTTCCACACTGGGACATAAATCTCAAAGCCCAGAGGATTTCTGCATCAATGAGGAGCATCTGGACAAGCTCAGAGTCACAAGCAATATTACCCAGCCTGCAGAGAACTTCTGACCTGCAGGAGCTGAGAGGTGATCCCGACCATGACCGACAGGAAAATGGGATCTGCTTTAACACAACCACAGCAGCAAAGGCAGAAAAACCTCCCAAAATATTCAAGGAATCAATAAAAACCACACAAACAACTGCACCCGCCTTGGTTTGTCATCCCTGCCACCATGAGCAGAAGAAATTAAAGCAAACCAGGCTGTTTCAAAGAACTCAGGTGGAGGTAGAGAGAGCCAAGACAGTCCATGGTGCAATGATCAGGTCAGCGTGGGCTTTGGAATTCCAGAGGTACAAACAGAAGACATTTTCTATATTCTTCAGGTGTCCATTTAAAATTAGAACAAACTCTTCTCAGAGGTGAAGAACATTCAGGAGCGTGAAGAATGACTACTTGCAAATTATTGAGGTATTACAGCTCAAATTGCCTTAATAGGAGCTGATTTATATTTATGGCCAAGTTTCATACAGCGTTTAAACTTTCCACAACTCCTCCCCCAAGTCAGATCATTGAACTTGAAGAGCTTAAAAAATAAAGCAGGAAATATTTTCCATCCTCCTTTGTCCACTTATCCAACCATCTACACACCAGGATATTTAGTGTAGTTATCCAGCCGAAAGTTTTTGGTCAGCACAGTTATATTTTATATATTAATAAAATCAAAGAACCACAGAATTGTTAAGGCTGGAACAGACCTTTAAGAACATCAAGTCCAACCATCAACCAGCACCACCATGYTCATCTTTAAACCATGTCCTCAAGTGCCACATCCTCATGGTTTTGGAACACTTTCAGGGATGGTGATTCCATGGTTTCCTACAGCATCCTGTACCCCAGGAGCTCTGTGCCTGGTGACCATCAAAACCCTGCTGTCCTTCCATGATGCTTCACACAGCAATAAATGCAGAGGTCTCTTGGCCATGAGGGTTCCTAGGCAGCACCAGGAATGCTTTGATGTTCTCACCCAGGAACCACCACTCTTCCAGGGAGACTCGTTCTCCTGGGCAGCGACCTGGGRTATAACCCTGACCCCACTCTTAGGAACCACCCAGACATTTCCTGCTGGAGCAGGAATGTCTAAAAGAGGATCTGTCTTCAAGGGAACTTTCAAGGCCTTTCAGTGATTTCAATGCCTGAAGTAAAAGACTTGGAATATCAGTGTATTGCCCAGATAAAAAATCTGGATGGACAACCTGTAGATTCTAAATTTTCCTAAGGTAGGCAGCATACCAGCTTGGTCCTGAAACATATCAAGACCTTTACTCATGTGGGTCCATGAATGTGGAAAAAACATCATCTTTTTGAACATTTTCCTTCAAATTCTGGACAGGCTTTCCACCTAGAGTAGGAAGCAGTCAGCATTTTCCCAGCTAAAACTCTGCCAGGGAGCACTGGACACCATTCCTGACCACARGAGCCACCCTGGCAGCTCTGCCCAGCCTCTCCACGATGAAATCTGTGTGTGTGCACATGTGGAAGCAGCAGCTGCACGGGAGCACCTATGAAACAATAAAGTCCTGCACCCTGTCRGGCTGTGACACTGATGGAGCATGGCCAGCAGCAGGATACTCTGAGAGGCTGTTCATCATCATCACCTGAGCACAAGCAAAACCCAACTGTGGCATGACAAAGCCAGGGGGACGGGCATCAATAAAGCACAGGAAAAACAAATGACAGGAAAACAACTGACTGGGAACCTAAAGGACAAAGTTTCTAACTTAATCTCATTATTTCTTGCTCTGAGCTGGCAGAAGGAAAGTCCTCTGCCACAGCCTGCAGACAATTCTGGCTTCGCGTCTCAATCTACATTATGATGATAACAGGAAAATAAAGCACAATCTAGAMATCTATTAGTGCAAGTGACAATTTACATATATCAGCAGCCTATAGCAATAAGCCTCTCAAAAGTCACAATTAACCAAATAAATTGAGAAATGCTCCAAACCTCACTTGTTCAGCTGATCACAACAGTTATTCAAAAACTGAAAAGCAATCAGAAAGTTTTTATCACCAGCAAGTGCCCATTTTAGTAAGCAACGAGGCAATAATGAGTATTTATCACTTGAAGAATTTATGTGCACTAAACAGGTTTAAATTTCTCAAAAGCCAACAGGAATTTATTTCTTACCCAGAATCAGTGAGAACCAGCAAAGATGAGCTGGTGGGGTCGATCTACAAGAGATCCATCCTTGGAACTATTTTCATTTAATGAACAGGCATTTTAAGGAATTTTGGGAAGTTGGATTTAAGTAAGGCAAACACTGCAGGCTCCAGCGAAACCACCCCAAGCCTGGACTGGTGGAACAGCTCCTGTTTATTCCTGGTGGGGAGAAGACAATTCCCCATCCCAGGGAGAGGCACCTCTCACCACTGCCAATCTGATCAGCCTCTGAACACTCTGATAGAAAATGAGATGTGGGATGGAAAGCAGCACTAAATGTTTAATATGATCTGCAATTCACAATTATTTCTTAAGTGTCTTTTCCTTGATAACTTTTTCCACTGCATGATCTTAGTGAGAAGATAATGGGAGATGCTGCTTTTGAATAAGTTATACATTTCCCCTGCTTTACTTGAACCTCACAATGCCACCATTATTAATATTTTTCCTCCACAAAACAGCAGTAGCCTTCCAAAGAAAAAGTCCTTGACCAAAATATCAGAGGATATTAAACTGAGAAGTGATCTACTGATGCAAATCATTAAATCTATTTGCATTTGCTTACTGAACCCTAACACAGAAATTAAACTACATAGTGTGGGAAAAGAGCTGGTTTTGCATGGTTAAAAGGAGACATCTTGGAAGATCCGAGCTCTATGTCATTAATTTTCCTTCTTCCCCTCATTAACAAGTAAAATGTTTTCACTGCTTGAAAAGTTTTAATAAATAGGAAAAAGCAGGGCAGCTGACATAAGTTTTTAATGTAATATACAAGAGCTTTTAATATTTTTACATATATTAATGTAAAAGCTAAAAATAAATGTTAAAAGGTTACATTTGTGAAGAAAGAAAAATGGCATTTACAGTTACAGGGTAAGGTTTTAGAATTTAACTCTTTCTCTCCCAGCATGGGGTGCTAMGGAGCATTTGCCATTTCCCTGAAAATCCCTGGAAATGCAGAGATGAGCCACTGCAGCAGCACCTGGGGGTTAAGGACACACATTCCCTCCCAGMTCTGAGCTCCAGGGTGATTTACTGGGCTTTGTCCTACCAAGCCTTAAATTCTTTTTATAGAAGGAATTACGGGAGGCATTTTAAGAACAGCCATAATTAGTACAGGCACTGGCAGGGTGAGACCTTTGGGTTTCTCTGAAATGTGTGAGCCAAAGTGGCCAGGGAAGACCAGGAACTGCTGCTGACAACTCCAGCAGGAGCTGGGAGCAGCCATCCAACACCAAAAAGCCAACAGCACCCCAGGGCACATCACAAGGAGTGTCACCCACAGCTCAGGGGGGGATTGTCCCCCTCYCTCCTCGAGAGAGTCCTGGAGAATTCTCCTTCAATTCCTGGAGAATGGTGTCCAGCTCTGGGCTCCTCA
>JACDOX010000292.1:735863-749540 GCA_014549065.1 Cardinalis cardinalis
GCCCCTTCCCGGCTCCTCAGGGATTCTCCATTCCCTTCCCGGCTCCCTCAGGGATTCTCCATTCCTTTCCCAGCTCCCTCAGGGATTCTCCATTCCCTTCCCGGCTCCCTCAGGGATTCTCCAGCCCCTTCCCGGCTCCCTCAGGGATTCTGCGGCCCCTTCCCGGCTCCCTCAGGGATTCTCCATTCCCTTCCCAGCTCCCTTGGGCATTCTCCGGCCCCTTCCCGGCTCCCTCAGGGATTCTCCAGCCCTTTCCTCAGCCCCATTCCTTTCCCTGTTCCCTCTCTCCATTTAGACATAGCTCATCCCAACCCATTCACTTCTTTACCCCAAGTATGTCCACTGGCTCATTCAGGGTTTATCCTGCACCATTTTAAATAGGAAATTGCTGTTGTTACACAATAGTCAAGGAAGAACTTGAATGAGGAAGAGTGGAGCTTCTTCCAAGCCACACTGCCAACAATCCWCTACTCACAGAAGTCACCTCAGAYGTTCATTGTAAACCAGGAATCCACTCCAAGCAGCAGAGAAGTCACATCCTTACCTYCTTCAGAGGGTTTTTACTGTGCCCCTGAGCTCCACTAAGTTTCTTAGCCTTGGCTGATGCTCAGTGGAAAAATAGGAGGAGTGGCACTCTCCCAAATGCCTCCCACTTGTGGCATCAAAGTGAGATATCACTCCCAGTAAATTTTACAGCATGAGGAATGAAACAGTTAGCAAAGTTGACATTTAAACCATCACCACTGGCTATGATTAAATACCTCAGAGATGAACAGAGTGGTTCACACCTCTCCAAGTTATTGTTCTAGGCTCTTATCAGACTCCCTGCCCCACTGCATCCTCTGCCTTTGCACACACCTGAGATTTCCCTTCCATCTCTAATAGCTGGAAACCTGCTTATGCTGAGATTCTGGAGAGTTTCTGATCATGTTACAGTGACAGAGAGAGATTGGCTGAAACCCTGGTGAACTTCTTGAACTGCAGATTCACCCTGAAAGGCTGAGGCAGATTAATAATATGGGAAGGGCCAAACTGGCTCCTTGCTCCTCCTCCTCTGATGTCCCTCAGTAAGATGGAGGGAGATGAAACACTAAGGAAAATTGCAAATAACCTGCAGGGAACACAGARGGCAGATGAGATCACACTGCTCCTGAAAGAGCCAAAAGGAAGCCTGGGTGTATTCCTACAGCAGCAGGAAAATGCAGGCTTTGACCATTTGTCAGGCTGCCCAAACATGCAGGAAGCACCAATACCTTCTCTGCAGTCTCCCAAATTCAGGTTCACACCAACAACACACAATTCCTGAGGATCCTCTGGCAAGCTCGAGCTGGCCCCACACCCCAGCAGCCCCAGAGAGCAGRAGGGCCTGTCCCCAAATCATCCCCACCTTGGATGTCCCACCCAGGAGGGCAGTGACAGATCACAGCTGCTCAGCTGAGCTTTTCAGAGCAAGCCTTAACTCATGGTGGCATCCTCAAATCCCAGGTGAATAAATAACATTCCACACYAGGGCTACGGGCATCACCTGGGATCTGTGCCCACCTTCCAGAGGGCAAATTTAACTTTCCTGTCACCCACACCCAGCAGCAGGATGATGGTGGTCATCCCCCATGTGCCCAGCAGGATTTTCCAACCACACAATGAAAGCTGCTTAGTTTTCCTCAAAACAGGTTCTGCTACAGCCCTTTTACTGAAATCCTCCAGTTCCCCCAGTGCTTCCCTCCCCAGCACATGTGCAGCCCAGACAACCCCKGCCCCATCCCGACCAGGCAGGGAGCCAGCAAAACCAGGGTGGTTTTCCTGAGGAAAAGGGAATTCCTGAGAGAATCTGGATTTTAGCAATACAGGGAGAAACTGCTCCCTGCTGCCATCCCAATGCCAAGTCCACARCTCAGATTTCCAAAGTATTTTGTGCTGTAAATATTCATTAGAGGGAAAACCATGGCTTGTGTTACCTGCTCACCAAGGGGAWAATTTACTCCTGCACCTCTGGAATGAGTCAAGGCCTCTCAAAGCAGAGTCATCCCAGGGTGGGAACCCCACAACTGGCAACAGAACAACAAAAAAACTAATTCTGAAACTCCAAAGCTGCCGAAGACACTTTGAAGGAAAGTACCAGTAAAAGAAAGGGAGTTTATCTTTTRGACATGAGCAAGAAATGTTAAACATTTGCAATAATTCAGGTTGAGATGTCAGAGGAATATYGATCCAAACTTATCATTAGATTGGAATTAATTGAAAAGAAAAACCACAACAGCTGATATAGCATGAAATAGATATATAATATACAATTATATTGTACTGTATAATTATATATATATATATGACAAGAATTAATAATATAATAATAAATAACATAATATAAATAATACACCTTACATTATATATATATATAAAGTACATATAAACAGCTTATACATACTTAAAGGTTTTTTGGTTTTTCAAATATGAACTGTGAAATGGAAGTTCTTAGAAATGAATACAATTGTCCAGATTAAGATGTCAAACCTTCAGGGACCTGTTTGGATCAGGACATCCTCATCACAGAATCCCAGACTGGTTTGGGTCCCTCAAAGCCCACYCAGTGCCACCCCTACCTGGTACCTCCCAGKGTCCCAGCTGCTCCCAGCCCCATCCAGTTCCAGAAATGGGATGCACACCATGGATTTCAGAAGCCTGGATAAAGATGCCTCCTCTCCAAGAGAAACCATCCCTGTGTGACGTGTCTGGAGTTTTAAACCCTGCAGCTTCCCGAGGAGCAGAATAACCTCAGGTTATTACAATTAGTTTCATCTCATTAATAGATCAATTTCTTTCAAGCATACTGAAACTGGGTTTTACTTTGTTGCTTCTCCTTTTAGGCTCCATTATAGTCTGTGTTCTTAAGTTTTAAGGAGAGCCATCAGTGAGGAGGCTGTAATCTCAGGTGATTAATTGCACAGCGTTTTACAAGCTGTAAAACAGAGCGAGATCTCCACAAAGCGATTATGCCATTAACCAGGGGCTCTTATCAGATTTTTCTACAACTACCAGGTTTGTCTGACAGATTGCAAGTCTTAAGTATTTATATATTTCAAAGGTTTACTTATTTTTGTTGTTAAAAAACCCTAAAATCTCTATTGATTGTTACATGCAATTCCACATGAGAAGTCCCAAGCACCGTGGAGCAGAATACCAATATTTATTACCAGACTTGTGCTCATTATGGTTCTCTCTGACAGGGGTCCATTAAAATCAATTTTTATGTTTCTTATGTTTTTTTTTCCCACCCAATGTTCTTACCATGGCGTTTATTAGCCAGTTAGGAGAAACACCAGGCACTGCTTTGTTTTTATTTTATTCTGTCGAAAATAATGAGGCCAGATTTAACAACTATTCACTAGCGATGAGTAGAAGAGATTAAATGTTATACTTCAGCACAAACATTTACAGATGGCTTTAAAATTTTTAAAACTTTATSAGTGCTAAAGACAAAAGGAAGTCCCACCTTTCTTCTTCAGATTTAAATTCTTAAAGTAATCATAAAAACACTCTTGCCTTTAGCTTTAGAGTTATTCCTGAGTGATAGACCCTCTAATGTAACAATTTTGGCACATAAATCATGAGGTTGAGAGTTACCAGGATGCCAYTAATGCCTCAAGATGAAGTGAAGTCAGCTCACCAATGAGAAAAGTGAAAGATCTAGAACAGGTGAAAATTAAAATTTAGGAAAAAGATCTAAACTGTCCAACTTCTCCTGAAGAACAAGATCATGAGAAACTTCAACCAGAAAACATGAACATGTTACAGCAAACAAGATGTCCTAGTAAAACAAAACCAAATTTTTTACCAGATATTCTGGTAAAAAAGAGCAGCACCCATCCCTACAAACAGCTCTGAGAGCCCCCAAATCTTTTTCCTACTTTTATTTCACTGACATTYACCCTTCACAAGGTGAAGATCCTCATCCTCTGGGCTGTCCTCCAGGCAGGTTTTGCTCTGCAAGAAAGCCAAGTTCCAACTCTAYCCTAAATACCCATTTATTTCCATTCCTCATCAGCAGAAATCCAGCACTTAAAGCAGAATCTGAAGGAAGTGCAGCAGTTATTTCCATATCCCTGGAGTTGGCAAAACTGTGAAATCCAGAGGCTTCAGAGTTTTTGTATGGAGGTAAAATCATATTTCAACCAGAACACACATTATGCCCCATAGTCCTGATTAATTTCACACCCATTTCAGTTACAAGGAGCATAAAAGAGGAGAACAGGCATCCTACAAATCCATGGAGAACTTCAGAGGCAAACACAGGATGGAAAAAAGACAATGTTGAGAGAAGAAGCCAAACCTGTTTGAGTCCTGTCAGTGGCAGCACTGATGTAGCAGACTGTGGAAAAGTGGAATTTAATTACCAAACTCAGTTGAAAGACCAGTCTTAGGGAAGTCTGAGAAAGTCTAAGAAGTCTTGATTTTGCCAAAGAAATTTGGCATAGAAATTTAGCATATAATTCTGAATGAATTCAACATTCTTTCAAAAAATGTCGCTGAACATTTCCTCACAAATAAGGAAAAAAAAATCAAATATCTGAGTAGGACAGAGGACAGATGGACTCCAGCAGGCTGAACACAAGTTACAACCAACAGGAAAATGCACTGATGTCTCCTCAGCCAGACCTGGATTTGAGACATCACCTCCACTGCCACGTGGGACCTGTTCCAAACTCCAGCAGACATTACAGCTCTGGGAAAGCAACTACAGCTCTCACCAGTACTACAGTAATTAAAACAATCAGTCAATCCTGCTTCTATCYRTTGGAGCATAGATCTATAYATATAAAATATATAAAAAATGAAAATAGAAAAATAAAATATAAAAATAAAAATATTAAAAATAAAAATAGATWWAAAAATAAAAAATAAAAATAATATAAACATATAAGATCTAGAAATATAAAATATAAAAATTTAAATATAAAATATAAAATTAGAAAAGATGAAAATATAAAATTACAAAGTCATAAAAATATAAAATAATAAAATAAAATAAAATAAAATAAAATAAAATAAAATAAAATAAAATAAAATAAAATAAATATAAATATAAATATAAATATAAATATAAATATAAATATAAATATAAATAAAACTATAAAATAGAAAAATCTAAAAATATAAAAATGTATGTAGGTCTGCAAGATTTGTGAGGTGTACAAGGAGACTTTACCCTCAGTGACATTTATGTGTGCCAAAAATTAAGGCAGGAAGGAGATTCTTTCAAAACTTACCTTAAAAACACTCAAGAGTTTAAAATGTTTGATAATATTTTTGAGGCAGCAGAGGAATTGATGTATTTTGGAGTCCTTAMGGGCACAAGAGACCCCTCCCAGGAGGATCAGCACAAACAAGAGTGCTCTCAGGTGCTCTGGGCAATCTCCTCCCTCCAGCACCAGCACAAGGCCAGGATCAATAGGACATGAACTCACCCCCTTGGCAGCAGGCTCGTTTTGGGAAGTTTTATTTCATGTACGCCCTTCTCGCAGCCCGAGATCTCGATCCTGCCCAGGGGGCTGAGCAGAGCCACCTGCTTCTCCTCGCATGGAGATCCTCCCTGCTTGGGCTTCACCTGTTCAAGGAAAGAAAATCCTCTTTAACTGCAGGGATTTGCACCTAGGAACAGATTCGAGTAGTTCTCAAAAGCAATTTGAAAAAAAGGAAGACAACAGTGTATTTCAAGTTTCCTCAACTACGGCATTCACTTTCCAAATTCCAACTTAAAATGATCTATCTTCACAAGTCAGCACCTAAATCAAAGTCTCAAAAGAAACATTGGCTAGCAGCATAGTGATCTTCATAAAAACATGAAATAGCAGCAGTTTCATGGCTGGTTTATCAGCTAAAATCCAATGTGTTGTGACACTTATTTAAAACAGGACTGTTGTGACAACAAAGTAGATGCAGTGGTTTAGAGCAGCAGAGTTATGCAAATAACAGCTGGAACACAAATAGAATATGTCTGCTGGAAAAGAAAACACATGAAAAAATCAATCATTCCTTAGGAAAAGAAGCATATTTTTATTCCCATTGTTACCAGTCTGCTTTTACGATTACTGATAGGATGTAGCTGGAAACAGCTGCCAAGTATTTCTCAATATTGGACAAGACCAACAATAACAGACTTGTCAAATTCATCTTGGCTACAAAAAAACCCCAGCCTGGAAGTGTGAGTTGTACTCCCAGTTTGGTTTGTGCCATCACYGCAGCAGGACAGGACAGGAGAGAACATCACCAGTGTCCTCTGCAGTCACCCACACACAAACCTTTGGTCCAGACCACACAAAGTCCTGTGCTCCAAAGAGCTCAGCTCATGTGAAACTGGGAAAAAAAGGGAACAACTGAGARACTGTGAGGCAGCACAAGGTAACTCCACCAGCAAACACAGAATAAAAGGCTCCTACAACTGTTTGGGATGGAAGAGAACTTMAAAATCACTTATTTCCCCACCTCCCACTGTCCCRGGTGCTCCAAGCCCCARTGTMCAGCCTGGCCTTGGACACTGCCAGGGATCCAGGGCCTGCCCACCATCCCAGGGAACAATTCCTAATTCCCAATCTCCCATCCATCCCTGCCCTCTGGCAGTGGGAGCCATTCCCTGTGTCCTGTCCCTCCAGGTGCAGCACCCTGCACTTGATCTTCATGAGCTCTCCTGAGACAACACTGAGAGAACAACAAATTTCTTGGATTTATTTTATTTATTTCCCTGTGTTCACGGCTGGATAGGGCCTGGAATAGCCTGGTGCAGTGGAAGGTGTTCCTGGCCATGGCAGGGGATGAGATGARATGAGATTTAAGATCCCTTCCAACCCAATCCATTCTGGGATTCCATGAATGCCAGAGCAGGGGTGCAGCAGGAGYCAGGAAGGTCCAGCAGGGTGACTTACAGCTGCCCACTGCTCACAGCTGTACAATAATTAGTTGTTTTCCAAATAAGAGAATCTTTTCAAACCTCATTATTAAGTGCTGTGGAATGAAGTCACATCTGTGAGTAATATAACCAGTGTGYGAGAGAGCAGAAAAACCATCAAGCTGACAGTTTTGCATAACTAGAGCAAAAGTAAACCTAAAACCCTGAATTTTGGGAAGCTATTACACAATTCCTCCACGACATACACACAGCAATCAGAGCAACCTCACTCAGCTTGGAGAAGTCCAGGAACTGCAGGTTTCCTGTGGTTTATTTACTTGGACTGCAACCCCAATTGCTGAATAATCAAATGTTTGGTGGCATCACAAAGAAAACTCCTTTCCAACCAACTTTTTCCATGTTCCTTCTTCCTCCTGGAGGACACGGGAGAACTTCCCTGGAGCAGCATCTCATTGCAGAAGTCAGCAAACAAGCAGCAAAATTTACRTATGTGGCAAACCAGCACACATTCTTCATGTTTATTGGTGTGACAGCCCTGAACCAGATGCACTGAACCTCACACCATGTGCTCCAGGATATTTCCATCAGAACAAAACCCAGGATGCAGGGAGCAGCAGAGAACTATCAATAACCCTCTGAGCTCTCTCCAAGTTGAACTAAGCTTTATGGATGAAACCCTGAGTGACTGCAAGTCCTATTTGCAGCCTTGTTTATCATATTCATCGGGCAATATTCAGAAGGTTTATTTCTGCAACAGAATGAGGCTGCAGGACATCAATCCACATCCATATGCAGTTGGGTTGGGAYGCTCCAGGAGGAAGGTCACTGACAGATGTACAATGCACACTCCTCTGTMCAGACACGAATTTTGTTACTTAGGCTGGACAGGAGGAGAAATTTCCTCCCAGAAAGGGTTGTCAGGCATTGGAACAGGCTGACAGGRGAAGTGGTGGGGTCRCCATCCCTGAAGTGCTCCAAAACCACGAGGATGTGGCATCTCAGGACGGAGTTTAGTGGTGCTGGTGCAGGCTGGACACTGCCCCTGGACCCCTGGAATGCCCAAGGCCAGGCTGGACACTGGGGCTGGGAGCACCTGGGACAGTGGGAGGTGTCCCTGCCATGGCAGGGGTGGCACTGGGTGGGCTTCAAAGTCCCTTTCCAACCCAAACCATTCCATGATTTATGAAAAACTGGAAGAATTCCATCAGCTCCTGCATCATCTCCACCTTYATTCTGCCCTTCCACTGCAATACCTATAATTCTGTATCAAAATACCTCATAATTTTGATATTAGGTAGTTAAAACAAAAGTTTTTTAGACAGGAAACGTCTCCTGCCAACCTCTGGAGTTCTCCCAAAGAAATAAAACCGTAGGAGCAACATTTGTAAGTTTACCTCACCAGTTTGCTAAACACAGCAAACTGGAAGATTGCAATTTTATTTAAATTTGCATTAAATAGCTTTCACACTACAGTAAATAATTCAAATATTTCCATGTTCTGTTGCTCCTAACACCCCCAAAAACTTCCCTGGACATTGGCCTGACATCCTAGAATTCAATTCATATCCATAATGATGAACAGAGAAATAAAAAAGGCAGAGAAATCTTGAGAATCAACTAGGCTTAAAAAAAAAAATAAGCCTGTAGGAAAGCTATTCCATGCTTCATGTTGTCCCAGAAAACAATTTGTGTTTTCCAGAAAAGTCCAAAGAGCAAGCCCTGATTTTCCTTTCAGTATTATGGGGAACTGAATCCTTCCCATCAGAGCCCTATCTCTGATGGATCTCCCCTCCACAGGTTTTTCCATTTCCTTCACTCTGCTTTTACAATATAAACCCACCACACCAATATCAAAATATTAGCAATAATCCCCTCTGCATCTGATTTAACAGGGGATTTCCATTAGGCTACAGCATGGAAGCCCTCACGRATTTTTTTCTTTTCCCCTCAAATATTTCTGAGAATCAAGGCAAAAATAACATATTCAGCTGGCAAATCGAATGTGGCCTCACACATCCTGCAACTGGATTTTTTCAAACCTGCATTAATCAGGGAGATGTCCCAGTTCCTCCAAGAAAGGGGTCTCTTGATCATTTTCAGATCAACCAAGTGTTAATTGAGCCACGTGTGATGGAAATACAACCAAGAGCAGGAAATTGCATTGCAATTCTTGCCCCTATTTCCCTCAGACCCCACAATGGTCCCATTCCCACCAKTTCTAGCCAAGCCACTGCTGCACATTTGAAATTCTGTTTAGTTCTTCACACTTCTGTGGAGCTGAAGAATCCACCCAGGTGCCTCAGGAGGTTTCTGAAAGGGAACCACACACTGCCCTCCAACACTACAACGCACTGTCAGAGGACCCCAGATTGCACCAATCATAGGAATTCCAACYCATAAAATCTGAATTTCTGGATGTATTAATCCACTGGAATCACTTCCTGCAGGTGATTCCCTTGGAGGTGTCAATACCCACCCCAGCAGGTGTGACCAAGCACCTCTTGACTTGTTAATTTACTTCCCATTCTCCATAAATTTATCACAAAAACTCCATCACTTCCCATTCTCCGTAAATTTATCCTAAAAACTCCATCACTTCCCATTCTCCATAAATTTATCCTAAAATCTCCATCCAAGCCCTGACATTTGCATCAACAAATGAGCTACAATTCACAAACACCTGCCTCTTTTGATGGTGCCATAAAGTATCAGTGACTTGCCAAAAAAGCCACTCCAGACATTTGCTGAGTTTGAGGATGATCAATAAATGTCAGGGAAGCTGTTCCTTCCTCCTAATTACAGGAAAAAACCACCAGGCCTGAACTCTTAGAGAGTCCTTCTTTGTTGTATCTCAAACCTCCTTGATATTGATTCAAGCCTAGAATTAAAATTCAATCAAAGTTTCAAATATTGGACTTAAATTTAAGGGGAATACATCAGAGTTTGGCAATTTGCTTCTTCATTTCAGTCACCCTTTCCTGATGCAGTAAGTTTGCATCCTTCTCCTAACAAAATCCTTATCAAATCCCATCAGGCAAAGGAAAAATCCATCATAAACCAATGTTTGCAAAATGATTTAGTGTCAAAAAGCCACTGATGAGGCTGCCCATGCCAGTGGGCCACCCATCCAAGGATTTCACCGAATTACACTTCTCTCCACATCTCCTTAATAGTTTAAAACTTCCTGTATTTGTTTTACTGGGTTCTGCCTGTTTATTTGAAAGGAAACAATCCATTGTATGTAAAGAATATGGGAAAAGATATTAATAGTAAAAGTAATGTATTTCTGCACATATAGTGCAGGGTGGAGGGTGATTTTCCAACCTTATGGGCCTTGTCTTAGAGGAAAAAGCCATTTTTTAGTGTTTCAAGGCAAAGAAAGATTTAAGGGCTSTGAATAGAAGACAGGATCCATGTAATCAGAACAATCTAAAAATCTACYCCTGTTAATATCTTGACTAATCATSTATATTTTCACCTTACAAAAGCTACTGTTCCAAGAGAACAAAGAGTTTATGTACTACAAATAATTTCACTGCAGGGAAGCAAGAAGGAAAGCGTTTGTTGGAAGTTTCACAATAAAAGTGAAATACATTGAAAGTTGAAGTGAAATATAGTGAAAGTTTAATATATTGGAATTTTAGTATCACTTTGCTATACTGGAATAAAAGTTAGAAAGAATGAGAAACATTTAATTCTCAGTCTTTTTGCTTATTATGAAATGTGTGAATTCCTTCCAAGCTAAAATACAAATTCTTCTAAAAGCTGCTTCCTCCTCTCGAAAAAAAAAAGRGTCCTAAGATTTCCAACGAAATGGAATGGTGTGAACTCCAAAGAAATATGAAGCTGTGGCTGCCCCTGGATCCCTGGCAGTGCCCAAGGCCAGGCCGGACACTGGGGTTGGAGCAGCCTGGGACAGTGGGAGGTGACAAGGAATTCTGTGATAAGGATGTTCTGATCCAAACACACCCCTGAGGGTTTGACATCTTAATCTAGACAGTTGAAGATGTGAGAAAGTTGTCCTGAAAGCCAGGAAGCTCCTTGTCCAAAAAGCCAAGGGATGGCTGCTRCCCTCTGCAACCCACAGGGAGCTCTGAGCAACATCCCTCACTACTTAATGGAAAAATAATTTCTGAATCGGGTAATGCCCAATTCCAGTATCACTCCACTCACCCTCCACTTACAGCATCCTCCAAAAAAATGGAAAACTGTCAGTCCAAAGAAAGCCAAGTGCCTTACAGGTTTTAAATTAAGGCAAAAGCTAATTTTTGAGGAAAAGAAGATGTTGCTTAAACCTAAGAATAAAGTCTTGAAACAAAACAATCCTCTCGGTACCTAATCTGAYGCAATTCTGTCAATACAACCTGCTAAAAACAAAGTAACTTTTAAAATTACCTTTAATGTTCTAAAATACAAGTCCTTTATATCCTGCTGCAGGTTCCTGTGGACTGAACAACCCTGACCTGGACACAAGACACCTCTTCCCCCTCCACAATCACAGTCCCTGCTGGGTGCACTTCTCCTTCCTACAGCATCCAAAACAAACTTTCAGCWTTCCAGCAAGAAGCACTGGAGATCCAGGTCCATGGAATTCTCTGCTGGCTACAGGAACAATAAACACCTCCCCAGCTGAGCCTCTCAAACAAGAGCTGCACTGAAACCCTGCAGTGCTCTCCTGGTGTCTCACTGCTTCTCTGAGTAAATCTAACCCTGGTTAAGCCAAACCTGTAACTTCAGAGGGTATGAAAACAAAACCTCCTTATTTCCTGGCGCGGGGAGGTTTGGAAAGGAAATGTCAGACAGACTGGAAGCAAATCCAGGGTTAGTTTGGGGTGATGCAATTTCTTTACCTTTCAAAGAACTAATCCCATAAAAATGTGAAGGTACAGAATCAAACTGCATATTCTGAACATATACAAATAGACACTGGCATAAACACTCAAAATCAGTGCTCCTCTTCCCTTATCCAAAGGCCCACTTCACACAAGCCCCCAAAAACCTGGGGGATACGTGCTCACATGGAGCAACATTTGCTTTCCACGGCATTTCAAAAGTCTTCGAGGAGAGCAAACACGTAATTCTTTATTAAACAATCAAAGACAACAAAAGCAAGTTCCTGTTGTCCCATCGCATTATCCTACTAATCCTCTTTGGATGGCACCCAGAAGCCCCCGAAATGCCAAGCTGGGAAGTGCCTTTCCAAGCAGTGGTCGCCTCTGGCTCTTTGGCTGCGCCTTCAGTCGCGGCTTTGGCAGACGGGAGCAACGAGCAATTCCCAGCACCCAGGGCTGGCCCTGACTGCTTGGTTTTACTGGAAGGGCACTGCAATTGTAATAAAGCCATTTCAACTCCCCTGGAAGGGGCAGGTGGGTTACAGCTCCTGCGTTCCACACTCAACAAGTGCAGTTTTCAACTCCATCTGCTGCTCACGCCAAGCTTGGACTGGAGCTGGTACTTGAACAGCAGACTGCAGCAGGCTGCTCAAACAGGAATTCTGCTGCATTGTTTCCTCCAGAACTTCTCCAAAACCAAGTAAACACATCCTGCATCTTTCCCCAGCTATTACTTATACAGGAAGTTTAAATGGGCTGCAAGCTCGGCAGCCACGTGGCACTTCAAGCAAAGATACCCTAATAAACTACATATACATCAATCAGGATACTGATATCATGTGATAGCAACAGCACAAAGCAAAGAATAACACTTGATGATCTCTGAGGTGTTTTCCTACCCAAGCAATTCTCTGCTTCTACTTACACACAGCACAGAAGTAGAATGACTTTAAGTGTGGTGTTAATTTGGTTTAAAAATTCCTGATCATGGTGAGGACAYGGAGTTATTCAGGGCATCTCATCAAACTGGGAGGCTGCCAAGAGATTTTATAATTAATTAAACCGGGTAAGAAATGGAGCCTCAAGGGGAGGGAAAGTGGACAGTGCCAGATATTCCTGGAATAATCAGATTATGGCAACAAGTGTGTGCACCCAGTTAGTGGCTACCTGCAAATCCCACCAGGAACCAGCCCAAAACCCACAAGTCCTGGTGTTACTTCCAAGGGAAGGGGAGCACATTGTCCCTCTTATCCTTCCAAGGACCTGTCAAAGGGATTGAGTCCTCCAGGTCCTCATTTTTGAAGCTGGAAATCCTATGGCAGAAGATTCAGTTAGAAGCATTACAAAGCAATGTTATATTTTGTTGAGTAGTTCAATATTTTAACATTGTCAGAGGGAATAAACCACTGATTTTTTATACTTGTAATTTATATATTTAAAAATAATTAAGAATTTTGCTTCCAAATAATAAATAAAGTACTAAAGAATCAAAAATTAAGAATCTTGTCTCTTAACAATTAGAGGGTACCCCCCAAAAAACCCTATTTTGTTGTTACTGGGTCGAGTTTCAACAAGTCCCTTTCAACTAAGGATATTCCATGACTCCATGAAATCTCATGCAAAGGAAAAGTGATGGTGCAGTAATTGGAATTTTCCAAATGTGTTCATCGCTTCAAGAATTAAATCCAAGGTATTGGCTACGTATTGATTTAGCTATATACAGGGACCATTCTCTCTGTGCTGTACCCAACTCTGGCCCCTCAGGACAAAAAGAACATGGAGGGGCTGGAGCATGACCAGGGCAGGGAATGGAGCTGGGAAGGGGCCGGAGAATCCCTGAGGTAGCTGGGAAGGGAATGGAGAATCCCTGAGGAGCCAGGAAGGGGCTGCAGAATCCCTGAGGAGCTGGGAAGGGGCTGGAGAATCCCTGAGGGAGCCGGGAAGGGG
>JACDOX010000293.1:63606-75003 GCA_014549065.1 Cardinalis cardinalis
TGGGATGAGGAGAATCCCCGGGAGCGAGCGGCCACATCCTGCCTTTGAGAACCAAAAATCTTGGAAGAGATGCCTAAAATGGGAAGGGGAAATAACATTTTGGAATCCACAGGATGTGCTCCAAGGCCACTTCCATGCCTTTGGGTTTGCTGCTCCCTGTTTGAAGTCCAGGGGATTCAGGGAACTTCCCTGGCTGGGGCTGCCCCAATCCTGGGCTCGCCCCTTATCAGGGCAGGGTTTGGGCTCTGCTGCTGCTGGGATGGAGCCCAGGGGTGGTTGCTGATCCTGAGGGAGCTTTTCCCCTTTTCCAGCTGATCCTGGCCATGGAGGAGCTGAGGCAGTGCCGGCTGCAGCAGAGGAACATCTCAGCCACGGTGGATAAACTCACCYTGTGTCTCCCCGGTGAGCAGCCTCCTCCTTTTTGGAGCTCTTTGGTGGAATTCCCAATCTTTTGCTTCCTTTTTGGATTCCCAGCTGTGTGCTCCTGTCTCAGAGCTGTGTTTTCCTTCTCTTCCCAGTGCTGGAGATGTACAGCAAGCTGCGGGAGCAGATGAAATCCAAGAGGTAARTCTGGGCTGGGGTTTCAGGGGAAGAATCCAAGGAATTCTTTGGTGCTGGGCAATTTAAGGAGAATCTCAGCACTTCAAAACCAGCTTTTCCAGGTTAAATTTCCTGGATTTTGGCTGCATTTCCTCACAGTCCTGCTCATCCTCCTGTGGGACTGCTGAGAATGGGGATGGCAGCAGGTTCAGATTTTGGGAATTAAGGTGGATGCTCCTTGGTTTTTTATGGCAGTTCAATATTGGGGATGGCAGCAGGTTGAGATTTGGGAAATTAAGGTGAATTAAGGTTTTCTTTGTTTTTTTATGGAAGCTCAATATTGGGGAAACTCAAACCTGGCAGCAGGTTCGGATTTTGGGAATTAAGGCGGATGCTCCTTGGTTTTTTTGGCAGCTCAATCTTGTACATACAACCAATGTGTTTTACCAACTAAATTTTATTCCATGAATGCCATAAAACAAATCTTAATCCAACCTGAGAGATCCCAGGGAATGTGGGGGAGGGAAGAGTCCAAGGAATTCTTTGGTGCTGGGTAATTTAAGGAGAATCTCAGCAGTTCAGGTTAAATTTCCTGTGTTTTGGCTGCTTTTCCTCCCAGTCCTGCTCATCCTCCTGTGGTACAGCTGAGAATGGGGATGGCAGCAGGTTCAGATTTGGGGAATTAAGGTGGATGCTCCTTGGTTTTTTATGGCAGCTCAATATTGGGGATGGCAGCAGGTTGAGATTTGGGGAATTAAGGTGAATTAAGGTTTTCTTGGTTTTTATGGAAGCTCAATATTGGGGATGGCAGCGGGCTCAGATTTGGGAATTAAGGTGAATTAAGGTTTTCTTGGTTTTTATGGAAGCTCAATATTGGGGATGGCAGCAGGTTCGGATTTTGGGAATTAAGGCGGATGCTCCTTGGTTTTTATGGCAGCTCAATCTTGTACATACAACCAAGGTGTTTTACCAAYTAAATTTTATTCCATGAATGCCATAAACCAAATCTTAATCCAATCTGAGAGATCCCAGGGAATGTGGGGAGAATGCAAAGAGCTGGAAACATCAGGATGGTGGGAGCTGGGGAGAAAACTTCTGCTGTAGAAATAATTCCTCAGCACTTGGTGCTTTGGGAGTGCTGGGCTGTAAATCCAGGAGTTTCCCCACCCTGCATCTGCTGAGGGATGAAAATCTGGGATTTTGGCAGGAATCCTGGTTAGTTTGAGCAGCAGGGAGAGATTTTGGAGCCCTGGGGGTGGCAAACTGGGCRTGGAGCAGCTGCTGAAGGGGAAAAGTGCCTGGAGCTGGGGGCCAGGCTGGAGCAGCAATCCCAGCCCTGCTCTGGGGTTCCCAGGAGCTCCTGGCTCTTCCCAGGCCACTCCAGGGCAGGGATGGGCCCTCCAAATGTCCTGGGGCTGTTTTGGGGCTGGTCTGCTGGCAGATGTGGGGTGGGAGCTGGAGCTGATCCCTGGGAATTCCTGTAGGGAATCCTCCAGCTGCTCCATGCCCTCCCCCTGGGCAGCATTTCCAGGGGCTGCAGCTGAGAATTGCAGCCCTTTTTCCCCTCCATTATTGGYGAAATCACAAATTGGTGAACCTAAACTGTGACAACTCCCCCTGAGGTTCCCCTGATGAGGAGACTTTTTTAAAAAAAAGTTCTGTGCAAGAGTTGGGAGATAAATGGGACTTTTGGATTTTTTTTRGTTTTCAGGTTGTTTTTCTCTTATCAACAGTTCAGCACRSCATCTACATTCTAGACTTGGTGTACAAAGAGAAAGATTCTAAAAAAGTTACAAGACACACAGGTTTAAGGCTTTTTAARACTATTTTGTCCAATTAACTCTTAGAACATATTTTATTTCTACCTTTCTACCAATAACTAATTATTTGTCTGTTCACACAACRTCTGCACTGTGGCTCTTCTAACCAATCACTGTGCCACCAGCACTGCAGAAAATGGYTGGAAAAGACCTCTGAGATCACTGAGTCCAACCTAGGACTAAAGGCTACCATGCCAACTAGACCATGGCATGTCCAGTCTTTCCTTGAGCACCTCCAGGRATGGACTCCACCRCCTCCCTGGGCAGCCCATTTCAGTTTCTAATCRCCCTTTGTCTGAATAAATTCTTCCTAGTGACCAGCCTAAACCTCCCCTGGTACACCTTAAGAACTGTGTCTCCTTGTCTTCTCYGTGRTTGCTTGGGAGAAGAGACYRACCCCAAGGAGATGAAGAGCMAGARGGAGATCAGAMAATGCCCCAAATCCTCCATCTTTTATCCACCTCTGTGACCGTGTTCACAGGGKTCTTATGTTGAGGGAAGAGACRAGGATCTGACTCCAGGTTTCAGAAGGCTGATTTATTATTTTATGATATATATTACATTARAACTATACTAAAAGAATAGAAGMAAAGGTTTTCCTCAGAAGGCTGGCTAAGAATAGAATAAGAAAGAATGACAACAAAAGCYTGTGGCTCGGACTCTCTGTCTGAGCCAGCTGGGCTGTGATTGGCCATTAATTAAAAACAACCACATGAGACCAATCCCAGATGCACCTGTTGCATTCCACAGCAGCAGATAACCATTGGTTACATTTTGTTCTGAGGCCTCTCAGCTTCTCAGGAGGAAAAATCCTAAGGAAAGGATTTTTCATAAAAAGATGTCTGCGACACACGTCCATACTAAAAACCCAAAAATGTAGTTTTTCAGCCTATGATGAACTGTATTACTGTATTTCACACACTTGTAGATTCCAATTCATCCCAAAATCCTGGAAGCTTTCTCCATGTATGAAGGTTAAAGCAGTGTTCTCCTGGGGGTGAGGACATCCCAGGACAGGCAGAGAAACATTCCCTGTGCCCTGGGCTCCACCAGAGCAGGGTTCCAGCAGGGTTCCTGTGTTGCTATAGGACACGAAAGAACACGAGCTCACATCGCTGTTCTCAAGGTGAAGAAAAAAGGGAAGTTTATTTTCTGACTCCAACATTTACAGTTTTCCAAGAGTGACAGTGCATTGGAGGGTGACAGTGCCACCTCTCCAGTGACACTGGGCAAACCAACAGTCCATCAACTTTCTCCTCCTCCATAAAGGAATGCAAAACAATGAGTTATTTACAGAAAGTGTGCGAGAAAGTTCACTACAAGAATGTCAACAACAGAAGGCTTAGAAAATCTTAAAARACCAGGGTGAYATTCCTGACCTTTCCCTGCTCCCCCAGGCACTATCCAGCCCTGAAGACCCTGGAGCACCTGGAGCACACCTTCCTGCCCCAGGTGAGCCACTACCGCTTCTGCAAGGTGATGGTGGACAACATCCCGCGGCTGCGCGAGGAGATCAAGGAGCTCTCCATGTCCGACCTCAAGGACTTCCTGGAGAGCATCCGCAAGCACTCGGACAAGATCGGAGAGACCGCCATGAAACAGGTGGGATTTGGGGGCGTTTGGGGGGATTTGGGATCAGACTGCCATGAAACAGGCGGGATTTGGGGGATTTGAGAAGATTTGGGATCAGACTGCCATGAAACAGGCGGGATTTGGGGGATTTGGGGGGATTTGGGATCAGACTGCCATGAAACAGGCGGGATTTGGGGGCATTTGTTGGGAGTTGAGCTTGGTGTGACTGCTATGGAACAGGTTGGGATTTGGGGGAATTGGGATCAGACTGCCATGGAAATGTGGGATTTGGGGGCTTTTGNTTGAGCTTGGTGAGACTGCTATGGAACAGGTTGGGATTTGGGGGAATTGGGATCAGACTGCCATGGAAATGTGGGATTTGGGGGCTTTTGGTGAGAAACAAGATCAGAGAGACTGCCATGGAACAGGTGGGATTTGGGAATGTCTAGGGGGATTTGGGATCAGACTGCCATGAAACAGGTGGGATTTGGGGGATTTGAGAAGATTTGGGATCAGACTGCCATGGAACAGGTGGGATTTGGGGGCATTTGTTGGGAGTTGAGCTTGGTGAGACTGCCATGAACAGGTGGGATTTGGGAAGGTTTGCTGGGAATTGAGATTGGAGACACTGCCATGGAACAGGTTGGGATTTGGGGGAATTTGGGGGAATTGGGATCAGACTGCCATGGAAATGTGGGATTTGGGGGCTTTTGGTGAGAAACAAGATCGGAGAGACTGCCATGAAACAGGTGGGATTTGGGAATGTCTAGGGGGATTTGGGATCAGACTGCCATGGAACAGGTGGGATTTGGGAATGTCTAGGGGGAATTGGGATCAGACTGCCATGGAACAGGTGGGATTTGGGAACGTCTAGGGGGAATTGGGATCAGAGTGCCAGGGAACAGGTGGGATTTGGGGGCGCTTGGGGGAATTGGGATCAGAGTGCCAGGGAACAGGTGGGATTTGGGGGCGTTTGGGATCAGAGTGCTGTGGAACAGGTGGGATTTGGGGGAATTTGGTGAGAACAGAGATCAGACCACTATGAAACGTGAGATTTGGGGGCCTTCGGTGGGAATTGAGATTGGAGAGACTGCCATGGAACAGGTGGGATTTGAGGGTGTTTGGGGGGATTTGATGTTGGAGACACTGCCATGAAACAGGTTGGATTTGGAGGGAATTGAGATCAGAGTGCCATGAATCAGGTGGGATTTGGGGGAATTTGGGGGGAATTGAGGATGGTGAGACTGCTATGGAACAGGTGGGATTTGGGGGAATTTGGTGGGAAAAAAGGATGGTGAGACTGCCATGAAGCAGGTGGGATTTGGGGGCATTTCATGGGAATAATGATAATTGAGACTGCCATGGAACAGGTGGGATTTGGGGGGATTTGGRGGCATTGGGATCAGAGTGCCATGAAACAGGTGGGATTTGGGGGCATTTGGTGGGWATCCCCCATTTTTTGGAAGARGTTGGAGGTTTGCTYRTTGTGTGGAAGTTCTGCTTCTCCAAGCCCAGGCTGTGGGATGAGTTTGGGATTTTGTTGCTGGGTGAGGAGTGGTTGTTCCTTCCCTGGTTGCTCCTGGAGTTTWATCCTGGATTTCATTCTGGAGTTTTAACTTGGATTTGGCCATTGAGAAGTGAGGATCCGTTGTGTCCTTGGCTTCTCCCAGAGTTTTCCATGGTTTGTGGCACTCTGGGAGGTGCAGCTGGGGGTGGAACTGATGCCTTGTGAAGGCTGACCTAGAGCAGAGGCTGGACAGAATTAAAGAATAAAGCAGGGATTTATTCRAAGGATCTCCATGGATSCACCTTGGGCAGCACAAGAGCCCAGCCAGGGCTGCACCCAAGATGAGCCCTTGRAGCCAGAGATGGATCCTCATGGAGATAATGATCAATGCTCGTTTATTGCAAACCTGAGGGTACATTTAAATGGTAATGCAGGGTTCAGGAGGTGAGAACACATTTCAGTGGTTACAAAGCACTAGGTACAAGACAAAGAGCTCACGTATCTTTGGTCACCTAGCATGGCTTGGCAGAACACCTTGCCCCATATCTTCTCTTCTCATGCTCAGAACATCCTGCTTCACATCCCTTTTCCTTGGGTACATCTTGGCAAACTTCTTTACACCCAAGGGCAGCGTGTCCCTGCTGTCAGGCTATGCAGGGTTGTGCAGCTTGCCTCTGTCCAGTGTCTGCTCCAAATGCCCTCCACAAGGGTGTCCCTCCCAGTTTCCCCAGTATGGATGGATGGGTGGCTGGGTGTTTTCCCTCCCTGGATGTGTTCTGAGCTCTGGAAAGGAGCGGAGCTGGCGGGAGGCCCGCGGAGCCGCGATTGGCAGCTCCGTCCATTCGGTTTAAATTAGGATCATATAAATTCCTTTAAAATTGTTTGATTTCACCAGCGGGAACGGAGGAGGCCTGGCTACAATGGGAGAGGAAATGGGGTTTTTGTAACATCACAAACGCGAGGCTGCCGCTGACAAGGGCTGAACATTTCATTTTGTGATAATCGCGAGGATCTGGCGGCAGCGCTCGCAGCCGCGGCCGCGCTCCCGGGATCAGGGGAGCTCCCAGCCCCTCCTGGGATGGACCCAGGGAGGCATTCCCGGGGTCTCACACCGAGGAGCTCTCCCTGCCCTCCTTCCCTCCTGGGTTTTAGCCCAATCTGAGTTTTATTACCTGGATTCCGGGGGAATTCGCCGCGTTCCAGATCTCGTTGTTAACGGCGGGGCCTGGAGCGGATGAAAGGAGCTGCACACACTTGAACTCCACTTGGACTTTGGCCCTGTGAACCTGCGTGTGTGTTTGGGTTTTGGTGGGGTTTTTTTTACAGGGCTCTGAGCTCCAGGCCTGAATTACATCCCATTAACACGTGCTGATATCCGGGCCGGCCTTTATTATCCCACTCCAGGCTGGAATGTGCCGGGCATGTGGAGCAGGCCACTGGGGATGGAGCTGCTGCGAGTGAGGGGCCAAAAACAACCCAGCCAAAAGGCAGCCATGGATCAGTGCTGGGGACAGCCAGAAGTGTCAGTGCTGCCTCTCCAGAGGGCAGGAAAAGCAGGAGTTTATTCATGGGAATCACYGGAATGCAGCAGCAGAGCTGGGCTTGGATAGGTGGGATCTGGGTTTGGACAGGGAGAGTTGGGACAGGTTGATCCAGGATTARCTGGGACAGRTTGGATCCAGGGGGAGTTTGGACCATTGATCCAGGATGAATTGGGTCAGGAATAATTGGAACAGGTTGGATCCAGGGGGAGTTTGGACCATTGATCCAGGATGAATTGGGACAGGTTGATCCAGGAATAATTGGGTCGGGATGAATTGGAGCAGGTTGATCCAGGAATAATTGGAACAGGATGAATTGGGACAGGTTGATCCAGGGTTAATTGGGACAGGTTGGATCCAGGGGGAGTTTGGACCATTGATCCAGGATGAATTGGGACAGGTTGATCCAGGAATAATTGGGTCGGGATGAATTGGGACAGGTTGATTTAGGAATAATTGGGACAGGTTGGATCCAGGGGGAGTTTGGACAGGTTGATCCAGGATTAATTGGAACAGGATGAATTGGGACAGGTTGATCCAGGAGGAGCTGGAATAGGTTGATCCAGGATGAATTTGGACAGGCTGATCCAGGATTAATTGGGACATGATGAAATGGGACAGGTTGATCCAGGATGAATTAGGACAGGTTGATCCGGGAATAATTGGGACGGGTTGGATCCAGGAGGAGTTTGGACAGGTTGATCCAGGATTAACTCTGTCAGGCTGTATCCAGGATGAATTGTGAATTGTGGCAGGTTGATCCAGGGGACACAGGGACATTTCCCAGTCTCCAGACACTGCCTGGTGGCCTTTTGCTGGCCTGGAACAACGTTCCAAAAAGGCACTTTGGGTCGTGTTCCCAGTTATCCTGATAACCCYTGTTATCCTGATAATCCAAATTATCCTGGTAATCCCTGGCATTTCTGGGCTCTGGCTGACACTGGGCAGCACAGCTGGGATCCTTCTGGGCTCAGCTGGGTCCTGGTGCCTTTTCCAGGCAGGGAATGTCCCCGTGCTGGGTGTCACTGCTCCAGTGGCATTCCATGTTTTCCAGAGGTCGCAGAGCCCTGGCTGGGATCTGTGCTGTGCCCATGCCAAGGCTGGGCTCAGCCAGAGCCTCTGGAAGCTCCTGCTGGGTGGGGGATGAGGTTTATCCTGCCCCAGGACTTCCAGAGGCACCCCCAGAGCTGAACTTCCCGCTCCCATTCCAGGGGTTTGCCTTAACAAGGCAAAATGARGCTGCTTATTAAAAACCGGGAGTTTTCCAGGCTGGGATGCAGCAGGAGGGCCKTGGAAAGGTCGTTCTGGTGGCTGGGAGGATTTCCACAGTGGGCTGGGGATAATGGGATGGGGGTTTCTGCTCCTGGGCAGGTTTGGGAAGCAGGAATTTGATTTTCCAGTCGAATTTAGGAACGAGACCTTCTTAATCTTGGCTCCTGCTGCTCGTCTGCTGGGGATATTAAAGTCTTAGGAGAGGAAATGCATCCTTGGGGCTGGAGAGGTGGGGAGGGACATGGGCAGCCACGGGGCTGGGCTTGCAGGATTTTGGGAAGAGGCTCCCACAGCGCAGGGGATGCTGTGGGAAATGACGGATGGAGAGGAGGCGCTGCCAGAGCTCGGAGTGCCTGGGTYTGAATTAAACCCTGCCAGAATTTAGGGGCTGTTCACAGCCATCCCCTTCCTCCTGGCAAGGAGGAGCTGGATGAACAGTGGGAATTCTGCTGGGCTCTGCCCTCAGCATCCTCTGGTTAACCTCCTGCAGAACCTCCTCGAGGAAAACGGGGAGGGGATTTTTCTTGTTTTGCGCTGGATGAAAACCTCAGCCGGCTCTGGAAGCCCCTGCTATTTTTTTTCCATTAAGCCTTGGCCCCAGAATGTGTTATTTTAAGAGTGTTGAGCAGCCCTCTCCGGGCAGGGGAGCCATCACTTGCCACTGGTGTTTGATCTGGAAGCTTTCTGAGACAAAACCTCGCCGAGTGTCTGCCCTGAGCCGGAGCCTCCGCTCCCGTCACCGCGGCCCYGATCCATCCAGGCCCACAAAGGCCTCCAAGATCATCAAGCCCATCCTTTGAAGTTTGGGACTTCTGGGTTTTCTTCACTCTCTGGGCTCTGGAGATGAGGTGTGAGAAATCCCAGAGGCAGGAGGTGGCATCTTGTGGGCTCTGTCACCGTGTGCCACCCCCTGGTCGCGCTCCAGGACATCCAGGGATGGGCTGGGGTGGGATGGGAGCTGCAGGAAAAAGGAGCAGGAGGAGATGGGAATGATGTGAGCAATGGGGAGGGGTTTTGAGGTGGCTCCTGGAGGGAAGTGTCAGGCCAGGAGCTTGAGGTTCAACGTGATCCCTCGGCGCCGTGGATGGGGAACGCGAGCGGGAGCGTCTGGAAGTGCAGGACACATCTGGGGAGGTGCTGAGGGCTTTGTGCAGATCTCAGCAGGTTCTGYCCTTCCTCGTGCTCCCCCTCTGCTCCCTCCCACATCACAGAGCTGCAGTGCAAATGTGCTTATTGTCATAAAAGGGCTTTTTATTCCCCGTTTCCTGGCGTTCTGGGAAGGTTTCGCTGTTTATTTAACAGGAATTCTGTGCCTTTAAGTCTGCCTTGAAAATTTATACTCCATAGGAAGTTTATTAATAAATGGGYATCCCTCTCAATTCCTTTTATGACCTCAGAAATGAAACTGCTAAATCATGGCCTGTTTTATTTCAGCATCTGGGTGAGGAAGGGCCGTGGGGCCTGGGGGATCCCAGCAGTGGATCCATGTTCCCTGGGCATGGCTGCTCCAGAAAATCCAAAGTTTAACCACAGGGAAAGCATGTKCTGGCCCAGCTTTTTGTGTGGGTGCCTTTCAGACCTTTTAAAACTCTTGAAATCCAGAGATGTTAGAAATAAATCCTAAATCTTCCAATCATGGAATGGTTTGGGTTGGGAGGAGCCTTGAAGATCATCCAGTTCCAGCCTTCTGCTGTGTGCAGGGGCAACTTCCACATCCCAGGATGCTCCAGAGCAAATCCAGCCTGGCCTTGGACCTTTTCCAGCCCCTGAGACAGAATTAATAATTAATGATTAATAATTAGGCAGAGTGCCAAGGGGAGGCAGGAGCACTCCTTGCTCCTTCCTTAGAGCCATCAGGAATGGCTGTTGTGGTTTTGGGATTTCAGCTGGGAAAGAGGAGCCCTGAACCTCCTTTTATTCAGCTCTGAACCTCCTTTCACTCATCCTGGAGTGTGATTTTTGGGTTGGGCTCTGTGATTTTTCCTGCTCTTGCTTCTCCTGGTTTCTATTTCCAGGCTGGGAAGTTGCTCCAGGAGCACCAGGATCCCGTGGCTCTGGGGCTGAGGCAGCTCAGAGTGACCCCACAAAAAACTCAATTTGTGCCTGGTTTGGTGTGGAGGAGCTCAGGGCTCTGGGCCCTGCCAGGAGAGGTGRTGGAATCACCTCAAAAATCTCTGGGAATGGCTCCCACCAGGATGCTGCTGCCCAGGATGATAAATTCAATAAAAAGAATAAAAATGTGGCTGCTCATAAACCTTTTAAATGGACTGGATTTTCCCAGATTTCTGCTCTTAAAAATTCCAGGGGTGGTTTTGGTGATGGGGAGGGGTTTGATCTCTCTGTGCTCTCCAGCTGGGCACTGCTCCTGCCCTGGGGCTCTGCAGATGGGGAGGAATCTCAGGAGGTTTTGGGAGCATTCCTGGTGTCCCACAGACGTGGAGCTGGAATGGTTTGGGTGGGAAGGGACCTTAAATCCCATCCCATTCCCATGCCAAGGACTGTGCCAGGGTGCTCAAGAGTCTCCAGGTCCTCACCTGGAGCTGCCAAACATTTGGTGGATGTGGCAAAATCCCAATGCTGTGCCAGGGTCACTGCTGGGCACCCAAACTGCCCCTGAGCTCAGGTTTTGGCTTTTGGTCCAGGTGGGCAACGCCTGATCCTTCCTGCAAAGGAGGAACTGAAACCTCGTGCACAGGGGAGGTGCCAGCTGGACCAAAATGCCCTTTTGGGAATGTCAGTGCCATGGAATTCCTGGGAGCTTTGTCCAGCCCTCCCTTCCCTGGCCTGGGAGTGATCCCAGGGAGGGAATGGCTCTGATCCCCAGGGAATTCACCCTGGGGCTGGAGTGAGATGGAAATGGGTCCATGCTGAGGGCTGGGCTTGTGCCAGTGTCAGGGAATGGTGGCTCCATTTTCAGGGAATGATGGTTTGGTTGTCAGGGAATGGTGGTTCTGTTTTTGGGGAACGGTGGTTCAGTTCTCAGGGAACACTGGTTTGGTTTTCAGGGAATGGTGGCTCAGTTTTCAGGGAATGGTGGTTCCGTTGTCAGGAAATGCTGGTTCCATTTTCAGGGAATGGCAGTTCTGTTTTTGGAGAATGGCAGGTTTGGTTGTCAGGGAATGGTGGCTTTATTTTCAGGGAATGG
>JACDOX010000293.1:90172-117477 GCA_014549065.1 Cardinalis cardinalis
ATTTTAACTGATGGCAACTTTGTGGTGTAAAAGAACAAAAATCTGGTGTAGGGGTAAATCTGGGACTGAGGTGTAGAAAATGTAACAGCAGCTTTGGGGAATAATTTGGGATAATTCCYTTTGGAGTGTCAGGTTTGGGGTGATTTGGTGGGAATTTGTCAGTTGCGTGTCCCAGCTCAGCCTTGGAACGTCCAGAGCAGGGATGGAACAGGTGAGGAGTCCCACAGCTCCTTCTCCATCCTGGCATCAAACTGAACCTGCAGGAAACCTGCAGGAAACCCCCTGGAACTGGAAGGAATCCCTTGGTGCCTGATTTTCCTGGAGCAGGAGCGTGAGGGAACTGCTGTGGCTGTGAGGGATCAGCTTGGATCATTGAGCTCCTGGTCAGGAAATTTGGGRTTTTCTTTGGTCCTGATTCCTCAATAACTCCTCCTTATTTGCCTTCTGAATCCCTCCTTTAGGAATTCCAGCTGGACAGGTCAGGTTTGAGCACAGGAACAGAAAAATTTCCAAAAGCTGAGCTGGAGGAGCCTGGCTGAGCTCRAGGCTTTGGCATCAGGGATGGGATTTGGGGTCGTTCCCATGGGAGGTGCTTTGACCCCATTGCTGTGCTGAAAAAGAGGGATTTGGTCATCACAACCAAACAACTCTGATCCTAAGTGCACTTAGAGTGTGAAAAATCAGATTTCACCCAGAGTTTTCCTTTCTTTTGGGGTTTAATTGCAGGGAAGGGGCTGTGGGGAAGGTGGGGGCCTTTGGGAAGGGGTTGGGAAAAGCAGCTCGGGGTTGCCACTGTGCATTATTGATTTGGTGTGTGCACACTCTRGGGCTTCAGGGGCAGGCTCCCACTTCCAGCACGCTCACTGTGGCTTTCCCAGAGTTTTCCCAGCGTTTGACAGGCTGATCCAAGGCTTTAGCTCTTGGAAACCACTTCAGTGGGCCCTGGGAGCCACRGAGATTATCCAAGCTGGAGCAATCAATCCCTTATGTCCTGAACCGCTGGAGATCCAGGGCTGAACTTCCCCTCACTGACTCCTCGGACTGAATCAACTCTTTTTTTTGTAAAAACCAATTTTTAAATCATTCCTCCTTTTGAGTTACGGGCAGAGCGAAGGAGGCTGGGATTGGGAGACCTCGAGTTGGAGGCAAACGTGGGCTTTGTRTTGGAGCCAGGATTTATTTTATTTTACACCATCCCATGGCCGTTCCTGAGGTGGTTTCTCCTTCCCTCCTGATGTCTGTGGGAATCCAGCTCCTTTTCTGTTGTTTTTCCAGTCTCATCCAGGAGCTTTGCTCTTCCCTTGGCTCCTGTCGCTCTGGAGATTGCCAAATGAGGGAGCAGCCATGGAAGGAAAGGGAAAGGAAAAATGCAAAGGAAAAAAGGGAAAGGAAAGGGAAAGGAAAAAAGGAAAATGGGAAGGGGAAAGGGAAAATGGGAAGGGAAAAAGGTAAGGGAAAGGAAAGGGGAGAGAAAAAGGGGAAGGGAAAGGAAAGGAAAAATGGTAAGGGAAAAGAAAAAGGGAAGGAATGGAACTGATGGTGTTGATGCTGCAATCACACAAATTCTCAACCAGGTGGGAGAAGGGGAGTGCAGGTCCTGCTGCACTTCCAGGGAATGAGCAAGGGAAGCAGGAAAGGCAGGAGTGTGTCCTGGGGGAATCCTCTGCTGCGAGTGCCGGACATGGACATGGCACTCAAGGGACTGTGGTGTCCCTTGTGGGGCCATCCCACAGGATTTGGCCTATTTGGGCTCTTGGGAGGCTGAATTCCGAGGGATCAGTGGGGAGGGGTTGGGTTTGAGCAGGAATTGCTCTGCTGGGAGAGTGGTGAAGCTCTGGAGCAGCTCCTCAGGGCACCACCCCTGAAAGTGTTCAGGGACAAGTGGATGTGGCACTTTGGGATAGGGTTGAGTGGGGATGGGRAATTCAGACAAAACTTGGGCTTGATGATCTCAGAGGGCTTTCCCAACCTTTCTGATTCTGTGGGAAGCCCAGGGGAGCCTTTGGAAAGCTGTAGCTGAAGGAAATGAATGGAATAAGTTTGTTCTTAGCTGCTGGAGAACTGTGGGATCTCCAGGCCTGCACTGCTGGGGCTTCTCCTGCCTGGACACCAAAATCCAGGAGTCAGGAGCCTCCAAWCCTTCAGAAACTCCCTCAGCAGCTCCAATGGTCCCAAATCCCTTATTTATTTCCTTCCCATCCCCATTAGCTGTGTTAGAGCCTGCCTGAAGTGTGAGGTTTCACGTCCCTTCCAGGTTCCCTCCTCTTCCCCATCCCTGTGATCTCCGGAGGTGCAGCTCATCCTTTCCAGCTTTTTTTGGGAACAATGGAGCACGGCCACTTTCTCATTTAGATGAAAAAAAAAAAAGCTTTATAGGGTTGTTTTTATACAAAAAGTCTCCAGTTGGGGCTGGTGATCAGTGAGGGGCAGCCTTTTGTAGTGCCTGGGTAAATCTGTTCCAGCGCCACGAGCAGACGGGTGTTTACATTAGCGTGTTAATTCCTTATATTTGGGGAGTTCTGATCCATGGAAAAACAAAGTAATGAAAGGGTTTTTTTATTCTTTTTTTTCACCCCCCCCTTCTTTCTCTCTCTCCATAAATTAGAAACATTCACTTTTAGAGGAGGAAAAAAAAATTTGTGAAGTTAAAGGCAAAATTATGGCATTTATTATCTTGAATTTCCATGACTGGTTAATTTTGCCTGTGTGTGGGTGGCTAAATAATCCTTCTGTTTCCGAAATCTTCCCGAGGAATTCTTTGTTAGTGCAGCGAGACAGACGCCCACTGTGGAGAGTTGAAATGGTCAAATCCCAAATCCCATCCCGGTGCYGAGGATGGCGGATCTGCAGAGGGGCTGAAGGGATTCCTCATTTCCACAGGGTTAATCCCTGTGCTGCTCACGTTYGGGAATTCCAAGTGGGGAAGGGGCAGGGATGGAACTTTGGTGGGATTGAGGCTTCTCYTCCTGCAGAGATGGCTCTGGAGCATCTTCCCTGGAGGTTTGGTGAGGGAACACGTATGGGAATGCAAAGGAGCATCCTGCCAATCCACGGAAAGGGATTTGGGGTAATTTCTGGGTTTCKGCAACGCAAGTTACTCCTATTTTCCACCTTCATGCCTCTCTCCTGATGCTTTGTAGCTTTTTATTCTGAAGTCTTTCAGAGCCCTCAGGAACTGCTTTGCTCTTTGCCCATCTGTGGTCATGGAGTCATGGAATGGGTTGGGTGGGRAGAGACCCTTAATCCCRTTGAGTTCTGCCYCATCYACAGGCAGGGACACCTCCCACTGTCCCAGGTGGATCCAACCTGGCCTTGGGCMCTGCCAGGGATCCAGGGGCAGCCCCAGCAAATCTGGGAATTCCAGCCCAGGCAGGAATCCCTTGCCAAGATCCCAGCCCAATCTCCCCTTTCCCAGTGGGAGCCATTCCCTGGCTCCTGTCCCTGCAGGCCTTGTCCCCAGTCCCTCTGCAGCTCTCCTGGAGCCCCTCCAGGCCCTGCCAGGGGCTCTGAGCTCTGCCTGCAGCCTTCCCTTCTCCAGGGGAACATTCCCAGCTCTGCCAGCCTGGCTCCAGAGCAGAGGGGCTCCAGCCCTGCAGCAGCTCCGGGGCCTCCTCTGGGCTCTCTCCAGCAGCTCCACGTCCTCCTGCTGCTGGCCCAGGGCTGGGGCAGCTCTGCAGGTGGGCTCTCACCTGAGGGAGGGGCACAGGGACACAATTCCCACCTTGCCTGTGGGATCAGCCCAGGGCTGGGGCAGCTCTGCAGGTGGGCTCTCACCTGAGGGAGGGGCACAGGGACACAATTCCTACCTTGCCCTTGGCATCAGCCCAGGGCTGAGCAGGGGGGTCTGGGCTGGGCCATTCCAGCCTCATCCCAACACCCCAAACCCCTCTCCCAAGGCTCCTGGTCCCTCTGGGGCAAACCAGGAAGGGCCAACATCGAGTGGGACACCCAGGCTCCCCCTGCCAGCCCCATCTGGGCCTCGAATCTCAGCAACCCCATTGAGAGGCACTTTGGAGCCATTTCATTTTTTAATCCTGAAATGAAGGAGCTGTTGAGGGGGGCCACCAATGACATCCTTGATTTGGGATTTCATCCTGGCTCTCACAGTCCCCCGGGAAGGGCTCGCCCCAGCGCCTCGCGCGCGGCCCTTTTGAAAGCCGAGGCTTTTAGGAGTTGAACGTTGTGAATACCTTGGGCTCAGTGGCATATGCAGAACAAATGTGAATCAAACACAGAAATAATTCCTTCAGGAATGTTATTTATTGATGTGGGAGCGCAATACTACACTGTTTACAATAGAGAGTTAAGTGGGATTTGGGGTTTGCTGGGAAGTTGACAGCTTGCGGTCCCGAGCAAAATTTCTGCCTTTTGTGGGATGAAAGAAGAAAAGCTGTGCTCTTGAAATGGTTATTTAGAAATGATTGGGAAGTTTGTTCCCTTTCCAGGCGGGGGAGAGGCTGCCAGGCCTGCGGTCGCCGCAATGGTGAAATTTTGGATGTGAAAGAGCTCACAGAAGTCTGTTTGCATTAGAGTAACGAGATAAAGAACCTCGCGGGGCTGGCGGGGGAGCCCAGCCCTCCCCTCCCTTTCTCACGGGTAGCGCTTGGGRTGGCTGAGGCTGGAGCAGGGAATCACCCAGGAACGGAGCCCTGGGTGCCTGGGAGAGGGGACAGAGCTGTGGGAATGACCAGGCTCTGTCACCTCTCGCTGGCTCTGCTGGGTTTTGCTGCCTGTGGGGTTTTTTGGGACAGTTTTCTGTCCTATCCCCTCCTTGGTGCCCCTTGGAGGTTCCTGTCCTGCAGCTCCAACACTGGGAGGCTGGGAAGGAAATCTGGGCCCAAGAGGAGGAAGTGAACTCCTCATAGATTCCCTCTTTCCCTTCTGTGCCAGAGGCTTTTGCCATAAAAGTGCAAATTTGGTGCTGACACGGCTGCTGGGCTYCGAGGGATGAGGTGCAGGGAATGCTGTGCGCTGTGGGGAATCTGGGAATGCTGTCACATCCAGGGCCTGAGGTGTCCCTGTCCCTGCTCAGCCCACAGTGAGCCCAGTCCTGCTYTGGGATCGGTGACATCCACCCCCCTTCCTGCTCCTGAAGTGGAGAAAAGCTTGGGATAGCTGGGAGGAGTTCCCAGGAATGACCTGGGATAACGTGTGTGTTGGATGTGTTTCCTTGGAGTAAAAGCTGAGGAAGGGGCTCCAGGGGTTTCTGCAGCAGTGCATGGGCAATGAGTGGATTCATGGAGGCAGAGTTGGTTTTGAAGGAGAGTTGAAGGTGATTGAAGGACAATCCAGATGTTCACCCTGAGAGAGCCCAGCCCGSAGGAGAATTCCTTGGTTTGGCACAACCATGTGCTGATCCTTCCAGGTGCTGTGGGCTGTGTTTGGGATCCTGCTGGATCCTGCCATTCCTGCTGGATGGGAACGTGGCAGAGATCCTGTGGGAGCAGCAGGGTCTGGCCAGAACCACAAGTTCTGACCAGAACCTGGAGTTTGTGGCCAAGGAGGTTCTCCAAGCGCTTGGACTCGGCGGGAAGGTTGTGCTGTGGAAAAGCTGCCCTTGGAATTGGTTTTGTTACACCCTCAGCTGTTGGGKTGTCTGTGCAGGGCCAGGAGTTGGACTGGGRGATCCCTGTGGGTCCTTCCAGCTCGRGATATTCCATGGGTTTGTGATCTGCTCCTCGCTCCTTTGGTGCTCACCAGGCACTGCTGGCCCAGGAGGTGAACCGGGTTGGTGGCACTGGGGTGGTGGCACTGGCACACGTCACCATGGCTGAGTTTGGGCTGTGGGTGGTGTCACCTCTGCTCAGTGCTCAGAGCTGGGTGTGGTTATGGTGCTGTCCAGGGTTTGCAGGATGCCAAAACCCTCTGAGGAAGAAAGTTTCCATCTCCAGTCCCACCAGGCTCTCCAGCTGCCGTGGCTTTGCTTGAGTATGGTGACATCCCCTGAGGCCAGATGGTGTCCCCTGGAGCAGGCTGGTGTCCCCTGTCCCCTCTGGGCTCCCTGGCCCTGCACTCCTCAGGACCAGAAGCTCCTCCTGGGTGCAGTGGCCATGCTAGCAGAGCCAGAGGGTGGCAGTGGCCAGGMTGGGCACAGGCCCTGGTGGCACCACCAGCCTGGAGGGGTTCAGAAGCTCCTGCTGGTGGCACCTCCAGCAGCASCAGGCCTGGCTGTCCCTACACTGTCCCCAGGGTGTCCCCAAGGTGTCCCGGTACCGYGGGGGCTCGGAGCGCCCGTCCAGCCGGGCAGGAGTTTGGGTGAGGTTGTGCAAGAGCTCTGCTCTYGGATGCCAACTATTTGTTTACTCCTTTCAAGATGCAGCATAATGAGCTTGTTTACGAGGCCTGGGCTGCAGCAGAAGGAACGCATTTGGTGATTTGGGGAAATCAACTCTGCAGCCATCCCTTACACAACAGCGTGACCTGAGCGGCTTTTGCACCCTGGTTCTGCTAATTAGAAACCCCCCCAACCTTCGTCTTCCAATCCCAAAGAATAATTGGATTTTCTCCTCATTTGTTGTTGATTCCCTGGGAAATTCCTGCGGGTTGTTCTCAGGGCTAATTTGGGGCAGGCTCTGTGTTGTGGTGGCGCTCAAACCGTCCCTCTGTGGTCACTGGGGGGTGACAACCTGCAGGAYGGGTCCCAGGAGAGTCTGGGGCAGGTTCAGGGGTAAAACCAGCTCTGAACAGAGCTCCTGGTGTTTCCTTTTAAATGCTGCAGTGCACAACTGGGTGAAAACCCCTTTTCTCTGGAATTCTTTGTTGTGTTGGTGGATCATGGGGATATGGGGGTAACCTGAGCTGCTGTTGGCACGGAATATTGAGTGCAGCTTTTATTTAGGGAGTGAGGGACACACCCAGGGATGTGCTGCCTGCAGGGCTTGGGTCTGATCATTCCTGGCTGTGGCTTCAACAGGAGCTGGAAGATCCATCTCAAAGTTGGGTTTGGGATACTACAGGGGGCACTGGAGGAGTTCTGAGCCCTGGTGTTCTCCTGGCTCCTGCACTGTGGGATTCCCCTGCCAGCCACACCTTTCTGGGATCTCTTGGAGTTCTTAGGCTTGGTTTTTTCCTTGATGGAGATATCCAAATGGGATATCCATAACAGGACAGGTTTTCCAGGGAAGCTGTGGCTGTCTCTGCCTCCCTGGAAGTGTCCAAGGCCAGCTTGGAGCACCCTGGGATAGTGGGAGGTGTCCCTGCCCATGGCTGGGGTTGGAATGAGATGATCTTTAAGGTCTCTTCCCAYCCAAACCATTCCATGATTCCACGGTTCCATGTCCCAGGGGATTGTGATGGGCCTGGCAGCTGCTGGATGTCACCTTGGGATCCTCCCATGGTGTCCTCTCCTCATCCTGCTGCTCCCTGCAAACCCTGCAGCTCTGAGCAGCTGACTCCTCCTCCAAACCTTCTGCTGACCCCGGAATTTTGGGAATCTCAGGCTGATCCCTGTTTTAAATCCCGAGCTGTGGCACACTGAAATCTCCTGCCATTGTTGTCTCACCCTTGGCTCATCCCCTTCCTGTGGCTTTTCCAAACCTCCTCATCCCACTACATGACCTTTCTCCCTCAGTCTGTTCCTGTTTCAGTCCTCAAGGGRAGAAGCCACAAAGGCAATCCTGGAGTTTTATCCCATTCCTTTGCTGATTTTCATTTATTTCCCTGGTTTTTGGTGTTTGGTAAYGTTTGCCTCCTGCAGCTGCCTCTGAAACACAGAGATTCCTTTAATCCCTGGAATTCCTGATTGGTGCAGGGTGCAGTTGCTCCATCCCTTTGTTCCAGGGAGGCTGGGCAGTAGTGAGAGCCTGGAAAAGTGGGAATTACTGAGAGAGAACCCCCTGTGGGGGTTTAGGAAATGAGAGTTCTTCAGTTTTCCTCAGGTTATGGGAGAATGATGTGGATGAGCTCACCACCAGCTCCTGAGCTGTTCCTGATCTGAAGTTGAAAGGTTCAAACCTCAGAAATTATTCCTAGAGCCTGGAAAAGTGTTGGAATATTGCAGGAGGGTTTGGGAGGCAAAGTGTGGGAATTCTGGGATGGAGAGGGAGGGAGCAGTGGAAATCATGGAGAGAGAATTCCCTGGTGTTTGGGAAATGAGAGCTCAGGTGGTGGGAGARCAGGGATGAGTTCACCACCAACTCCTGAGCTGTTTGTGCCCTGAATTTGAAAGGTTTAAACCTCAGAAGTTRTTCCTAGAGCCTGGAAAAAWGTTGGAATGTTGCAGGAGGGTTTGGGAAGAGGAGAGGTGGGGGAATGGGAAGGATCCTATTGGAAGAGCACCTTGGAAGGTGCTTCCATGAGGAATCAGGAGAGGCCCTGTCCCAGGGAACTGGGTTTGGTTCCAGACAAAGGGTGGGAATTCTGGGATGGAGAGGGAGGGAGCAGTGGAAATCACGGAGAGAGAATTCCCTGGTGTTTGGGAAATGAGAGCTCAGGTGGTGGGAGAACAGGGATGGGCTCATCACCAGCTCCTGAGCTGTTTGTGCCCTGAAGCTGAAAGGTTTAAACCTCAGAAATTATTCCTAGAGCCTGGAARAGTGTTGGAATGTTGCAGGAGGGTTTGGGAAGAGGAGAGGTGAGGGAATGGGAAGGATCCTATTGGAAGAGCACCTTGGAAGGTGCTTCCATGAGGAATCAGGAGAGGCCCTGTCCCAGGGAATTGGGTTTGGTTCCAGACARAGGGTGGGAATTCTGGGATGGAGAGGGAGTGATCAGCAGTGCTGAGCTGTGTGGACACCACTTGGCTGCTCCCAATTCTTTTTTTGGGAGCTGGTGGCTGCCTCTGGTTTCAATCAGGGCTCCGATTGCATAACTGGGAATGTTTTCCTGTTTTGATGTCTATTAAAATCCCAAATTGCTGCGAGCRACCCCGTGCACGGAGCACGGAGCTCCTGCCAGGGGCACTTACGTAACAATTCTGCACTTAGAGGTGAAACAGCCCCRTCCTTCTGGGCTTCTGGAAGGGAGAAATCCCAGCAGGAATTGCCAGACAAGGAGAGGGAATGAGGAGTTGGGATTTAGGAAGGGCAAGGTCGAGGAGAGAGGCCAGAACAGAAGAAAGCACGGCGGAGCAGAGTGAAATGAGGCAGTGGGAAGGCTGCCGGGGGTTTTTAGGGAGCTGGAAGCTGTTCCCAAATCCCAGGCTCTGTGTCTGCCTTGGCTCCCACAAAGGTAAATGGGCTCTAAATGAAAACCATCGCCGCTGCCGTTGGGTTTCTCTTGGAAAAGGGAGGAATTCTCTGTCCAAGGAAGGTTGTTCCTGCACCTTGTCTGGCTCCCTGCTGCTTCTGATGACTTCTGGTAGCTCAGACCTCTTAACTGCAGCTTGGAAAGCAACCCTATCTCCTGCTTKCCTGGGAATTTTACCCGTCCTGTTCCCTTTTTTCCCTGTCTTTGCACCATTTCCTCCGCACATCTCAGACCTTTAAAAGTTCTTATTGCGGTCCCGGAGTGAGAATTGAATTTCTTGGCATGGAAATTTTAACTCAGCCTTTTCTTGGAGCGGGCCCAGGCAGCTGGGAAGATTTGCTGCAGCCATGGCAGCAGCAGGAATTCCGTGCTGCAGGAGTACCTGGAGCATTCCCTGGCATTRCCTGGGCATGGCTCTGGGGGAAGCAGCTGAAGAACTGGGACAGAACCTCCTTAGGGTTTGGACCACGGGCTTGGAACTGGAATTGTGTCAGCAGAGCAGGCTGAAGTCCTGGGATGATGGTTGGATTGATGATCTTGGAGGTGTTTTCCAGCTTGGGTGATTCTGGGAGGGAGGTGAGGCCCCAAAGAGCATCGTGGAGGGTGGGATTTAGGGACGTCCTCCTGCYCTTTGCTTCCCAACCTGCAGCATCCACGGCCTCGTGCTCCTTCCCCAGGGAGATCTGTGGCTGGAGCCTTTTTTGGGAACCTGGTGTGCGGGTGATGACAGCTGCAGGGAATTATTCTGGAGGGATGGGGAATTCTACACCAGCCCTGACAAAAACCCTGTGGCCAGAGCAAAGGCCCCGGCGTCCTCCTGCAGCCTCAGCTCAGCCTCTCTTCCTCTGGAGGATTCCAGAAGGGATAAAAAAAGAAGCTGCTCATTTAATTTCCTTCCTTGGAAGAGCCAAAACCAACAGTGTAAAACCAGACACATGGCAGGGGAAAAAAAGCCTTTCCAAGGCCTCTCCCCCCTGGAGAAGGCCGGGATTGTTGACATTTCCCTCTGGGTTCCTGCTGCTGACCTTGGTGATCCCGAGCAGGAGCCAAATTAGCGGATGCCCCCGGCCCTGCTGCACATGTGTCCATCCCTGGGAAGCACCAGGGCTTTTTCCAGAGCAGCCTTTGGAGTGGCAGAGCCAGGGAAGAGCAGCTCCTGCCTGGGATCACGGAGGAGCTGTTGGGAAGCGCGTGGAAAGTCAGGCTCTGAGCGATCCCAGGGATTCTCCAGCATTCCTGKTGTTGTCCCAGAATTCTGGAGCCTCCTGGGCAGCTCCTCCATGGAAGTGGCAGCCCCTGGGAGTGCCCTGGGTGGGTGGGACGTGGATGTGCAGCCCCTGGGATTGCTTTGGGAATGCTGCTGGAGCYGTGGTGTGGCTGAGGCTGGAAAAGCCCTTGGAGATCCTGGAGATCCTGGAGTCCAACCACCCCCAGCCCCACCAGGGCCACCACTGACCAYGTCCCCAGGGCTTGAAATCCCTCCAGGGATGGGGACACCATCCCTGCCCTGTCCATTTCCCTCCCATGGAGAAATTGTCCTTAATGTCCAACCCAACCTCCTGCTGTGTTTTCCTTGTGTCGTGCCATTGTGGGAAAACCAAATTAATTTGGGAGAATGGCCTTGGGAATGAAGTGCTGACCTTGCTCGGGTCCTTCAGGTGAAGCTGCCAAAAGGAAACGGCCTCAGGCTGGGCCAGGGGAGGCTCAGGGTGGACATCAGCAGGAATTTCCTCATGGAAAGGGTGCTCAGGCCTTGGAAGTGCCCAGGRAGGTTTGGAGTGCCCATCCCTGGAGGCGTCCAAGGAATTCCTGGATGTGGCACTCAGTGCCAGGGTGGGCATTGAGCACAGCTCTGACTGGATGGGCCTGGAGGGATTTCCCAACCTCAGGGATTCTGGGATCTAAGCTGATCCTCAAGGACAACCCGAGCACCACCTCCCCAGGGATTGTGGTGAAATCTGGGAATGTCCTCCTGCAGATCTGCTCCTCCTCAAAAGCGTTCCTACCCTCGGCTCCTCCTCTGTCAGTGCTGCCAGGTGAATTTTGGGGTTAAAACCAAGTCTCGGGGAATTATGAGGATTTTTGGGAGCAAACACTGACAGGGAATGTGGCAGAAGGTTTGGGAAGGGCAGAAGTTTGCAGAGTTCAAGCRCTGTTGATATCTGAGCTGCTTTTTCCTCTCTTCAGGTGTAAAAATGGCAGGTGAAGGGAAAAAGCAACGTGTGAGGATGGAAWTAGAGACAAGAATAACTGGGCAGGAATAACTTTGGGAATTTGTGATGTTGATAAGGGCCAGCTTTGGCTCAGAACATTTTCTGAGATGTTTTAGAGAAAGGAAATCGTGTCAGAGCCTTCTCCTTGCTCCAGGTGTGTCTGGAGTGTAGGGATGGAGCAGCAGCACCACTCCTGCCGTGCTCAGGTTCCACTCTTGGTCTCTCAGTGAATTAATTCTGTGTAATCTCAGGGGTTTGAAGGAGGAGTTGAGCTTAAATGGGGATTTCAGGGTGGCTTTTGGGAGAATTCCTACTTTGCAATGTGGTGTGTGACTCACTGTTTGGTGCGGATTCTCTCTGATGAGGCTGATTTGCTCAGTACCCCAATAATTTTATTTTAAACTTCCTGATTTGGGGATTCCTGGTTGCTCCAAGCCCCATCCAACTTGGCCTTGGGCACTTCCAGGRATTGGAACTCCACAAACTAAAAAAAACCCCCAAAATTAAAAATGAATTTCAGGTCAATTCAACCTTGGCAAAAAGGACTTTTTCAGAAGAAATCTCCATAAATCCCCTCTGATTTCTGACAAGGAGCTGCCATTGTCCAGAAATCCAACGAATGTCTGAATCAGAGGGGATGAAGTGGGAATAATTCAGCTGAGCAAATAATGCCTCTCCATAAAATGGCCTGGAATAACACACAGAGGACTGGAAAAACAYGGCAGTGACCAAGGAAAACACCATCACATCCATATTAATTTTTCATTTTCGGTTCGGAGAGAAGCCCTCGGTCACTATTAAAGTGTATTTTCAATTTTTATGTTCTTTTTCATGCCCTGATCGAGCAAACCAGGCCTGTTGAGGAAAGGCCTTCAGCGTGCCCCAGTCACCTTCAGGGGAAATSAAGCTCATGCCTAAAGCTGAGTTTGCTCCCGAGCTCCTTGCTGATCCCAGCATCCCAAATTCCCGAGCCTTGCTGGGAAATTAAAGCTGAAATTTGGCATTGGCTGGAAATTTTGTCATAGCAAACAGCCAGAACAGAAGAAATATTTCCCCAGCGTTGTTAAAATACGGGGGAATATTGTTTTAGGGAGAGCTTTTATTGCATTGTCTGCAGCCTGAGAAAGTCCAGAGCAGCGAAATCCGCCCGAAAGCCGTTTTGATGGAGCTGGAATTTTCTAATTCCTCGTGTCAGTGTGAGCGGGATATATGGAGTGCACACAGTRGGATTTTCAAAACAAGGTCCCTGGCAGCTTTAAATAATTATTGGGAATCAAGAAGAGATTAAACAGCCTCCCTTCCTTCCACCTCCCATCCTCATCCYGGCTCCCTTCCCTGGGCGGGAATCGGGGGTGCCTCGGGAAGCTCCTGCTCTGCTCTTGGCCGGGGCTGGAGGATTCCAATTTCCCTCCTGGGTTTTTCTCACTTGGAAAACCCCCCTGGAATGGCTGCACTGGGGAGGTGTTTACAGGAACGCAGCCGGGGCTGTCAGAGGATGGGAAGCGGCGGCAGCCGCTGGATTTGGAAGCCCGGAGCTTCCCAAATTGAAATGTTACAGAGCTGCTGAGGAGCTGAGAGGGGAAGGGACAGAGGAGACGGGGATTTGGGAATATTTGGGAAGGGCAGTGGATGCCACGGATGGATGGATTTTATTGTGCTGGCACTGTGGGGGGCATCCAGATCCTGGGGATGCTGGCAGCAGGAGGGGCTGCTGGTGCCTGGRATTCCCACTGGGATTCACCAGCCCCGTGTCTGCAGGGAAAGTTCAGCCCCTGGACTGGGAGCAGGGGTGGCATTGCTGACAGGAGCCCTAACAGGATCCAAGGTCACCATTCCTGCCTTTCCAGGGAATGATGAGCCATTCCATCGTGCTGGGACTGGCCCTGTCTGTTCCACACAGAGGTTTTGGAGCAGTGTCAGGGGTCGGCGTTGCCTCTGCCTTTGACCTGGGATGCTGAAGGAAAACATTCCACAGAGAAAAGAGATCAAATCCAGGCTGGAGGGGCGGCTCATGGGATCCATCCCAGAGGAGCAGCTGGAGCCACGGGGAGTCTCCTCATTCCGTGTGCCTTGGGAGCAGAATCCCTGCAGGATCTCACTTCAAGGAGCATCCCTGGGTGTTTATGGAGCCACACACAGAGCCTCTTCCAGGCTGCAGCTGCCTTGGAAAAACAATTCCCTGTCTCTCCATCTTTGTTCTGTGGAAAGGCACGAGCTGAGATGGGGAGTTCATCCCTCCAGCCCCAAATTCCAGGGATTTCCTGCCCTTCCCACCGTCCCCCTGCTCTGGCTGTGCAGAGAAAGGGCACCGAGGTGTTCTTCAGATTTTTGGCTCTCCATGATTTTCCTGGCTGCCTTTTTCAGCCCAGAGGTTTGTGGGGTTTGTGTTCTCCCTGTTTTTCCCTCTTCCCCAGCTGTCAGTTCATCCCAGGYGTTTCTCTGAGCTCACTTGGATGCTGCTCCCGCTGTGATTCCCATTGCTCCAGAATGTGGAGTTTGGGGTGATGGAAACATCTCCTGCTCCTTATCCAGGATGAGTCCCCATCCTGGGAGATGGAGCATCTCTGGAATATGCTGGAGTTGCTGATTYTAGGGGTCTTTTCCAGCCTCAGGATCCTGTGAATCTCAGCTCTGCTTTGCTCACGCAGATGCAGCAGGGGAGCTCCTCCACTGAAGAATTCCCCTGACCCAGGAGCTCTCTCCCTAAAATGTTTTCCATGTGGGAAGCAGTGGGAAGCTTGGGCAGGATGTCCTGAGTTGGASCCACAAGGATCATGGAATTCTGGAATGGTTCGGGGTGGGAGGAGCCTCAAAGATCATCTCATTCCAGCCCTTGCCATGAGGAGAATCCATGAACAGAATCATCAGTCCAGCTCCTGATCCTGAGCCCAGAATCCCACCCTGTCCCTGGGAGCGTTGTCCAAACTCTCCTGGAGCTCTGGCAGCCTTGGGAATGTGCCCATTCCCTGGGGAGCCATTCCAGCTCCCRCCAGACTTCCTGAAGAGTCCAGGAGAGCTCTGCAGAGCCTTTACCTCCAAACCTCCCTGGGGAGTCACTTGGGAGAAGCCTGGAGCTGTTTGGATGTGGGACAGGTTCTGGGGTAGAGCAGGATGCAGCGGGAAGCCCAGGGTGGAGCAGAGGGCTGGAATCTCCTGGAATTCCACCCTGGTTTTGCAGCTCAGCTGTTGGTTTCCAGCAGAGCTGGGCCTGAGGAGGTCCCTGAGCCCAGGGAGCTGCCGGGGTGGGAGCTCAGCTCGTGTTTCCCAGAGCTGCTCTCACGTGAAGCCGCTCTGGGAACGCAGAGATGAGAGAGCTGCATCCATCAGATTGCAATCAGCTTTCATTCCTCCTCCTACTTCTCACTTCTGAAGTTGGGAACAAACCCAACTTTGTATCAGCGATGTTCCTAAAGGGGACTTCACTTCCCACTCTGCTATTTATAGAGGGCCCTTTCCTCGGGCATATGGAGAGCAGCTTGGTTTCCCCATCTCAGCAGCTCCTGTTTGATCCCTTGTGCATCTTCAGGGAAGTGGGATCAATAATTGATCCATTCAAGGYTGAAATGAGAGTTTGAAATGGCTCAGAGCTGGGTTGGATGGGACTTGGAGCTCCCTGGGGCAATGGGAGGTGTCCCTGCCCATGGCAGGTGTGGCACTGGATGGGATTTAAGGTCCTTCCCACCCAAACCATTGTGTGATTCTTTGATTGCCACAGGCACAGCCGTGAGGTGCTCAGCCAGTGCTGCTCCTCCTCCTGCTTCTCCTCCACCTCCAGTTCCAGGTTCTTGCCCTTCTTCAAATGCTCTGGCCCAGCCTCAGGAATACCTTGGTGCTTCTCCAGCCGCCCCTCCTTTTCTTGATGTTCTGCTGTTAATCCTGCTCAGTCCAGTTAAACCAGCATGAATTAATATTAAATATAAAATCAAGAGCTGATCAAGAGATCTGAGTGCGCAGGAACTTCCTGACATCACTGAGGTTCCTGCAGATTCCTAACGGGGTTGAGAGAGTCATTATTCCTCAAAAAGCTGCCCTACCTGAACTAAAGATCATGAGGAATTATAATCAGGGTTATCCCATTTGCATTCCCACTTTTATCCATGTACCAAATCCACCACTGCTGCAGCTCCCACTTGGTTTTTCAGCTCTCAGCAGCTTCTAACAGGTTTGCACCCTGTCCCAAGCCTGGCTTAAAAGAATTCCAGGACACCTCAAGTGACGTTTGTTACYCTGTGAGTTGTGCTGCTCCATCTCCATGTTGTTTTTCTGAGAGAAAACGAGGAGCGTGCCAAGATCTTCCATCAGCYCCAAATCCTTTCCACACTCCCTTGGCTCCATCTCAGCCTGTTCGTCTGCTGCCTTCCACAAGTGACCCAGTTTGGAGCAATCTGAAGGACTCAAGAAGGTTCTTGAGATGAGAGGGAAGGGATTGTGCTGACCTGGATCCCACCTTTGTGCTGGGAATTCCATGGAGCTCCATCTCCACRTTGTCCTGAGAGAAMACGAGGAGCGTGCCAAGATCTTCCATCAGTCCCAAATCCTTTCCACATTCCCTTGGCTCCATCTCAGGCTGTTCTTCTGCTGCCCTCCACAAGTGACCCAGTTTGGAAGAARCTTAAGGACCCAGAGAGATTCTCAGGATGAGAGGGAAGGGATTGTGCTGACCTGGATCCCATTTCTATGCCGGGAATTCCATCAAACTCCATCTCCACGTTGTCATGAGAGAAAACGAGGAGTGTGCCAAGATTTCCATCAGCCCCAAATCCTTTCCACACTCCCTTGGCTCCATCTCAGGCTGTTCKTCTGCTGCCTTCCACAAGTGACCCAGTTTGGAGCAATCTGAAGKACCCAAGAAGGTTCTTGAGATGAGAGGGAAGGGATTGTGCTGACCTGGATCCCACCTCTGTGCTGGGAATTCCATGGAGCTCCGTCTCCACGTTGTTCTTCTGAGAGAAAACGAGGAGCGTGCCAAGATCTTCCATCAGCCTCAAATCCTTTCCACACTCCCTTGGCTCCATCTCAGCCTGTTCTTCTGCTGCCCTTCATGAGTGACCCAGTTTGGAAGAAGCTGAAGGATCCAGAGAGGTTCTCAGGGTGAGAGGGAAGGGATTGTGCTGACCTGGATCCCATTTCTGTGCGGGAATTCCATCAAACTCCATCTCCGCGTTGTCCTGAGAGAAAACAAGCAGCGTGTCAAGATTTTCCATCAGCCCCAAATCCTTTCCACACTCCCTTGGCTCCATCTCAGGCTGTTCTTCTGCTGCCTTCCACAAGTGACCCAGTTTGGAAGAAGCTGAAGGACCCAGAGAGGTTCTCAGGATGAGAGGGAAGGGATTGTGCTGACCTGGATCCCATTTCTATGCCGGGAATTCCATCAAACTCCATCTCCACATTGTCCTGAGAGAAAATGAGGAGTGTGCCAAGATTTCCATCAGCCCCAAATCCTTTCCACACTCCCTTGGCTGCATCTCAGCCTGTTCTTCTGCTGCCCTTCATGAGTGACCCAGTTTGGAAGAAGCTGAAGGACCCAAGAGGGTTCTTGAGATGAGAGGGAAGGGWTTGTGCTGACCTGGATCCCATTTCTGTGCCGGGAATTCCACAGAGCCAGGCTTCCACRAGATGACAGCTGCGACACCGCTGTCACAGGCTCTGAAGTCTCTCCAAACCTCCTTTCTTTGCCTGTTGTGTGCTCAGCGCCCTCGGTGGGTCCCGGGCTGGGGAAGTTTGGGCTGTGTTGGGATCAAAGCCGTGCTCGTGTTCCCTGCGAGTTTCAACACTCGCGGTCGCCGGGTGCCCCGGCCAAGCTGGAGCTGCTCCCTTTCAACACCCGCAGCTCCTGCTCCTTCCAGGGGTGATTAGGCACGGAGCTCGAGCGCAGCCGGCGCTGAGGAACTTGTTTGAAGGCCTTGGGACGGGGCTTTACATAATCATCAGGAGTTGCTTTAATTAGGCTCAGCAAAATGTTTCAATTTTCGAGCGAAACGTTCCATTTTTTACTGCCCTGCTCGGAGTCACAGCTGAGACGTGGAGGAGCTGTGAAGACTGATGGAATTCCAGAGGAGAGCGAGGTCACGSGGAGTGGCTTCAGGAGGACACATTTCCACCTCTGGAAGATCCCCAAATCTCCATGCGCAGCAGCTCCTCAGCCAAGCGCAGCTCCCATCTCCCAGAATCCCAGGATGGTTTGGATTGCAGGGACATTAAATCCCATCCCACCCCATCCATGGGCAGGGACACCTCCCACTGTCCCAGGGTGCTCTAAGCCCCAGTGTCCAACCTGGCCTTGGACGCTCCAGGGATGCAGGAGCAGCCCCAGAAAATCTGGGAATTCCAGCCCAGTCCCTCCCCACCCTGCCAGCCAGGAATTCCTTCCCAATCTCCCATCTCTCCCTGCCCTCTGGCAGTGGGAAGCCRTTCTTCCCCTCTGATGTTTTAATTTTTTTGAGGGGTTAAAGACTCGGCTGTGACTTGGCCTTCACAATTCTGAAATGAATATTCAGGATTTTAGCCTAAAATACGAATATTTAGATGCAAATTCGTCACAGACAGAGTGTTGGAAGGGACCCACAGGGATCATGGAATCCAACTCTGATGGAACTGGGTCTGATGGTCCCATCCATTCCAGGGAATCATCAGTGCAATCAGGGAGTGATCCACGTGAACGTTCTGTGCAGCTGCAGGGAGGAACACTTAATTAATTCCGAGGCAATTACCCTGACGAGCCGGTCCAGCTCCGAACAGGGACATTTTCCCAGTTGCTGTGTGGAGGCCAAGTGGGAACACAGGCTGCTATTAGGGCTTGGCTTGCCCCTCCTGAGGTTCCTGGCAGGTAATCAGTCTATTTTTCCCATTTGGATTTTGGTGTTCTGGGAATTAGGCCCACAGGGATGTCCAGGAGATGTTTCAGTGTGAATGGAAGGTTTATTTTTTATTAYATTCCCACTAGGAAATATTCCTTGCCCTTGCCAAATACCAGGATGCAAATAGAAATCTCTGGGCTCTGCTTGGCAGCAGATGGAAAAAAACTAAACCAGGCAGGAATTACTGTGGGCTCTTGGGATTTGGTAAAACCTGGTGTGGGTCACCTCGTTGCTGCCCTCCAGCACCACTTCCCATAGGGTCATGAAGGTTGGAAAAGACRTCCAGGATCACACGGAATCATAGAAAAGACCTCCAGGATCACATGGAATCATGGAAAAGACCTCTGGGGTGGTTGAGTCCAGCCTATGACCTCACACCACCGTGTCATCCAGACCATGGCACTGTGCCACACCATCAAGTCCACCCTCTCGGGTGACCCTTTGGTCACCTCCAGCCGTGCCCAGCCCAGGGCTGAGGTTGTTGGCCGTGGTGACCCGCRCTGGTTCACTGAGGCTTTGTGCCACCAACACCTGCACTGACCAGTTGCGAATAATCCACGAGGTGCTGTCCTACCAGCCTTCATCCTCTGTTCTCTGCAGTTCATGGATTAATTTGGAGTTTTTCTGCTCTTGATGAGGGGTTTTTCATGTGCACCCAATGAGGAGTTGGGCATGGACCCCGTGGGAAGTGACCCATGGACCTAATGAAGGCTCTGATCACCTGGAAATGTTGGTGTTGGTTGGTTTTATTTGTGTTTTCCTAATTTACCACTTGGATATTTGCTGGGAACTGGCAGGATTTGGGGTGAGGTGAGGCTGGGACATAAATGGGGGCCAGAAACACCAAAGCTTCAGAATTGTAGAAGGTGAAGATCGCTCACATTGGGTTCAGGAATTTATTTATATCTGATACCAAAGTTGGTGACGATGTCATTGGAGAAATTCCATCTTGGTGACCTCTCTGAGATCCTAAAAATCAGGATAAAATGGAAATTTATTGATTTTTAGGGAACTGGCTCCCATCTCCTGGTGACCTGTGGTGGCTCAGGTGTCCCCTGGGTCGGACCCTCTGCTGGGGTTGCAGGCAGGGCCCTGCCCTGTTCTCATCCCTCATCCCAGCCTGTGCAGCTTTCAAAGTTTGGGCCTCAGTGAGATTATTGGAAAGATGAAGGAAGCCCTTGCAGAGGTGAATCCACTCCTCAGTCCTGTGCTTTCTGTGGGATTTCAGTGCCGTTCCCAAAGGTTTTATTTATTGGCTGTGAGGCTGCAGCCCCGGGAGCAGGGAATGAGGATTATTACCAGGAAATTATTCCGTGGCCTTCAGCAGGGCTGTGCTCCCTCTCTGGCTGCTGGAGCTGCAGTTTGGGAAGGGGAGCTCATTCCTGACCATTCCCAAGGAGGGCAGGGCAGGTTCAGGGATCTCCTGCATGGAGATCCCAGCTCTCCCTATGCCCAGGAGCTTCCTGGGATGGACGTGGATCAGAGGCGCTTGGGACCTCCTGGATGTTGGGTTTTTTCTTGTAGGAAACCAGGATCTATAACAAACATGGGGTGCTGAGGGGCTGATGTTCCCCTGAGACGGCTGCAAAGTACCTGGTCCCCAAAAATGCTGTTTGATGGCTTTGGAGCATCAGGAACATGGGATATCCCTGGTCTGGGTGTGGCACAGTCTGTCAGCTGCAGACTTCCTGGGATCTGCACAATCCAGGGAATCACAAAGAGCTTTGGGTCAGAAGGGACATTAAGGGTCATCTCATCCCATGGGCAGGGACACCTCCCACTGTCCCAGGTGGATCCCAGCCTCAATGTCCAGCCTGGCCTTGGGCACTGCCAGGGATCCAGGGGCAGCCCCAGCAAATCTGGGAAACCTCTGCCAGGATCCCTTGGAAACACCTCAGGGTACACAGAGAGTGTCTGGATAGGATGGAGTTAAATAACTTATGATGTGAAATCAGTTCCAATGGATTTAGGATTTTCTTATGGCCAAAATCCATATGGGAACAGAGGGAGCTGCTTTCCTCTCTCTCCTTTGTGAGGAGTGGCATCTTCTAAATAAAGTTTTTACTTGGCCTTTTGCCCTTTCCTCCTGAGCTGCTGCACCTTTTGGGGTGAGGAATGGAACAGTTCAGGGAAAAAATCCCAGGGGAGCCACATCCTGAGCAATCCCTCTGGAACATTCTTGTGGCAGGTGTTGGTTTGGCTCCACCTGCAGAGCTTCACTTCAGGCCACAGAACGTTCACCTCTGGGCACTGGGGTTTGTGCTAGGCTTGTCCTCACCTCGCTGGAGCTGGACAAAGATGGGACAATTGGAATCTTTATTGGATTTGTGGGGCTTGAGGGATTTATTTGACATGTCAAAGAAGGGGGTTTTGGTTTGTGTTGAGAGCATGCTGATTGTAGCCACTGTTTAAAATAAGCAGCCAGGGGTTGAGGAGTTGAAGGTCAAGGCTGGGTCAGGGTTTGGGAGTGGAGCAAAGACCTCCAGGGATGATCCATCCAGGCTTGTGGTGGCCATTGCGTCATCCCTGGAGAACCTTTGCAATCCCAATGAGTCATTTTCTCTAAAACTCCAAGTTCCAACCACAACCCCTGACCTCGAGGTGGGCAGTCATCAGCGGCCAGCTCCTCCTCTGCATTGTTTGGGATCCAGGACTACCTGAGCTCCCTAAAACGTTGGAACAGTGGGTTCAAACTTGTTTTTCTTCTTGTGGCGAAGACCAAATTTCAAAAGCCGAGAGGAGCTGAAAGGGAAGGGAAGCTGAGCTCCAGCTGGGGCAGCCAAGGGTTTGGGAGCTGTGATTTGGGCTSTGATAACGCTCCCTGTGTGGCCCTGGGTGAGCTGCTAATCCAGGGGTGCCTCCCTGTGCCAAGTGGTCCAGGAGCTCCCGCTGGGACCGGGYGTTGTTAACAGCCCGTTAATGTAAATAGGGAATAATTCCCGGCTTTTWATGGATGTTTTGTTCTTGACCAAGGGTGGCTGCGTTCAGGGGAGATGCCCATTTTCCAGACCTCCTTCATTTCACTCCTGGGAGATGTTTCTGACTCTTCCAGAGAGGATTTTTCTTGACTCATGGCCACGGCTGCGGCGCTYGGTGCCGCCAAGTTCAATGTTCTCCTGGATGGGATGAACGTGTTTATGGATTTCGATGGAACTGGGAAATTCTTGGAGCGCTGAACTTGCTGCCTTACGGGAAAAGGAATCAAGCTCTGACTCACGGAGGAGCCTGACGCTGGGGGAGAGGGTGGCCTTGGACACCAGGGCTTGGCTGAGTCAGAAAGGGTTTTTTGGTTGTCTCGGGCACGGGTTTATTTTGGGAATGATCCCAGGGCTGGTATCATCAGAAGGATGAGACGTGGCCTTGGTGCCCCTCTCTGAATTTTCTCTCTTTGTTCCTCTGTATATTTACATATTTCCTCACCAAACCATTTCCAGGGTTAAGGGTTCTCTGTCTGTTCTCACTCCAGACCGAGGTGTTTGGGCAGCTTGAAAAGCACAGGATTTTTTACAGTAGAGTTCACTTCAAATGAGAAGATTTGAATGTTCACAAAATCTGAGAGTTCAGCCGTGTCAGTTCTGTGCTCTGGGTTTGTTCCAGRTGCAGAAACAGCTCAAGGTGTAACAATGATGATTTTCTCATCTCCAACCCTTGAAACTCTGACATTTCATGGAATCCTGGARTGGGTTGGGATGGAAGGGGCCTTAAATCCCATCCCTTTCCAGTTTAGGGATACCTTCCACTGTCCCAGGTGGATCCATCCCCAGTGTCCAGCCTGGCCTTGGGCACTGCAGGGATCCAGGGGCAGCCCCAGCAAATCTGGGAATTCCAGCCCAGCCAGGAATTCCTTGCCAAGATCCCAGCCCAGTCTCCCCTTTCCCAGTGGGAGCCATTCCCTGGCTCCTGTCCCTGCAGGCCTTGTCCCCAGTCCCTCTGCAGCTCTCCTGGAGCCCCTCCAGGCCCTGCCAGGGGCTCTGAGCTCTGCCTGCAGCCTTCCCTTCTCCAGGGGAACATTCCCAGCTCTGCCAGCCTGGCTCCAGAGCAGAGGGGCTCCAGCCCTGCAGCAGCTCCGGGGCCTCCTCTGGGCTCTCTCCAGCAGCTCCACRTCCTCCTGCTGCTGGCCCAGGGCTGGGGCAGCTCTGCAGGTGGGCTCTCACCTGAGGGAGGGGCACAGGGACACAATTCCCACCTTGCCTTTGGCATCAGCCCAGGGCTGAGCAGGGGGGTCTGGGCTGGGCCATTCTACCCTCATCCCAGCACCCCAAACCCCTCTCCCAGGGCTGCTCTCCATCCTTTCTCCTCCCAGCCTGGATGTGTTGCTCTAAGCCTGGTGCAGGACTTTGCACTTGTCCTTGCCCCTCAGCCCAGTCCTGCCAGGTGTAGCAGTTCTGGGTTTAATTTCCCTTTTCTTGCTGCCTTCAGTTGTACAAATTCCTTGATCCCATGTTTTTGTCAGCTTTCTGTCCTCTTTGCTTCTTCCCCTTTTCAGGAATTTTCCCTGCCTGTCTGCTCCCTGTCGTTCTGCTTTGTTGCTGTTCCCTCTTTTATTAATGTTTATTCCCTTCATTCCCTAAAGGATTGCAGATTCAATCAGTGGAAAATAATTGCCAGGATTTTCTTCAGTCTTCTGCTCTCTCCAAATGTTCAGGTACTTTGCACTGGTCACTAATTCCCTCTCCTGGAGAATAACCTGGACCTAATTCCCAATTTTTTGGCTTTCTTTGACCTCCTGGGTTTGATTTTGTGGCACTAAACTGCAAATCTGAGGACTTACACCTCACTAACTTTTGCTGTGCTTACAGTTCATCTCCCCAATGGAAAAACTCCCAGTTTTCCATTCTGAGCATCTGCTGGGGTTTGAAATGAGAGGTTTTCCAGCAAACTTCTGGAATTTGGATGTCAGAACCAAGTCCGGTCTTTCAGTGGAGTCACACCAACATTTCTGTGGTTGTACCCCTGACCTGGACAATCTGCTCATCCAAAATGTGCTTTACCTGCCACTGGATTGCAATCCAAGGGGATCTGTGATCTCCATGGCTGTGATTCCATCACCTCTCTCAGCTCTTCACAAAATTACGATTTTTTTTCCAGTTCTTCAGGGGAAAAAGAAATTATGGAATCCCTGAGTGGTTTGGGTTGGAAGGGACCATAAATCCCATCTCATTCCACCCCTTGCCTTGAGCAGGGACATCTCTACTGTCCCAGAGTGCTCCATCCAACCTGGCCTTGAACACACTCAAAAATTCCCCTTTTAGAGGAAGAATCCATTGGATTGTTTGAATGTTCCCAAAAAAAGAAATCAAGGATAAACTTAACCAGCCCATTATTTCTCCGTGCATCTCTTGCTTCCCATATCAGCCCCTGCACATCCTAACACCAGATTTCCCTTTGTCAGCCCGAGCTTTTCCCTTCATTCCATCTGTCATGTCCCCTTTTTCTTTTTTCCCTGTTTTTTTATGGCCTCTTCAACTCCCATCTGCGCCAGGTTTGCCTTTTAACCAGCGTGGCCGCCCCGCTCAGTTGTGGGATTGTGGCTTCTGGAGCATCTCGTTAAAATGTTCTTAAACAATTTTCAATTAGGCTTCATATTTTTCTGATTACGTTCTTTCTCCCCACTGATTTGCCTCCTAATTATTTTCAGCTTGATGGAACTGGTCCTCTTTAAGATGCTGTGTTTGTGTGGACTATTGGTGGTGCTGGTTCATTCCTAATTTTTATATATTTATGTATTTTTGCACAGTTGTGATCAAGTCATGGTTATTTGAGTTTCGGCTGTCAGAAAAAAAAGGGGGAGAAAAAAGTGGCTGCTGGTTGTAGAACTGAATTTTTCCAAGTGGGCACTGGCATTYAGGGGATGCTGATTTTGGGGTTTGTGGCATTTAGGGGATGGAGGTTCTGGAATGAAGGGGTGAAGTCTCCAAGGCTTTGATGTCTGGGCAACCTCAGCTCCTGCTGAACTTGGTGTGGTTTGTTTGATCAGATAATTATGGGATGGTCTGGTGCAAAGRGACCTTAAAGATCATCTGGTSCCACGGGCAGGGGCACCTTCCACCATCCCAGGTGGATCCAAGCCCCAGTGTCCATCCTGGCCTTGGGATCCAGGGGCAGCCACAGCAAATCTGGGAATCTGTGCCAGAGGGAAAAATTTCCCCTTAATATCCCATCTTAACAGAATCACAGAATCCCGGGATCACTGAGGTTGGAAAAGCTCTCCAGATCATCCAGGCAAACCTGGGATCAATCCCCGCCTTGGCACTGAGTGCCACATCCAGGAATTCCTTGGGGCACTTCCAGGGATGGGGATTCCAAACCTCCCTGGGCACTCCCTAGTCCTGAGCACCCTTTCCATGAGGAATCTTCACAGGTGTCCTGGTTTCCTGTGAATGATCTGGAAAAGAGRAGGAAAGCCCAAGTTCCTGGAAGGTGAGGGCAACACCACTCGAGGCTGGGCCAAGTCCCACAAAATCACCTGGGGACCTCTGCTGTGGCCTCAGGGAGCCAGGGAGCCAAACTGGGATGGCTGTTGGGGTGGAATGAGCAGGGAAGATGGGAGAACCACTCATGGGAGAAATGGATTTGTAAAGAATTCTCAAAACCTGACAGAWAGCTCGCACAGATTTGTACTTCTGTGTGCAGCACACATGAGGTGTGTTGATTTAGGACGGCCGTGGAATGGAGATGACATTGYTGAGAGAGAGACTGAACTGGAAATAAGTTTTAACAAGTTTCAAAATGTGGCCTTGCAAAAAGATTAGATGTTTTAGAGAATTAGGACTGAAAGATGGGGACAAGGTGAGGGCAACACCACTCGAGGCTGGGCCAAGTCCCACCAGGGTCACCTGGGGACCTCTCCTGTGGCCTCAGGAAGCCAAACTGGGATGGCTGTTGGGGTGGAACGAGCAGGGAAGATGGGAGCATCACCCATGGGAGAAATGGATTTGTATATAATTCTCAAAACCTGACAGAAAGCTCGCACAGATTTGTACTTCTGTGTGCAGCACACATGAGGTGTATTGATTTAGGATGGCCRTGGAATGGAGATGACGTTGTTGAGAGAGAGACTGAACTGGATTTAAGTTTTAATCAGTTTCAAAATGTGGCCTTGCAAAAAGATTAGATATTTTAGAGAATTAGAACTGTGAAAGATGCATTGGAGCAGGACCACGTGGGGTACAAATATCGGTGATTGGTGTTAGGAGTGTTAGCAGCATAGTGTGGCAAAAACTAACAACCTAAAAAACGTTTATAAGGTGTTGGAACCAGGAAATGGGCTGGCTTCTGACAGAATGGTGTTGAGTTTTTCATCTCTTATGTCACACTCTTCATCGAGACAGATAATGGAACAAAATCTTTTAAAGYRCCTCTCAGTCACCCCATCTCTGTAAAATCTGGGGACACCAACACATCCCCAGGAGAAACACCTGGGAGAAGGACCCCAATGTCTCYTCCACCATCCTGCCCCTCTCCCTTGGGACTGTGCTCCCCAACACYTCCAGGCTGAGCTCTCCCAAAGCTCAGGGCTGTTCTGGGACGCTCCAGGGGCAGGATGATCCCAGTTACCCCCGGGATGACCTTTCCGCACAGCGGGATGGATCCCATCAGCGCCGACGTCGCCGCATCTGCAGCTGCTTAATGACCCCTTCACACAATGCTCTGCTCGGGGTCATCTGGTTCCAGTTTCACCAGAAACAGAAGGAAATGTTGGGAACATAACTTCCCTACATCCAGTTTCACTTGTTGTGGATGCTTGGAATACTTTGGAACCCACATCTTTGGGGTTTCCAAGGGGGGGTTTTGGCCGGCGAGCCCYGGCGACCATTTGAGATTTAGGGTTTTTTTTTTGATTCCAGAAGTGCCCTGGAGGTTGCATTGTAGGGCCTTTTCCTTATGCAAAACATAAAAGTGCTGCTTTTTTTCAAATTATAACCATATTTTTCATTAAAATCAGTTGGAGTCCCAATAAACAATCGACTCTGAAAAATTTTCCAAATGTTCTCTGCAGCACCATTTCTATTTTTAATTATTTTTTAAAAAACTGGGGTTTTTTCTTAAAAAAAACCAAAACCAAACCAAAAAACACAGCTTGGCTTAGAATTTAAAGAAGCCATCTAGTAAATMATGAAAAATGCACATATATAGCTCCTTATTACAATATAATTAAAACCTACTGCACATGGAGTGTCAGAATCCCTCTGTCGCCGTGTCCGATGGCTTCTCCCGTTTGCCTTATCGTGGGAACTCCTCCTTTCTGCTCCCAACGCTTCCCAAAGCCTCTCCCAGCCTGTTTGTACATTTGTTTTATATAAATTGAGGGCTCTGATCCTATAGAGAGGGATGTGAAAAACTCTTCAAAGCGGGAGCTGCAGAAATTCCTTTTTTTCTGGGCAGAGTTTCCATCCCTATCACTCCTTGGGGTTGTCATTTTTTGATTTTATTGGGAACTTCATTGTTTTAATCTTACCTGGTGTGATCTTTACTTAAAAACCCAACCCACAACCAAGAACAAAACCTCAAAAGCTGCAATTTTTGGTTTATACAAAGCAAGCTAAGGTGCCTCAGTTAAATATTTAGGGTTAAAGTTTTTTTATTGTGAGCTGGAGGTTGAGGGATATTTTGGGATATTCCTGCAGTGCAGCCAAGTGTCCRTGGAAAATCATCCTTTACGGAAAGAACCAGGTGCTGGAACAAATGGTGGTGATGGAGAACCTGCTCCTGGTGCAAAGAAAAGCTGGATGAGAGGAGAAAACGTGGAGTTTATCCATTTATCCATTTTTGTTCTGCCTTCATTTTTTCATGGATCATTGTAGTGTCTGCTCAGCTTGGGATGAGCCAGGRAATGAATTTGACTGATCTAACCCTGGGCAGGTGGGATGGAAGGTGAGATGTCCAGGTTTGGGCTTCAAAGTGGAAAAAAATAGGTTTAGATGGGAAATTGGGAAGGAATTCCTGGCTGGGAGGGTGGGCAGGGGCTGGGCTGGAATTCCCAGATTTGCTGTGGCTGCCCCTGGATCCCTGGCAGTGCCCAAGGCCAGGTTGGATCCACCTGGGACAG
>JACDOX010000293.1:118133-131138 GCA_014549065.1 Cardinalis cardinalis
TGCAGGGCAGTTCTGGTGTGGGACAGGTGTGAAAACCTTTGGAAAAGTCCRTTTTCCATGGGTGTTTGRGATGRGTATTAAGGATGGGAAGTTCCTGCTGGATTTTAACAAGGTTTCATTTTTCCTGAGGGACAGGGGTGGCAAAGTGGGAATCTTGGGCTGAATCCTCAGGRGGACACGACCTGTTCCAAAGGAGACCAGAAACTTGGGTTTGGGTTTAGAAATTAGAAAYTGTGGCTTTAATCAGCTCATTAATTATCAGCAAATGCTAATTATGACTCGTGAGGGTCCAGCCCAGTCCATTCTGGTTCTGCTGAGGCCCAAACCCGCTTTATTSCAGGAGAGTTTTGGGATTGGCTCTGGGCACTCTGCAGAACCCCTCATCCCTCTGAACCCCCTGCAGGTCTGCAGGGATTGCTCCTCTGTTCCTGGAGCYTCCCCCTCTCCTCTGGAGGGTGTTTGGAGCTGAGGTGCCACCTGCAGCTTCGGACAGGCTGGGCTGGGAGAGGCTGGGTGGGAGGAACTGTGCTGCTCTGTCGGGAGGACAATCCTTCCCCGTGGTGATCCCGTTATCTTCCCCAGCGCTGTAAATCCTGGGAGTGTGACAGGACCTCCCACCAGGATGGCAGCAGTTCCAGAGCCCTTGCTGGTGGCTCCCTCAGAAGATGAATGCTTTTCTGAAGTTTGCCTGAGCAACAGCTCAGTGACTTGTTAGGCTCCGAAGTGCCTTAACTCCGTTCCCTTTTCCCTTTCATTGTTTCCCTCCGGAGCTCCCCCTTTGCAGTGGGCAGATCTTTGCCAAACCCGGGATGGAATCTCTGCTGAAAGCCCCCCAGAAGAGCAAAGCCCCGCTTTGCTGGGCTGGGAGGAACCTGGGATGACTTTTCTGGTGAGAGTGGGATCTCTTTCAGCACATCCTCACTCCTTGTGCCGAGCCCTTAATCGTGCCTGGCTGGGGAGCCTGAGGAATTTGGTAGGAACATCGTGGATGCTCCCAACCCTTTCACATTTTTACTGTTGACTTCTGTAGGGAACGAGCATCCATCAAGGGGACAAGGATTTGTCATTGTTCCCCGAAAAAAGGGCAGTGGCATTGTTAAAGCCCAATGGGAACCCTTTGGAACGAGGAGCCTCCAGGGAGAAATGCAAATTTATATTGAGTTTCAGGACAGACATTGCCCAGAAGTCCCTTTTAAATCAGAAGATGGAAAGATTGTTTTATCTTTGGTAACTCTTTCCAGAGGACCTACAAAGCCGAGGCCATGAGCCACAGCTTTTGGGGTGAGGAGCTGCAGTCACTTGTTTTCCAGGACTTCGTGGTGGGGCTGGGAGCTGATCCCAAGGCGTGGGCACGGGGCCCCTTTGGTCAGTGGAATTGGCCATTTGGAGTGGCAGTTGCCACCTTTTCTGGAGGGGAGAAGGGATGAAAGGGGTTTTATGTGGCTATTGAGGAGGTTTATTGATCCCAGATATGGTGGCTCCAGGATTGTGGGAAAACAAGGCTCCCTTTATGGCAGGAGTAAATTGTGGGGGATTGCTTCACTGGTCAGCCCATGAAGGAAGGGCTGGCTTGGGGCATGGGAATGGTTTTGGTCATGGATCAGATCAAATCCCCCCTGCTGGGCCCCTTCTCCTGCTTCCAGATCTGTTCTCAATACAGACCACAGGAGTTGTTTACCAGAGTCTGCCGTGGCTTGTGTTAAACTGCCCCGTGGGGTCCCAGTATCCCAGCAAGCCCCATCCCAGTTTGCCCACAGGCAGGCCAACTCCAGCCATGCAACTTCCCAGTCAGGAAGGAGATCAGGAGCAGGGATTGCTGTATCCTCATAAACGGGGGCAGATTTTATGGCAGGGCCTGTGGTGAGGGACAACACGGGCTGAGAGCTCCAACAGCAGGAAAGTTGACTTTATTGGGATATAAAGAGTAACTTCCTCAAGATGAGGGGGGTAAATCCCTGGCACAGCTGCCCAGAGAGGGGTGGATGCCCCATCCCTGGAAGCATTCCAGGCCAGGTTGGGCAGGATGTGATTCAGTGGAAGATGTCCCTGCCCACGGCAGGGGTTGGACTAAAGGACCYTTGTAGGGCCCTTCCAGCCCAGCCCAGTTTGGGATTCTATGAAATAAGGAATTTTTCCAAATTTTCTCGAGGCTGTCTTCTCCAGAGCGTGATATTCCAACATCTAATGGGACATTTTGWCCATGGTTTTTAGAGCTCCTGCATTCCTGGGATAACTGTGGTGTTTGACTGTTCCTCCTGGAGCTGTTGTGTGTGGGATGTGGATGAATCCCATCTCTCCTTCCTCTGGAATTCACACACCATTTGAGATATTTCTTCTGCAGCATTTTAGGTCTTTCCCAATTTTTACTCACCTTCCAGTCCCAAATTCCCTTGTTTCCAGAGATGATGTCACATCCTCAGCRTGGCTTTTCTGTCTCACCCTGATCWTTCCTCTCCTTCCAGGCCTTCCCCTGGTGGCCTCTTAGTCCTCCTGAGCTCCAGCTCCCATTCCTGGCTGTCCCCACAACCTCCCAGGCCCTGCTGGTGCCTGAAGTGTGGATTCCCTTTTGCATCCCTCCACATTCCCCTTTTTCCCCCTCTCCAGGTCTCTCCGTTCCCTTAGGCCAGGCCTAAGCCCTCCTCAGGGAATTGCTCCTTAAGCCAGGCTGGTCTTCTTCAGGAAAGTTCATTGATCCCTTCCCTCGGGAGCCCCTGCTGAGCACCGGGACCCTCAGTTTTCCTTCTCTTCCACATTTCCCACTCTGGAATTTGAATTTCCGCCCCCTGTGAGGAGAGCAGCCAGTTTCCCTTCCACTCCCAGTGGTGCTGCATCCCAGGGTTATTTCTAAACCTGGATTTACTCCAGCTCGTGGCTCCAGGCTGGGCAGGGCAGGAGCTGCCATGGAGGGGCAGGAATCCTGCCAGGTGTCCCAAGGGATGCTCGGGAGAAGGCTTAGGAACAGCCTTCCATGTCCTTTGGGAATGGTGAGGGGATGGTGTCCTTCCACAGGCTCTTCTTCCTCTTGGGAATCATTTTCTTCCTCTTGGGAATCATTTTCTTCCTCTTGGGAGTCTTCTTCTTCTTTTTGTTCTACTTCTGCTTCTTCTGCTGCTTCCGCTTCTTCTTTGGAACGTTTTTCTTCTTTGGAATCTTCTTCTTCTGAATCTGGATTTGAATCTTCTGAATCATCTTCTGGATCTTGTTCTGAATCTTCTTCTTTTGAATCTTCTTGGGAATCTTCTTGATAATCATCTTTGGAATCTTCTTCTTGGGAATCTTCTTCTTGGGAATTATCTTCTTCTTTTCTTCTTCTTCTTCTCTTCTTCTTCTCTTCTTCTTCTCTTCTTCTTCTCTTCTTCTTCTCTTCTTCTTCTCTTCTTCTTCTTCTCTTCTTCTTCTTCTCTTCTTCTTCTTCTCTTCTTCTTCTTCACCTTCTTCACCTTCATCTTCTTCTTTGGAGCCTTCTTCTCCTTTGGAATTGTCTTTTTCTTTGAAAGCTTCTATTTTGGAATCTTCTTATTTTTCTTCTGCTGTTTCTACTATTARGAATTTTCTTCTTTCTGATCTTTGCCTTCCCAGTTGCAAACAAATTCTCCTGTTTTTTGGRTTTTTTTCCAGGATAGGGAGTTGYAGGAGTTYTTTGGTGGGATCTGTGTAGGATGTTGTTCCCATCCCTTTCTGGTGTTTCTCCTYTYGGCTCACAAAAWTAACATTTTGGGATCCTYCTGCAGTGAGGGTGAGCTGCAAACCTCTCCTTGGAAAGGGAGCTATCCTTGAAATCCTGGGGGTAAAATCCTGATTCCAGGAAGTGGTTGCCTTAAACACCAAAAAGAACCATTGTGAAGAAGAGTTTTCTCTCACATCTTTGGGGYGAAGGTCTCTTTGTAAAGATTTTGAGGAAGCTTTTCCTCCCTGACCTGAAACTCTTGGGAATAGACTGAGGGGGATGTTCCTAAAATCAGGGAAGGGATTCATGGGAATGGTAGAAATKGAATGGTTGCAGGATTTTATTGTCAGGGCTAAAGATACAAGAGAGTGAGGGAAGATCCTGGGCTGTGGAGTGCTGAGGRGAACTTTTTTGGTCTTTGGAAAAATATGGGATCCACTTAGAGGAGCAAGGATCTGTTTCTTCTCTCCATCACTGAGAACAATTCCTTGCCAAGATCCCAGCCCAATCTCCCCTTTCCCAGTGGGAGCCATTCCCTGGCTCCTGTCCCTGCAGGCCTTGTCCCAAATTCCAGCTCTCCTGGAGCCTCTTTAGGAACTCTGAGGATTCCCTGGATTTTTCCCTTCTCCAGGGGAACATTCCCAGCTCTGCCATCCTTTCTCCTCCAGAGCAGAGGGGCTCCAGAATCCTGGAATGGTTTGGGTTGGAAGGGACCTTAAATCTCATCCCATTCTACCCCATCCATGTTCAGGTACACCTCCCACTATCCCAGAGTGCTCCAAGGTCTATCCAGGCCTTGATAAAGTCCTGGAAATCTCCTACAGAATTCCATGAGCTCCTCTTTTCCCACTCTCCCAACATTTAACTGGACCCATCCTTGCTCCTCCTTTCCTGGAGACATGACAAGAGCCTGGTTCCTGAGGTGCACTTGGAAAGTCCATCATTCCCCACATCCCATGKTTTTTCCCTAAATCCAGGTATCCGAAATGCTCCCCAAGCTTTTACATCTCAACTTCGAGAAGCAAGATCCGGCCGAGAATCCCCTGGATCATTCCGGGCCGGCTCCTGTGGCACGGCGGGGTTTTATAAAGTGTTTTTTAAAGGTTGGCTGGAAAAGGGAAAGGTCCCAGACGTTTTCCTGCTGCTCCCTTGGCGTTCCAGGCCGAGCAGGACCCCAATTAGCGGGGCACTAACGAGGCAGTGTCTGCTTGGCCCGAGCCGGAGCCTTGCACTTCATCATTCCTAACTCGTTGCAGTAGCTCCACAAAGTCCTCACAAATCTTTGGGGCTGAGCAAGAAATTAGGAGCACATTTTTGGTGTTTCCTCGCATGGCAGCTGGGCTGGGAGCTCCTTATTTTTCATTAGTGTCAGACTCGGCTGCTCCAGGAGCTCTCAGGCTCCGGGCTTGGGACAGGGGCATCATCCACGGCCAGATTTTCCTGAATATCCCTCTGGGACTGTGGAAAACCTGTGGTTGCACTCACAAAGCGGGGAAAAAGGGATTTATAAAYGCTGCAGGACAAAGCTCTTGAGGTTCCCAACCTTTTGAAGCATCCACACGCCCATCACCTTAAAGCAGGAGGGATTTGGGAGCAGGGGATGGGGCTGGAATGTGGAGCCAGCCCTGAAATGAGCTCCAAGGCTTTGGGATGAAATCCTGGTTAATATTTCTTCAGTGCTTTCTCTTGAAGCATCTCCAAAGCGTTTGAAGAACATTATTAAGACTTTGGGAGAAGGGAGGATCTCTCTTTTCCACTCCACTTGGAAAGGGAAGAAAAAGGCAGCTTGGAATTTATTTGGAGGATGAGGAGGCTCCAGGTCCTTGAAGATTTTTCTGATTATTTGCAGAAGCGAATCTTTGGGGTTGTTCTGGCAGGGGCTCTCCCAGTCACTGTGTTGAGGGAAAAGAAAGGACATTTTTAGGTGGGATTCTTCCCAGCATCCATTCCTGGGAGCTCTGGGCAATTCCAGCAGTGCTGCACATGGATTGGGATGGGGCAGGAAGGTGTTTTTGGGGCTGTCTGCAGTTTTCTTCTGTCATTTTCTTACTCAGCTGTCACCTGATTGCCTAAAATAATCCAAATTCTATGGTTCTGAGGTGAGCAGGGAGCAAATATCCTGGTGAGATCCCCAAGAGTTAAGGGAACTCTTCCCTTTCTCAGTAAGGAATGAAGTTTAGGATGCTGAATGTTGGAATTGTGGAGCTCAGGTTTTGGTTCCCTTTGATCCCAGCTGTGCCCAAAGGCTTGGGGGTTCTTCCTGCCCTTGGGAGCTGTGGGTGGAGCTCACACATGGGCAGGTGAATGTTGGGTTTTCCTTTTTTCCCCCTTTTTTCCCATTTYCTGCAATCAGTGCCATCTCTGCCCCCTGTCCCATCCCATGGAGTTCCTCTGTCCCTGCTGCAGGCCAGGCTGTCCTGCAGTGAGGAGCAATTCCCAGGAGGAATTGGGGACATCCACAATGTCCAGGTCAGCCAGGATGGAGCTGCTCCAGAGCCTCAGCTCTGGATACATCCCTGCCCTGCAGTGGCCGCTGGGATTTCACTGGAAAGAATTCCTCTGAAGCTGATGGAAAACTGTCAGGGTTGGGTGTGGAGACTTTGACTGACCTTGTTCTTTTATCTCATGTGATAAAGGAGATAAAGCTCCTATCACAAGGATAAGCTCCTTGTGATCCAAAGGTATCCCGGAATCCCAGAATAGATTGGGATGGAAGGAACCTCAAAGTTCCTCCATCCCACCCCATCCATGGGCAGGGACACCTTCCCCTGTCCCAGGTGGATCCAATCCCCAATGTCCAGCCTGGCCTTGGGCACTGCCAGGGATCCAGGGGCAGCCCCAGCAAATCTGGGAATTCCAGCCCAGCCAGCAGTTCCTTGCCAAGATCCCAGCCCAATCTCCCCTTTCCCAGTGGGAGCCATTCCCTGGCTCCTGTCCCTGCAGGCCTTGTCCCCAGTCCCCCTCCAGCTCTCCTGGAGCCCCTCCAGGGACTCTGAGCATTCCCTGGATTTTTCCCTTCTCCAGGGGAGCATTCCCAGCTATCCCAGGGCTGCTCTCCATCCTTTCTCCTCCCAGCCTGGATTTGTGCTGGGATTTCCCTGTCCCAGGTGCAGCTCCAGCCCCTGGCCTGGCTGGACCTCGTGGCCTTTTGCTTGCCCACCTCTGAGGGTTTCATGTTCTGCTCCCAAACCTTTTCCCACCTGGATTTGTCTCCCCTCTGTTCCCTTGGATCAAGGCAGTGCTGGAGCCTCTGAGCTCTCTGGGGGGTCACGTTCACACCTTGTGAAAAGCAGGTGCAGCCCCATTAACTCCAGATGGAGGCACAGCAGTCAAATCCCTTTGGAATTTCGTCCTTCAGCTTCCCTTCCCAGCCCCATCCCGTGGGGAGAGGAGAATTCCCTGTAAAAAAGGGATTTTTTTTTAATCCTGTTCCAGTAGCAGGTGGAGTTGGTCACCTGGAACAGGGGGTGGCTCCACAAAGCTGCTCATTCCCCAGGGCTGGGCAGGGATGCCACATGTGTGGCGCTCGTGGGGACTCCAGGAGGACCTCCCAGCTCCACTTTCCCCTTTTAAAAGGCCCATAAATGAAAATTGGAAAGGGCTGGAGGGGAGGTGTGAGATTTTTTCCGGGTTTTTTTTTTTTATTTGCAGAGTTACGTGTTTTATCCTTAATAGATTTATAATACGCAGCTCCCTTGATTTGTTTCCATAAAATTAACCAGTAAATTTCAAATGGAAAAAAGGCCCCTAATAGGAACCACCTTGGCCAAGGCTGAAACGTTGCTGTGTTCAGGAGAAGGTGGACCAGGGCATTTTTCCCTCTGCCAGGTTTTCTCCTGGAGTGCCACATGTTGGAAGGATATAAAACTTTTACTAACGAGAACTTGGAGGAATTCTGACTTTCTAATTGCCCTTTTTCAATATTTTTTTTTCCTGGTACAAGCTGCTGTTTATTTTGGGCTCTTAAAAACTGGGGCTGTAATTTGGAAGTCTGGGAGTTTCAAACCTGGGGCAAGGAGGGGTGGGAAGGATCCAGACTGGTGGCCAGGRAAGGGCTGGGGGTGGCTCTGCTGATTCTTCTTGGAATTTCCATCCTGTGAATCCTGTCCTTGGCAGTGGGGTTGGGATCTTTTGGATTTTATTCTTTTTAATATTTTTAAAGGTTTTTTTGGGGCAGGATTTTGTTGTSGTGTCCACAGAATAAGGCCAGGCTGTTCCTGCTGGGAGCATCCCCAGCGTGTTGGGAGGAAGGATTTTGGTCACAGGTGGGACTGGAGGCTCTTGGAGGACTTTTCCGACCTTATTGATTGTGGGATTCTGGGATCTGCCTAAATCCCAAATTACTGCTGGTTGGGATGTTCATGGAATGAGTTGGGTGGGAAGACACCTTAAATCCCATCCAGTGCCACCTCCTCCCACTGTCCCAGATGGATCCAACCTGGCCTTGGGCACTGCCAGGGATCCAGGGGCAGCCCCAGCAAATCTGGGAATTCCAGCCCAGSCAGGAATTCCTTGCCAAGATCCCAGCCCAATCTCCCCTTTCCCAGTGGGAGCCATTCCCTGGCTCCTGTCCCTGCAGGCCTTGTCCCCAGTCCCTTTCCAGCTCTCCTGGAGCCCCTTTAGGAACTCTGAGGATCCCCTGGAATTTTCCCTTCTCCAGGTGGAGCAGTTTGTGTTGGAAGGGACCTTAAATCCCATCCCATCCCAACCCCAACACCTTCCCCTATCCCAGTGGGCTCCAAACCCCATCCAGCCTTTCCTTGGGCACTCCCAGGGCAGCACAAATGGGAATTGTTGGGAATCCAGGGCAGCAGAAATTGGAATTGTTGGGAATCCAGGGCAGCACAAAAAATGGGAATTGTTGGGGATCTAGAGCAGCACAAATTGGAATTTTGGGTATCCAGGGCAGCACAAATGGGAATTGTTGGGGATCCAGGGCAGCACAAATGGGAATTGTTGGGGATCTAGAGCAGGACAAATGGGAATTGTTGGGCACAAATTAGAATTTTGGGGATCCAGGGCAGCACAAATGGGAATTGCTGGGGATCCAGGGTAGCAGAAATTGGAATTTTGGAGATCCAGGGCGGCACAAATTGGAATTTTGGGGATCCAGGGTAGCAGAAATGGGAATTGGGGATCCAGGGCAGCACAAATGGGATTTGTTGGGGATCCRGGGCAGCAGAAATGGGAACTGGGGATCCAGGGCAGCAGAAATTGGAATTTTGGGGATCCAGGGCAGCACAAACGGGAGTTGTTGGGGATCCAGAGCAGCACAAATGGGAATTGCTAGGATCCAGGGCAGCACAAATGGGTATTTTAGGGATCCAGGGCAGCACAAAAAATGAGAATTGCTGGGGATCCAGGGCAGCACAAATGGGAATTGCTCAGGATCCAGGGCAGCAGAAATGGGAATTGGGGATCCAGGGCAGCAGAAATTGGAATTTTGGGGATCCAGGGTGGCAGAAATTGGAATTTTGGGGATCCAGGGCAGCAGAAATTGGAATTGTTGGGGATCCTGGGCAGCACAAATAGGAATTGCTCAGGATCCAGGGCAGCAGAAATGGGAATTGGGGATCCAGGGCAGCAGAAATTGGAATTTTGGGGATCCAGGGTGGCAGAAATTGGAATTTTGGGGATCCAGGGCAGCAGAAATTGGAATTGTTGGGGATCCTGGGCAGCACAAATAGGAATTGCTCAGGATCCAGGGCAGCAGAAATTGGAATTTTGGGGATCCAGGGCAGCACAAACAGGAATTGTTGGGCTCCTGCTGCCACAGCAGTGCCCTTGTCCTGCCCAGGGAGTACTGCACTGTGAGATCCRTGGAATTAGGCCTGGATCAAACCCTGTCTGTGCGTGGTGCTCATCCCTCMTAGGGGGGGATCCGGGCTCTGTCCTGTGGAGTTTCCTCGCGTTGAGGATGGTCCTGGCTGGGCTGAGCTCGGGCCGAGCCTGGTTAAGCTGGGCCTKGGACCCTCCTGTGTGGTTGGGACAGAGGGAGAAGCCAGAGAGGGAAAGAAAAGGAAAATCCAGCCCTTCCAGGGCTTTTTTTAAGGCTAAAAAAGCTCTTTGTAGTTTCCCCAGACGCCTTTAGAGGGCAGATCACGTCCAGGGAATGAATAACGGATTTGGGAGGTGCTGGATATTCCTGGTGCTGGATTCCTAAGGCTGGAGCACTCTGAATATAGAGAGATTTTTTTTTTTTAAAAAAAAGCATAATTTGAATTCTGCAATAACTTGTGGTGCTTTCAAGGGTGACCATGAAGGGAATTTACAGCAGCGAGATGAGATCAGGTTTTGATTTATTGCTGCGGACTTAAAATCTTTTTAGGCTCAGTCCTAAAAATTGTGGTGTGAGTGAAATATTAGTGATGGATGCAGGGAGAAAAATCCTGGGAACATACTGTGGGAGAGGAGAATTATGTAATGTGTTGACTAAGTTCATTTTTATGTTAAAAAAGACCACAAAAAGTGGTTTCAGTTGGGAGAGTTGGTTTTGGAGAGCAGTGCTGAGTGCTGAATGTATAATTTCATTTTTCTCTGCTGTAATCTCTTCTCTAAATCCCCAACCCTCACGCCCCAGTGCTTAGGAGAAAAAAAGTGTATTTATCAACAGAATATTTCACATTATCAGAGGGATCTTTGTGAAGTGAAGGCAGGAAAATGAAATTGAAGCTCTTCTGTAAAGTTGAAACTTTTCATATTGGGATTAAATATTCCTTACAGTCACCGTGCTGGGGGAGGCAGGGCCTGGCTAATTCTGTGATTAATTAAAACCAGCACTAACCAAATAATGTTCTGCTTTCTTCTGCTGCTCCCTGAAGCTCGGGGATCCTGGGGAAGATGATTATTCCTGAAAAAGCCATTTTGTTCTCCCCCAGCTGAGCTGCTCTTTGTGGCTCAGCCCCGTTGGCAGCTGCTTTGTGGGTTTCTCATCAAAAAAACCAGAGGGGTTATTCCCAAACAGAATGAAAAGGGCTTTGTTCCAACAAGGATTTATCCTTTTTTTTTTTTTTTTTAAATAGTATTTTTAAAATCTCCTGAAGGTGGAGGTGCTGCTGCTCCTGGGATGTGCGGGGTGCCTGGGGGCTCGCTGGGTTTTAGGGTTCAGCTTTTCACTGTGATCCCTGCCTGGATTGCTCCTAAAGTTTGGATTGAAAAGGGCTGGGAGGATCCACAGGGGCTGTGCACAGCATTTGGCTCTGTCCCACACGGTGTCCCTGGACAGACTGGACAGACAGGGAGGGACAGATGGACACAGGGATGGGCTGGGGGGTCACTCCAGAGAGCTGGGACAGAACCTCAGCAGGGCTGGAGCTGCACTTGGGCTGGGACAATCTCAGCACAMATCCAGAGGCTGGGAGGAGAAGATAGGGATGGAGAGCAGCCCTGGGAGAGGGGTTTGGGGTGTTGGGATGAGGCTGGAATGGCCCAGCCCAGACCCCCCTGCTCAGCCCTGGCTGATGCCACAGGCAAGGTGGGAATTGTGTCCCTGTGCCCCTCCCTCAGGTGAGAGCCCACCTGCAGAGCTGCCCCAGCCCTGGGCCAGCAGCAGGAGGATGTGGAGCTGCTGGAGAGAGCCCAGAGGAGGCCCCGGAGCTGCTGCAGGGCTGGAGCCCCTCTGCTCTGGAGCCAGGCTGGCAGAGCTGGGAATGTYCCCCTGGAGAAGGGAAGGCTGCAGGCAGAGCTCAGAGCCCCTGGCAGGGCCTGGAGGGGCTCCAGGAGAGCTGCAGAGGGACTGGGGACAAGGCCTGCAGGGACAGGAGCCAGGGAATGGCTCCCACTGGGACAGGGGAGATTGGGCTGGGATCTTGGCAAGGGATTCCTGGCTGGGCTGGAATTCCCAGATTTGCTGGGGCTGCCCCTGGATCCCTGGCAGTGCCCAAGGCCAGGCTGGATCCACCTGGGACAGTGGGAGGTGGAACAAGGTGGTTTTTAAGGTTCCCTTCCATCCCAAACCATTCCTTGGGGATCTCACTTTGGGCCATAGCTCTGAAGCAGAGGCACTTTGGGAGAGCAGCCTTGGCCTATCCCTGGAAGAACATTCCTCTGCCATGGAAAACAGGATCCTGGGGCTGTCAGGGCAGCCTTAGTCGGGCAGGTTCTTGCCAGACTCAGCAAACATCCCAGATCCCAACTCTGTCACTGAGCTGAGTTACTCTGTTCCTCAGTTCCCAGACCCCAGCATGGAACGTGTCCCCTTGGGATCCCCTTATCCCAGGTTTCCGTGGGAATGGCTGAGGATATTCTGCCCTCAGGTCTGGGATCTGAGTTAGAGCCAAAGGATCTCTGCAGCCCTTCCCAGATCTCACTTAAAGACTTTCAGGCTGTCCTGTGGGAAAGCCAAATTCCTCTTTTGTGCAGGATTACCCACACTGGGCTTTTCCTGGGATTTAGTGAGTCCTGTTGTTCCAGGAGAWTCAGGGCCATCCCAGGGAGGTGCTCTGACCCTGGCCAGTCCCTCAGAATCCTTCAAACACCCAGGCCAGGCTGATAAACGGGAACAAAAGCAGAATCTTGAAAGGAACCTTATCTGCAAGTGCCAGAGCCCAGGGAGGGGGTGTGGAGCAGCACTCTGGGAATTCCCACGGACACTGGGATGCAAGGATTCCATCCCAGGCCAGGGGAACTCCCTGGGGAACCTTGTGAGGTCAAGGAAAAGTGGGGCTTCCATGAGTGATAATTCCTGTCTGCTCCAGGGCTGGGGGAGCAGCTCCTGCTGCAGTTCCTGCCATGGAAAACAGGGATAACAGTTCCTCAGGAAAGCAGCAGCTTCCCAGCTGGTGGGAAGGGAAAAAGGGAGGAAAACCTCTGGGAAATGTTGGAATCAGGCTGGAGTGAGGGCCCTGTGTGGTGTCAGGGCTTGGGCAGGGGCAGCTCCAAGCTGAGCACACTTGGATGGTTTTTCCAGGATTCCTCATGGATCAAACCCTGGAATGTCAGCCTTTATCCTGAATTTCCAGAGGGATGAGGGTCCCACTTTCCCTGGGCAAGGACACAGGTGGGGACAGCACCTGGAGAGGCCCCAGGGGTTTTGAGGAGCTCCTGGAGCTGGGATTATTCCTGTGCTGGGGGCTGGAATTTCACTGGGGGCCTTTGGGTTGGGGAGGAGCTTTCCTGGTGCTCCAGGCTCGCTCCAAGCCCCAGAGCTGCACTGGGGGAKCCCAGGGAAGGGCAGGGAAAGGCTCAGAGCACCCTGGGATAGTGGAASGTGTTCCTGCCCATGGAAGGGCTGGAATGGGATGAGCTTTTCCAGCCCAAATCGCTCTGTGATTCCATGAACTGCCCAGTTTTTTAATTCTGCAATTCYCTGGTAGGACATCCTTAAGTCAAAGCCTGAA
>JACDOX010000293.1:131337-145425 GCA_014549065.1 Cardinalis cardinalis
TTTTTTTTTCCCCTGAGGAAACAAAGTCTTTTGCCCGGATTTCTCCTTTTTAACACTTTCACTGGGGGGAAAAAAAAAAACCCAATCCCAAACCCCAAGCCCTGTTCCCTGTGCCATGCCTTGCTTGTCAGGGAGCGTGTTGGAACAAAGCCTGGCTTGGAAAACAATCCCAATTCCCTGGGAGAGCTCCCGAGGGCAGGCCCTGCACGCCTGGGTGCTCCTGAGTCATTCCAGACCCTCTCACCTGTGACCAGTTTTGGTTGTGGTTCCTCTGCTGCTCCCTCTCTTACTCAGGGCTCTGGTTGGGTCCCAGTTAAGARTGAGGAGAGGTTCAAGGGACGTGTGGGAGTTTCCAGTGCAGCTTTGAGTCATGGTTGGGCCTCCTTGGGCAGAGCTGAACCAGCCCGGGGTCACAGCAGCTCCCAGGGTGGGGGATTTCATCCAGGGGTGCTCCCGGCTGGAAAAGGAATTTTAAATGGTTGGGAGAAGTGTATCAAAGAGCCTCAGTTCCATCTCAGTTCAGATGAATTGTAAACCATTTTTGTGCCCAAGAGCTTGGGCTGCTGGAGCAGAGCCCTGAGCTGTGGAGTTGTCAGGCTGAGGACTTTCATGTGCTTGAAATTCCCTGTGGAACACCCATCCTCCTCCTCCTGCTGCCGCTGCCTTGGGTGCCCTGAGCTCATTCTCGGCTCCTCTGCTGCCGTGTAAATGTGATAAATAAACTCTGTAATCGCCCCTCTGAGCTCCCTTTGAAGCTGCCCGCAGATCTGGATCCCACAGAAGTGTAAATCAACACTTGGGCCGTAAAGGGCTCCTTAAAAAGTGGCTTTTCATTTTGCACAGCTGACCCGAGGCTGTGGTTGCCCAAGGCTTTGTATCAATCCTGGTGTGATAAATTTCTCCTTGGAAGGGAGAGTCTGGATCATTCCCTTCTCCCAGTGCCAGGCTGAGCAGCCTCCCCCCAAAACAGCTAAAGGTTTAATGGATTTTGTGTGAAAAACTGAATTAACCCAGTTACTGGATGAATCCAAGGAAWTGAATATGGCTGAGCTCATCCCATGGGTTTGATCCCATCCAGTTCCATGGGCAGGGACAGCTCCCACTGTCCCAGGTRGATCCAAGCCCCARTGTCCARCCTGGCCTTGGGCACTGCCAGGGATCCAGGGRCAGCCCCAGCAAATCTGGGAATTCCAGCCCAGCCAGCAATTCCTTGCCAAGATCCCAGCCCAATCTCCCCTTTCCCAGTGGGAGCCATTCCCTGGCTCCTGTCCCTGCAGGCCTTGTCYCCAGTCCCTCTSCAGCTCTCCTGGAGCCSCTTTAGGAACTCTGAGGATTCCCTGAAATTTTCCCTTCTCCAGGGGAACATTCCCAGCTMTCCCAGAGCAGAAGGGCTCCAGAATCCTGGAATGGTTTGTGTAGGAAAGGACCTGAAATCCCATCTCATTCCAACCCCAACACCTTCTCCTATCCCAGGGTGCTCCAAGCCCAGTGTCCAGCCTGGCCTTGGGCACTTCCAGGGATCCAGGGCAGCACAAACAGGAATTGTTTGGAATCTGGTTTGTCCTCTCCAGGGAATATTGAACTGTAAAATCCATAGAATTAGGCCTGGATTAAATCCAGGTTGGGAAAAGGAGCAGGAGCAAGAGATGAGGGTAAATCATGGGGTGAGAGCAAAGCAGAGGGGGAATTGCATTTACCTCATCACACACTCGATGCCAAAAACTTGTATTTGAGGAAAATTGATGTTTAGGAATATCAGAGCCGGGGTGGATTTCAGCTCTGGATGGGCTGAGGTGGAAGAGACTTTTTAGGGAATGAGGAGTGGGGGGGGGTTGAGGCTGAGTCTGTGCACTGGGGAGAACAAACCCATCCAATGCTGCATTTCCAAACTCCTATTATTTAATGACCTGGAATGGAGTTCAAAAAAAAAAAAAAAAAAACAAAACCACCCTCCCATTGTTGGGCCTCGTTTCCTGAGCCCAGGGAGAACTTTGTCAGCCAAACCTCCAACAAATTGTCTGCTCTGATAACAAGTTAGCACCGGGGGCGGGAGAGGCCGAGCCCCTCCTGGTCCCGACAGCGCCGGCTCCGCGGGCAAACTCAAAGCAGGAGCTGCGGCCGTGTGCTGAGTTTACACCTTGCAATAATAATCCCTGCTTTTATCTGATCCCTGGGGGATTTTATAACTGTGGAATGGCTCTCTGGCAGGGCTCCAGCCCTACTGTCATTTTTTATTAACGTTCTTTTTTTTTCCCTACCCCCGTAGCCAGTCGGCTTTGCTGCTTTTATTTTTTTTTTTTCCCTTCTTTTTCCCCCCTAAGATTGCTTAAGGAATATGTATCCTATTTCTAGGGATATTGGGAAATGATATTTGAAAATTCAGTGTCTCAGCCCATTAGAGGGGTCTGTAAAACCATCACAGCAGGAACTAATCAAAACTACCAAAGCCAGCCTTTAAATCATGGCTCCCTTTAAATCACCAGCCCCTTCTGCCCGGGCCTTATCTCGTGTCTCATCAGGAAAAACCTAATTAGATTCTGCTCAAAAGTAAATATTGGTGGGTGGAGGTGAGGGGAGGTGAGACTCGAGTGTTTGCAAAGGGGTGCAGAAAACAAGGTGAAGTTACAAAAACAACAGTATTGGAGTTTTAGAGGAGCTCCTTCCTCATGGAGGCGGTGAAACAACTTTTCCTTAGGGTGGCTCTGGAGGCAGAGCCTGGAGGGGTCCCTGGCCTGCTCTGGGAATGGTCCTGTGGCATTGGGAACAACTCCATGGAACTGGGAATGAGTGCATGGTGTTGGGAATGACTCCATGGTGTTGGGAATGATCCTGTGGCTTTGGGAATGATCCCGTGGCACTGGGAATGCCTCCATGGCACTGGGAAAGATCCCATGGTGTCGGAAATGAGTGCATGGYGTTGGGAATGATCCCACAGTGTTGGAAATGATCCCATGGTGGTGGGAATGATCCTGTGGCATTGAGAATGACTCCATGGCGCTGGGACTGATCCCAGTCCATGGCATTGGGAATGACTCCATGGAAGTGGGAATGACCCCATAGTGTTGGGAATGTTCCCCTGGCACTGGGAATGACTCCATGGCCTTGGGGATGATCCTGTGGCATTGGGTATGATCCCATGGCAATGGGAATGACTCCATGGTGTTGGGAATGACACCATGGAATTGGGAATGATCCCATGGCAGTGCCCATGGCATTGGGAATGTGATCCCAAGGTGTTGGGAATGATCTCATGGYRTTGGGAATGCCTCCATGGCTCTGGAAAAGATCCCATGGAGCTGGGAATGACCCCATGGCACTTGGAATGATCCCCTGGTGTTGGGAATGCCTCCATGGCATTGGGGTGCAGGTTTGCAGCCAGGGTCGCTCGATCTCGAGGAATTGAGTTGCTTTGGAAAACCCAACTCTGMAAAATTCAGCTACAAAAATTCAGCTCTGGCTTGGTTGACCTGGGTGGGTTTGGTTGTGAGGGGTGGGAAGGTGGAGTTGCTGTTCTCAGGCTTGTGGGAGTTCTTTGGRATGGATCCTGGAATGCTGAGGAAAGTCCTTCCCATTGAGGGCTTTGAATCCCAGGATGGTTTGGGTTGGAAGGGACCTTAAAAATCATCCCATCCCMCCCTTACCTGAGCAGGGGCACCTGCCACTATCCCAGGTTGCTCCAAGCCCTGTCCAATCTGGCCTTGGACACTTCCAGGGATGAGGAGTCCACACCTCTCTGGGAATTTTAGGGTTTGAAGAGAAACCCCCAAAGCTGCGTCCTGCAGGATCGAGCCCTCGGTGAGGGGATGGGCAGGAGACAGGATTTACATCAYCAAATAATCCCAGGATGGTTTGGGTGGGAAAGGACTTTAAATCCCATCCCATCCCACCCCCTGCCATGGGCAGGGACACCTCCTGCTGTCCCAGGTCCCCTAAAAGTCTTCTGGACTGCCTGGTGACAACCTCAGTGCGCAGAGGTGGAGAGGTGCCTCTGCTTGTCCTTCCAGCCAGTCTGGATAGAGGATTCCCACCAGGAGCTGGGARTTCTGCCCTGATGGAGTGACGGGGGTGCTCCTGGTCTCCCGGGCTGCTGTGGGTGAGGGAAGTGGCTGTGCTTGGAGGGAACTTCTCCATGATCCCAACACTTTGTGTGTGATCCTAAAAGCAGCAGCTGTGACAGGCCTTGGCTCTCCTGCCTCTTTTTATGCTCCCATGGAGCAGAGCGAGCCAGGATTGATGGTCCTGGATAACAGAGGCGATCCCACAGGATAACCCCGAACTGGCCTCACTTTCTGGAAACCACACCAAAAGGTGGGGGGATTTTGGGTTGGATTTGTCATCTCCTGAGGGCTTTGGGCCTCCCCCAGCCCCATTTCCATGGGTTTTCCAAGGGCACCCCAGGTGTCACCCAGCCTTTGATGTGGGGAACTCATCCCTTTGTGGGGAACAGAGCCCCCAAACCCCCTAGTGCTGCTCTGCAGGTCAGGTTTGATCCTTCCTGTACCACAGCAAATCCATGGAAGGGTTGTTCTGCTGCACTCCAGCCCAGGGAGGTGCTGGGAATGAGCTGGGGAGTTCCTTTTGTATAATCCCAAATTTCTCCAGAGCTGCTTCCTCTGGGTCTCCCCCCAGCCCTGCCTTTCCCTCACAGTGAAACCCAAACCTCGCTGACTTCACGGAGCTGCGGAAAATTCGATATTTCTCACTTGTAGGTCACCTCAGTCCAGATCGTTTCCTGCCGGGAGCGGGGGGTTGGGAATGCCCTGGTGGAGATGGAGATGGAAAAGCCATTCCCGTTCCTCCTGGGGCGTGCAGGGCCTGGCTCCAGGATCAMTCCTTCGTTCTGGGCTCAGGGCGTTCCTGTTCCTGCTGCAGGGGGAATGGGCCCATCACAGGTTGGGTTTGGCTCCTGTGTTCCCAGAAAGGGACAAACAAAGTTCCTCTGAGTGATGTGAGGCCGTTCAGGCAGAAATCCCTGGAAAATCGCATCCAGTTTAAAACTCCCCCCACAAAAATCCTGAAAGGTGAAGATTCCTCAAGGTCCCAATTGCTCCTGGTGGGCTGGAAATCTCTTATGGCTTTGGGAGCATCCTCTGGCTGGTTTTTAGGATATCTGGGAGCTGGGACATACAAATTTTTTCCTTTTGTTTCATTCAGAGAGTGGGGAGGTCCTGGACAGGGTGCCCAGAGCAGCTGTGGCTGCCCCTGGATCCCTGGAAGTGTCCAAGGTCAGGTTGGACACTGGGGCTTGAAGTACCCTGGGATAGGGGAAGGTGTCTCTGGGGGTGGAASGGGATGGGATTTATGGTCACTTCTAACCCAAACTGTTCCTGGATTCTGTGATTTTCCCAGCTGGTGCTTGGACTTTAATCCAGGTCAAAATTATTCTCTTGATCAATCAGCTTATTTGAATTAAAAGTGCAAAATCAAAGCTTGGGGGGTAAATTCCATGTGGGGCTCCTTGTCCTGGAGCGATGCCGGAGGGACAGATTTCCTTGATTTCTAAATAGCTGGAATTTATGAAATCTTATCAACATTTGGTTTGGATCTTATCAATATTGTCACCTGACCATGTCCTGCTGTGCTCCCAACACAGGGAAGATTAATCCCTGATGGAAAACAGAGGTGGGACCAAGGTTGGTKGTCCTCAGAGAGCACTTCCATGGATCCTTGGTGACGCCAACTCTGTGTCCAGGCTGAAATCCCGTGTGTTTCACTCTGAGGGCTGGGGCAGGGGAGTCCAGGGCTGGCAGCAGCATCCTCCAGCTCGTTATCCCASATTTCCCTCTCCCATGACCGCCTGTGCTCTCCAGGCCCACTCCACCCTGCTTAACGAGCCGTGTCCAGCTCAGGGCTCCATCCAAAACTGCGCCTTTTCCCACTCTTTGATTCTCCCCTCTCCAGAAGGAGAAGGATTACATAAACTGGAGGGTTTAATGAGTGCACTGGGCTTGCTTTTGGGGGAATTTCCAGTGGATTCAGGGTTATAACTTCATTAGGCCTCAGTTGGGAAACTCATGGCAGCGCTGGGCGGGCCCGACCCCGACCCTTTGTTGTGTTCTCTTCTGAAGGACCGAGTGCTCCCGCCCCTTTTTGAAGTCCTAATTCCCTTTATGGGGTGTTGCAAGGCCTTTCTATAGAGTGCTGCCTCTGAAGTCCGAAAATCCCGGTGCCAGAAATGCCCCTTTCCCCATCGGCCTCGCGTCCTGACGTCGGGAGCAAAACTTTGTCCTGGGCAGYGTCCACCCAGACCTTTCCCTCTGGGGCTCTGTTGCAAAAATTCCCATTGTYGGGATTCATCCCTGAAGAGATTTTTTCTTTTTTTAAAGGGATGGGGCTGGGAGTCCCCTGGCTCAGCTGGGAGGMGCACTCGGAGTAAATAAACTCCAGGGCTACTCCTGCTTTCCAGCCGCTAGAGGTCAAGGTTGTGCTGTGGGATAACACATCCCGCAAGGATCCACATCCCCATCCAAGGATTCGCTCCTGTTCCTGCTGCAGCCGCCTCCAGGGGCAGCTTTGTTCACAGAATTTTGTTAGGGATTGCCCAGCTGGTTAATTAATTCAGAGCTGATTGTGTGTGCTCGGGGTGAGGAGCACTTGGAGGAGGATTTTCCAAGGAATGGGATGTCCATGCCTGGATTTTCCAAGAAATGGGRTCTTCATGCCATGCTTGGATTTCARTATTCCTCAGGTGTAGGAATTACTTCAGTGCTGCGTCCTTTGTGGGGTTTTGCTTCCCAAGGGGAGATTCCAAAGGGATTTTGAGGCTGGCAAAAATCAAAGCTGCTCCTGAATTATTTTTGGTGGGATGTTAAGACTTCCAAGTTTTGAAAAGGAATTAATCTAGGAGGTTTTCACACAGATTAAGCACACTTTGTGCTCTCTGCAGTTCAGGTAGCAGAAGTAATTAATAATTAGAGATTTTAATAGTAATTAATAATGTTTTAATTCTCCCTTGGTGTTGCTGATAGCTGGATCTCCAACAAGTTTAATGGTTTTCCTGCTTCCTTCTAAATCCAGGCTGCCACATTCCCATAGGGAAGGCCTTTTGCCACCTCAGGGAATCCTGGAATTCCAGAATGTCCAGGAGCTACCTGGGCTTGTGGAAAGTGTCCTTGCCCATGGAATGAGAGGATCCTGAAGATCCTGTCTGTGATTCCATGATTCCCGCACACCTTTCTCCTGATCCATAAAAAATCCACAGCAAAATACGGGGAGGAAACCTCTTAATCTGTGTCTTAATCCATATAAATTCCAGGTTTTCTGAGTTTTTATTTTCCAGTTACACCAGCTCACAAACGCATGTATCCAGCAGGGCCACATCCATGGGATTGCCCTTTTTCCCTTGGTTTTGGCTGGGATTTGGCCCTGGAGACCCATTCCTTGCTGTTCCCGTTCCTTGCCCTTGGGTTAGAACTTGATCAGCCCCTGAACAACCACTTGTTGTTGAACCACTTTTCCTGTCGATTACTGTGCTCCATATCAAAGGAAAAACAGTGGAATTTTTGCAGGAGGGCACAGTGTGACCTCAGCTGCCAGACAACCCCAGAACCCCTGGAATAACTCCGCGTGTTCCCAGCCCTCCATCCCGCTGCTTCCAGCACGTTTTCCTTGAGCACCTTTTACAGCTCGTTCCGCACATCAGCAGTGTGCAATTAAACCCTCCTGGGCTCCCACAAAAATGCTTTCAGGAACCTCTGGGGTCCAGATGTGGAATGTTTTGTGCCGCCACGGCTGGGAAGGAGGAACAAACCCGGCGGTTCAGGAGGTCCCTGTGACAGTCACCACATGGCCCGCGGGCCAATATCGCCGCAGCTGGGCCGTAAACGGATCAATGTGGCAGCACGGGGGCCGGGGCGCTGGGATTTGGAAAGAGTCAGGAGCGTGTTTGGATTGTTGCATAATCCCTGGCCTGCTTTGCAAACGGATCTGGGAATATCTGGCTCGAGGGGGAAAAGGCGACGTGTCGGAATTCCGCCGAGCGCGTGGCACCTCTGGCCTCCTTTGTCCCCATTCAGGGCCGGCTGCTCCTCGTGCCTGAAAACCAAATGAAACCCCAGGTGGAATCTGTGTTTGCTCCTAGGCACAGCAGCAGAGGAACCTGGACAACATCGTGTCCCAGCAGCCCAGGATTGGCGGGGGKAAGAAATCCAAGAAGGAGTTCAGCGCCAACTCCGAGCTGGAGGTGAAGAACACCAGCCCCATGTCGGAGCAGGATTCAGGGATCCTGGATGTGGAGGATGAGGATGAGGAGGAAGAGGTAAACACCAAACTGGGCGGTGAGGGGTGCCTGTGGTGTCTCAAGGGGTTTGCTCCTTGCTCATGGGGGAGTCCTGAAGGTGCAGAAGAGGCTGGAGAATATGGGATGTGTCTCCAGATTTGGTTATTTTGTGATTTTCTCCCTATTCCCATTGCTGGGCTCAGCAGAGAGGCCAAGGATTGGGAACTGCCCACCCCAGTCTGCCCCAGCACCTTGGTGCTGCTGGAGAACCTCGATCCCTCATGGAAACATKGCTCCATAACCCAATTTTTGGCCTTTTCCTTTGTCCTGGTTTGTCTTTGGATAAGGGGTTGTGTCAGGATGAGAGGTGGGAATTTGAATTCCTTKATGTGCTCCCTTCTTCCCTTCCTGCTGCAGCTTCCTGGGACCTGACAGAGGGTTTTGGGAACCWCATAACCTGGGGATGGTGTTGGTTTTTCCTTCTTCCCAGTGCTGGTTCACGTGTGATTTGGTATGTTTCCCATGGAATTGAGCCCCATGTCTCAGGAAAGGCAGCTCAGAGATCCAGAGCTGCAGTGCAGGACGTGGGGCGTTGAGCCTTTGGATGTGTCCATCAYTCCTTGGGATGCAGCTGTGTCCTGGACCTTCTGGGAAGTTCTGTCTGCCCCTCTGGATGTTTTTTCTCACTTGTTGAAGCCTCTTTTGTCAGGAAAATGACGTTTTCAGCTGCAGCCAGTCCCTGGGCTGGGGGGTGTTTGTCACCCTGACCGTGACAGCCCCTGAGCAGACAGGGAGAGGACTAAGGAGAAGCTGGAAATTTGAAGTTGGGTTTGTTCAAGTGGTTCTGGGCTTTGTGTTTTCCCTCTGCAAACCCATTCCCTCCTTTCCACAGCTGCTGAGCATCCAGAGCAGAGTGGGGTCACACCTTCCTGCATGGGGATGGAATTGTGGGGTCAGCCCTGAGCCCTCCTGGGGCTCTGGGACCCTCTGGGCGGGCTCCACATTCCTACAGCAGCATGGAATGAGGCCCCAGAGCTGCTGCAGGGCTGGAGCCAGGCTGGGAGAGCTGGGAATGTTCCCCTGGAGAAGGGAAAATTCCAGGGAATCCTCAGAGTCCCTGGAGGGGCTCCAGGAGAGCTGCAGAGGGACTGGGGACAAGGCCTGCAGGGACAGGAGCCAGGGAATGGCTCCCACTGGGAAAGGGGAGATTGGGATCCTGGGATCTTGGTAAGGAATTCCTGGCTGGGCTGGAATTCCCAGATTTGCTGTGGCTGCCCCTGGATCCCTGGGAATGCCCAAGGCCAGGCTGGATCCAGGGGCAGCCACAGACTTGGATCCATCTGGGACAGTGAGAGCTGTCCTTGCCATGGATGGGGTGGGATGGTATTTAGGGTCCCTTCCCACCCAACCCATTCCAGGATTCCATGGTTCTGGCCTGTCCCAGGCGGGTGATTCCCGTCTCTGGGTGTGGTGGCCCCTTGGTGACCTCACAGGGGGTGACCCTGCAGTGGGGGATGGGCAGGAGGGGCTGTCCCCATCGCAGTCCCTGTCCCAGGGTGGGCRGGGGTCGCTGTCCGTGGTGATGAACAGTGGGGGGGGAGAGGCAGCAGCCACGGGACCCCCRGGTGCACCTGGACAGGTGTCCTGGAATAGATGCCATGGAGGAGACGCCATGGGGAATATCCCAGGGAGGAGATGCTATGGAGGAGATCCCATGGAGGAGCCCTCATGGGGGAGATGCCATGGAGGAGATCCCATAGGGAATATCCCATGAAGGAGATGCCATGGAGGAGATCCCATAGGGAATATCCCATGGAGGAATCCCCATGGAGGAGATCCCATGGAGGAGCCCCCATGGACAAGCCCCATGGAGGAGATGCCATGGAGGAGACCCCATGGAGGAGATCCCATGGAGGAAAGCCCATGGAGAATATCCCATAGAGAAGCCCCCATGGTGGAGATCCTTTGGAGGAGCCCCCCATAGAGGAGCCCCCATAGAGGAGCCCCCATGGAGGAGATCCCATGGAGGAGATCCCATGTGGGAGGGAAAAGCGAGCAATTTGTTCCTGACCAGCTTTGAGTTCCCCATGTTCCTTCCTCATGGAATCAGGGAATCTCCTGGATGGAAGGGGATCCACAAGGATCATCCATCCACCCCTGTCCTGCCCAGACCCCCAAAATCCCACCCTGGGCATCCCTGGAGCTCTGTCCCAACGCTCCTGCAGCTCTGGCAGCCTCGGGGCCTGTCCATTCCCTGAGAGCCTGGGCACTGCCAGCACCCTCTGGATGAGGAACCTTTCCCTAAAATCCAGCCTGAGCCTCCCCTGGAACAGCTCCAGCATTCCCTGTCCCTGGGTCACCAGAGTGAATCCTCCTGGGGATTTGCTCTTTATGGAAAGAAAATTATTGATTTATTGGCCAAAAAAATCTCTCAAGTGGAAATGGAGCCATTCCAATTTTGGGCGCTGCATGACAAGAGAGACCTGGAGGGGCTGGAGCATGGCCAGGGAAGGGATTGGAGCTGGGAAGGGGCTGGAGAATCCCTGAGGGAGCTGGGAAGGGGCTGCAGAATCCCTGAGGGAGCTGGGCAGGGGCTGCAGAATCCCTGAGGAGCCGGGCAGGGGCTCAGCCTGGAGCAAAGGAGGCTCGGGGGGGCTCTGAGCTCAGCCTGGAGCCTTCCCTTCTCCAGGTGAACATTCCCAGCTCTGGCTCCAGCTCCCTGATGTCCCCTGGKCTCTCTCCAGCAGCTCCAGATCATTTTCCTGAGGACTCCAAAGCTGGATTGGAGCAGAGCCGTGGCTGGGGGCAGCAGTGGAGTTTTAGGGACAATTCCTGGAATGTTGGTGTCACCTGCAGTCCCCCCTGCTCCGTGCCCTGTCCTGGAGTGGAGCTCTGTGGGTTCTGGGTCCTGTCCCGTGTCCCTGTGCCCCAGCTTATCCGTGGGTTCCCATCCATGGGTCAATGGGACTCTGGGATGGTTCCCACATTCCCGGATTTGGCTCCTCTGGAATTCCTGGTGCTCCAGTCTGGGGGGTTTTCACCCTCACCGAGGGACAGAACCTGTGCTTGTGTCCTGCTTCTGCCCCAAAACCCACCGAGGGTCCAAGGTCCAAACCCTCAGATCCCAAATTAACCCTTGCATCCCAAATTAACCCTTCTACCCCAAGTTAACCCTTGCATCCCAAATTAACCCTCCTATTCCAAAATAACTCTCATATCCCAAATTAAACCTCGTATCCTGAATTAACCCTCCTATCCCAAATTAACCCTCCTATCCCAAACTAACCCTTGCATCCCAAATTAACCCTTCTATCCCAAATTAATCCTTGCATCCCACATTAACCCTCACATCCCAAATTAACTTTCATATCCCAAATTAACTTTCATATCCCAAATTAACCCTCCTATCCAAAATTAACTCTCCTATCCTAAATTAACCCTTGCATCCCAAATTAACCCTCCTATCCCAAATTAACTTTTATGTCCCAAATTAACCCTCCTCTCCAAAATTAACCATCCTATCCCAAATTATCCAAACCCAGAGCAAAGCTTCCCTAAACCCTGAGCCATCCCTGTGCTGGTGGCAGCCAGGGCTGCAGTTTCCATGGCAAACTGGCCTTGCAGGGGTTAAATGAGCTGCAGGGGTTGTTGAACCCCACTTGCAGGAGGGATTTGGGTGTTTCCAGAGCCCAGTCCCRCTCCCAGCTCTGGGAACGTGCCTGCTGCAGGATTTGGGAATGAGATTGGGAGGTTGATGTTGTGTGCACTGGGAAATTTTGGGATAAGATGAATAAATCCTTTGTTCTGGAAATCAAGAGGAATAAAAGCCAGGATTGGGCTGGAGGGGGTGTCAGGGGAGCCATCAGTCCTGGCCTGGGACAGCCCGAGCTCCCGTGGCATCGGCACGTCCCAAAAATCAGGGATTTGTGGATTGTTGGGAGCGCTGGCAGTGCGGCTCTGGCTCAGGAAATGCAGGCACTTCTTCAGTGCTAAATTCAGGGAATTTTTAGATGTATCTGGGTATTGAAATAGCAGATAAACACCTGAATTTGTGAATGTGAGACAGGGTCATTGTGTGATGTGTTAATCCAGCCAGAGGGAGAATTTCATGGAGTCATGAAATGGAAAGGACCTTTAAAATCATCAATTCCACCCCTGCTGTGGGCAGGGRCAGMTCCCAGTGTCCCAGGTGGGTCCAGCCTGGCCTTGGGCACTGCCAGGGATCCAGGGGCAGCCCCAGCAAATCTGGGAATTCCAGCCCAGGGCCTCCCCACCCTCCCAGCCAGGAATTCCTTGCCAAGAAGGAATTCCCAAGAAGGAATTTCACTCCATTTCCACCTCACAGAGGAGTTTGTCCCACCAAATCCCATCCCATTGCAGCCCTGCCATGGCCCGGGACACTTCCACCATCCCAGGCTGCTCCAAGAGGCAGGAGCTGGAGGTGCAGATGTGGGAATGCCATCCTGGATCGCCTCAGGATGGGCTTTAAGGTCCCTCCCATCCCAAACCAGTTTGGGATCCTGGGATCCCCCATTTCAGCTCCAGCCTGAACTGATTTCCCTCTCACCCTGCGATCCTTTACCAGCTCCAGTTCCACCTCATGGAGGAGTTTATCTCACAAAATCCTGAGGGTGCAGATGTGGGAATGCCATCCTGGATTGCCTCAGAATTCGTCCATTAGGATCCCTCCCATCCCAAACCAATTTGAGATCCTGGGATCCCCCATTTCAGCTCCAGCCAGGCCCTTCTGCAGTGCAAAATCCGATTTTCTTTGCGTGGAGGAGATTCTTTCACTCCATTTCCACCTCACAGAGGAGTTTATCCCACCAAATCCCATCCCATTGCAGCCCTGCCATGGCCAGGGACTCTTCCAGGCTGCTCCAAGAGCAGCTCCAGAGGCAGGAGCTGGAGATGTGGGAATGCCATCCTGGATCACCTCAGGATGGGCTTTAAGGTCCCTCCCATCCCAAACCTGTCTGGGATCCTGGGATCCCCCATTTCAGCTCCAGCCAGGAATGATTTCCCTCTCACCCTGCGATCCTTTACAGCTCCATTTCCCCCTAACAGAGGAGTTTATCCCAATCCCAATTTTCCCTTCCCATCCCTTCTGAGGAGCCTCCGGGCCCCTTCCCGGGGCGCTTTGGGGTTGGGAATCGTTCCTGAGCCCCGAGCTCCCCTCAGCCTCATTAAAACCCCAAACCCACCCCATGGCCAGGGCTGTCCGTGGCCCTTCCATCCCTGCCCTTTTCCCACCCCATTCCCACAGAACCCTCCCTTTTCCCGGGATTTGGGGGGCCGGAGCTTCCAGCCCCCAAGCAGAGCCAAGGGAACATCCCCAAAGGACACAAACTGCAAATTCCCCCTCTGATCCCACCCAGCCTCTTCCCAAGGGGRAAAACCGGGAAAAATCAAACCCAAATGGGGCTTTCAAGCAAAATCCAAAGAATTGCTTGGGTTTTTTGCCRTTTTTTGCCTTTTTTCCCRCTTTTGTTGCGTGAGTGGTGCCAGCATGCCTTGGATTCCGTGCCTGGAATGAGTCCCAGCATTCCATGGGATCTCAGTGGAACAAAACCAACATTAAAGGGCATTTTCCTGCTTCCAAGGCCTGAAAAATCAGAATATTTGGGGAGATCCCAGGAATTAAATGGAATTTTTCCGTACCTGGAATCCTGGCTTTGCCCATGACCCACTGGTGTTTGAGCTGCTCTCACCTAGAAATGATATTTTGGTGTGATAAATTTATTTAAATGGGATTTTTTTAGAGTTAAATTTAACTAAAACTGATTTTTTTAGAGTGGAATTTATTTAAATTTGAATTTTTTCGAGTAATATTCATCTAAAAGAGTTTTTTTGGAGTGTGGAATTTTTTT
>JACDOX010000293.1:177242-190659 GCA_014549065.1 Cardinalis cardinalis
CACATCCACTGTTGCTTGATSGGTTTTGTCAGCTGAAAACAAAATCCACGCCATGGAAAATCAGGAAAAGGAGCGAATCTTTGGCCAGTCCCCAGTGTCCCTGCCCTGCCAGGGACCCTCTGCTGGCTGCTGCCTCTCACAGATAACTTGAGGGCTCTGGATCTTGGGAGAAGCTTTGTTCCTGTGCTTTTCCTGCCCTCTGGAGCAGCAGTGGCTGGGAAAGCTGGAGCTGTCACCCTGGAGAGGTTTGATGTCCCTCTGGCCTGGCCCAGCTCTTCCCAAGCCCTCCCTCCCTCCAGCTGTTCAAAAGGGAAAGTTGGAACATCCCAAAAGGCCCCCAGGGGAAATCCTGGRGAGGATTGGAGCTGTTCTGTTCCTGGATGAACAAACCTCTTGGGATTCCGGAGAATTGGGGTGATAGATCCAAACTGGATGTTTTAAAGGCTGGCCACGTGTTCGGTGTTGATCCAAGCAAAGCTGTCTTTACCTGGGATGAAGGGATGGGAAATCCATCTTGGACTGGGGCAGCACTCCTGGCTTGGGGTGTTCACAGGGGTTCTTGGATGAGGGAAGAGACGAGGATCTGRCTCCATGTTTCAGAAGGCTTGATTTATTATTTTATGATATATATTATATTAAAACTATACTAAAAGAATAGAAGAAAGGATTTCATCAGGAGGCTGGCTAAGAATAGAATAGGAAAGAATGATAAACAAAGGCTTGTGGCTCAGGCTCTGTGTCCAAGCCAGCTGACTGTGATTGGCCATTAATTAGAAATACCCAACATGGGCCAATCACAGATCCACCTGTTGCATTCCACAGCAGCAGATAACCATTGTTTACATTTTGTTCCTGAGGTCTCTCAGCTTCTCAGGAGGAAAAATCCTAAAGAAAGGATTTTTCATAAAAGATGTCTGTGACAGGGTAATTTGAGGAAAAGCTCTTCTGGCTGAGCGGCAGAACAAAAGAAATGATCCAGACCAAACCCCTGCCGTTGTTAAATGAACTGAGCAGCAGCAAGGACACGGAATTTCCCTCCTGATATTCCGGGGAAAACACATCCCTGTGCACACTGGAACCTCTGAAATGGTATTGAAGTGGAATTTGCATCTTGGATTMCTCGGAAGATTTGCTGTGGCCACTTGTGTGTCATGCTAGAACTTCCYTCAGCCTGAAGATCCCTAAAATTCCCTGAGTTTGGAGGTTTGTGCTTCCACACAGACACTTCCCTTGCAGCTGGGGTGCCGGAGCTTGGTCTGGCTTGGGACAGACCATCAGAAAATAGGGAATGGTGTCAGTCTGTGCTCCCAGGGAGCAGGGACAGCGTGGGGGGAACAGCCTCAGGCTGGAATTTTGGGAAGGATTTTCTCATGGAAAGGGTGTTCAGGCCTTGAAACTGCCCAGGGCAGGGGTGGAGTTCCCATTCCTGGAGGCATTTAAAATCCATGTGGATGTGGCACTTGGGACTGGGGTCAGTGGTGGCCTTAGCAGRGCTGGGGATGGTTGGACTCGATGATCTCAGAARGTTTTTCCAACCTTAGTGATTCCATGATCCCAGAAGAGGCTGGAATTTGATGCTGGTGGGCTCTGGCCAGCAGAGTCTCCTGTTCCAGGGTGTTCCTAAGCCTTGTTCCCATCTGCTCCACCAGCAGGGTTCTGCTGTGTCCAGGAGTTCTGCATTTCCTTGAAGAGCTTCTCTCCTTGTTCCTTCCCAGAAAATGCTCTGCCTCGGGATCCTGGAGGTCCTGGATCTGCTGAGTCTCCTCCCAGTTCTGCTTTCAAASGTGGAAAACTCCTTCTCCTGGAAGCTCATCCTGCCCCTGTTCTCCCTGAGCTGTTCACAGAGTTCTTGTGGACACCAGAAGTTCACAGAGCACAGGAACCTTTGGATAAACCCATGGAACAAAATCCATCCAAGGCTGTTCCAGCCTGTCCTGTGGCTCRGGGTGTCCTCGCTCCAGGACCTGCTGAGAACAATGCTGGAAAAGCTGGAATTCCCTGCCCAGGCCATTGTTGTGTTATTTTTCAGCAGCACCTGGGCTGGTGCTGGCTCTGCTGAGTGTTCCTGCTGGGACAATTGGGAATTTATGGATTTGTGCTGTGGGCAGGGCAGGGGGTGGCTCCTGACGGCGCCTGGGCACCCTCTGCTCTGCCTCAGAGGCCTCTGGCTTTGTCTGGTAGAGAAATTCCATTTTCTGCTCCTGATTTTCAGTGAAATGAGGTTCAAACAGTTGTTTGCAGGGCAGGGGTTGCTGCTTGTTGCATCCCGGGAATGTTTGGTTTTCTCTGTTTTATCGAGGTGAGTGAATGGGAATGAGCTGGAAACACTGGTGGCATTTGGGAAAAGGTTTCTGTCCCAAAGTGAGGAATTTATTCCCAGCTCTATACCATTTTCCCTGCAGTACCAAAGAATAGAAATCCCTATTTATTTATTTTTAGTACTTATTTTCAAGAGTGGAGCAACTCTTGATTCCATCCTTGGAGGTCGATGGGAGGCTTTGGAGCCCTGCTTGGGCCCTGGGGTCAGAACTGGCTCTGGGGGTGTCTGCTCTGGAATTTGGAGACAGGAGCTCCCTGACCCTTCCACCACCCTCAACAGGCTGTTTGGCAATTTTATTTCCTCCAGGTTTTCTTTTTTCCCCTCAAATCCTCAATTCCTTGGTTTTCCATCATGCTGCCAGTGGCAGTTTTCCGTCAGGGGTGGCTTTGTCCTGCAAAAAGAGGAGAAACCCTGAGCACATCCAAAATTTGGTTTTCAACTCCTGGTCCCCACATTCCAGCTGTTGCTTTCATGGTGATTCCCTGGGAAGAAGAGAAGAATCCTGGTTTTGTCTCTYCCCTACAGCAGCAGGTCAGAAGGAGCGTGGGATGGGGAGCTGGGGAACACCAGGATCAGGATCTCTCTGAATTCCTTGGATTTAAGTCTGGAGAATGGATTCCTCCCCTCCATATCACACAGGCTGTAAAAATGTCCCATTTCTCAGCAAACTGGGGTTTGGGAAAAGTGGAGCATCTGGAAAAGGGACAGAAGTGGGAGGAATCTGGAATRGTTTGGGTTGGAAGGGATCTCAACTCCAGCCTTCCCATCCCTCRGATCCATCGGAGCCCTTTGCATCCCTGGGATGCCCTTTTGGGATGGAAACTCCTCCTTTGCAGTCCCAACCCTGGCTTAGAGGTTGGGTTAATTAACGTTTAATTAGGAACTGGGAAGGTTCTGGCACGACCTTGCTGCTCCAAAAGCCCTTTGGGAAGGGATTCCATGGATTAAGGCTGGGTTCCAAAGCTGGATTCCCAAAGCCAGGCTGGTTACTCAGGCTGTTTTCCCACTCTTCCAACGCTGCTCCCTAATCAGATTTGTCAGGAGCTGTGAGGACCGGACGGGACAGGGACAGGACGGGACAGGGACAGGACGGGACAGGGACAGGGACAGGACGGGACAGGGACAGGACGGGAAGGACCTTCCCGGGTCACTGCAGGGCCACGCTCTGGAGCCACACCAACACAAACACAGGTGGCCCTGGCCGAGGAGCTGAGCCCTGGCACCCCACAATACGTGGGGAACCCATCCCGGGTGTGGGGACGATSCCAAAACTCCAGAACCCCAAAACCCCAAAACTCCAAAACCCCAAACCCTCTGCATTTTGCCCCATCCCTGCCCCTCTCTCCCAATTCCCCCCATGTTCCACGGCTGTGCTGCCGGGCTCGAACATTAGAGGGCATCTCCTCCTCACGCTTCCATTCCTTRTTTATTTTTGGTGTGTTTTGTTTTACTGCAGTGGGGCCTGTCCTTAAAAAGCCAGGAGAGCCTTTTCCCTGCTGTGCAGAGCAGCCAGATGGGAAGTGCAATATCCCGCTGCTGCCCCTCATTACCGGGCCCTCGGAAAAGCTCCCCCCTTCCCACATGTGACCATATTAAAGTGGCCTTTGCAGCCTTTTCCCCCATATAAAACTGTCTTCACTCCTGCGGCCCGCGAGTTAAAAGGGAACTCCAGCTGCAGGCAGGAGGCTGAAATTAAAGGCTTTGCCCTGGTCTAAATGGAAAATGGATATTGCTTCCCATATCCAGGGCTGGGAACAATGGGGCTGCAGCTCCAGGCAGGGGTAATGGCCTGCTTTGCTGGGAGGAAGGAGCAGAGGGGAAGGGGGAAAAGGGGRAATCTCACCTTTTTCCCTCCTGGTTAACTCTTCCGTGGCTGGTGGGGAGCAGGAGAAGCTGAGCAAGRAGCCTGGRACCAGCAGTGRCTTTTGCAGCAGAGCTGAGGCGAAGCCTCCAGCATCTTTCCCTGGAGAGAAYGGGGYTTGAAGGAGAGAACAGGGTTTGGAACAATTCTCCTTGAAGAAAATGGGATTTGAAACAATTCCACCTGGGGTTTGAAACCATTCCCCCTGTGGAGAACAGGGTTTGAAACGATTCCCCCCAGAGAAAATGGGGTTTGAAACAATTCCCCCCAGAGAAAATGGGGTTTGAAGGAGAGAACAGGGTTTGGAACAGTTCCCCCTGGAGAAAATGGGATTTGCAACGATTCTCCCTGGGGTTTGAAACAATCCCCCTCAGAGAGAATGGGGTTTGAAACAATYCCMCCCAGAGAAAATGGGGTTTGAAACCCTTCCCCCTGGATAGAATGGGRTTTGAAACAATTCCCCCCAGAGAAAATGGGGTTTGAGACAATTCCCCTCAGAGAAAATGGGGTCTGAAACCATTTCCCCCAGAGAAAATGGGGTTTGAAACAATTCCCCCTGGGGTTTGAAACAATTCCCCCCAGGAGAACAGGGTTTGAAACGATTTCCCCAATATATTGATGTCCGTGTGCTCCCTGTTATCCCTGTGTTCCTTGTCCACGTGTTCCCTGTTGTCCCGAGCAGGCCTGGCCAGAAGCTCGGRCTCAGTGGGTCTGGGGAGGTCCTTGAATCTGTTGGACCAAAGATTTCAAACTTTTTTTTTTTYCCCCTCTTGCTTTTTTTGTAAATTTTTGTTGCTTTCCAAGTTGGCTTTAAATGAACTCAGCCAAGCCAAGGATGGAGAGAGAGGGAAGGGAGAGTTGGATCTTCCATGGACTCTTCCAGGTGGGGTTTCTGAGGCCCTGCCTGGTTCTTGGTCATTTCATGGAATCATGGAATGATTTGGCTTAAAAGGGACCTTGAATCCCGTCCAGTGCCACTTCCACTGTCCCAGGCTSCTCCAAGCCCTGTCCAACCTGGCCTTGGACACTTCTGGGATGGGGAGCCACAACCTCTCCTGACCTCTGGAGACTCCTTTCCTTTGGGATCACCTTTGCTTGTGCTTCTTGGCCTCCTTCCTCTTCACCAGGCCCCAAATAATTTATTTTTGACTACATAACAGAAGGGAACCAAGCCCTGAAGTACCCAAAATGCAAAATTGGGATTTGCTGCCTAAAAGAAGGAACGGGTGGCTGCTGCTTTTTCCAGGACACAGGTCGAGGTCAGGCCTGGGTGGAGGAGACCAAATCCTGCCGGGCTGGCAGGAGAGGCCTCTTGCAGCCACTCTCTCTTCCCCCCACGCAATTCCTGCTCCACTTCATCTCCGTGTTTTCGGTATCGAGGGGGTGTTTACAGTCAACAAACAGGAGCCTCCTTTTTTGATCCCAGCTTTCCCTGCCGAGCACCTGCGAGCGCGTCCATGCGCTCCGTGAGATTTGTTGGGAATATTTACGTTTTCCAAGAGGAGCATCTGCTCGGGAGTCGGACTCTTTGTGCCTCATTAGTGGCTACCAGGCTTCTCTTATCTGCACACATCTCCGGGGCATGTCAGGATCATTTTCTGAGCTGCTTTTCTTGGCAGCTCTTTCCTCACTGGTGGGAAGCTCCTGGTGTTTGGTGAAGTGCTGGACCCTAAAAAAAAAAAMCACCAAACCTGCTTGTTTCAGCTGGTTTTGGGGTGAAAAAAGGGTGATTTGTAAGGTGTTAAAGGTTCTGTGCTGCTTTTGGTAAGATGTGTCCCATCCAAGCTGCTGYGCTGAGCTGTTGAGCAATTGGGGTTGGGTTTGGGGTATTTCCATGGAATTCCAGGGTTGTGAGGGGGGAGCAGGGATGGGATCCAGGTTGGACCGAGTGGGTTTTTAGCATGAATGTGTTGTTTGGCACTTGCAGGCAAATTAAAATGGAGCCCTGAGCTGGGGCTGTCTCGGGCAGGTGAGGGTGACACAGCCCAGGGCTCTGCTCACGGTGTGAGGGGAAGGAAATCCTGATTTTTGTTGGAAGGGGACTGGAATTGCCTAAACCGTGACTGAACCCCCCAGAAATGGGATTTTGACCCCAAGTCTGGCCTTTTCTCCTCGCAGAACATGGGAGGGGGTTGGTKGTCAGGGCACTTGGAGCCCAGGCTGGGAGGTGGGTGCTGTGTGGGATACCCAGRGGCTCCAGAGCTCTGAGCAGCCTGGTGAGAAGGGATGGGGCCACCATCTCCCAGGATGGGGCCACCTGGATGGGAAGGGACCTCAGGAGGGCTCCAATCCAACCTCCTGCCTGGAGCTGGAGGTTGGATCCCTGGGTTTCTCTGGGATTTGTCCAGCCTGGCCTGGAAGGGTTCCAGGGTTGGAGGCTGGGATCCAGCTTTGGGGATTTCTTTCTGCTGCTTTGTGGAGTCAYGGGGTATTCTGAGTTGGAAGGGACTCACAAGGATCCAGCTCTGATCCAGGGATCAAAACCCACACCTTGGTGTTATCAGCACCCTGCTCCAATCAATCTCAGTGATTTTTATTGTTCTCCTTGTGGAAAAATCTCCTCTCTACCCAAAATTCCCATCTTTATCCACAGAGGAACTCCCAAACCAGTGGTGCCCAGTTTGTGAGGGGAACCAACCATGAGGGATGGTTGGAATTTGTCCTTTTGGATGTCACCATGTTGGGCTGTTCCTCCAGCCTGCCCAGACCTCTCCAGGCGTTGGCTCTGCCTTGAGTCTGTCAATTTTCACCAAATCTGGGGMCATCTGCGAAGTGGAGAGACCTTGTCCAGGGCTCCTGCAGGTCTTTGGAGGGAGCAGGTCCCAGAATTCCTGTTATTCCCAATTCTACACGTGAGCTCCATAGAAAGCTTTGCTGGTTGTCCCAGGCCAGGTTGGACATTGGGACACCCCTGGGACAGTGGGAGKTGTCCCTGCCATGGCAGGGGTGGCACTKGGTGGGATTTAAGGTCCTTCCAACCCAAACCATTCCATGATTTTAGTGGTGTTACACTGATAAATCCAGGTGGGTGCTGGGTTTAGGATTCTCCAAGCATGGAATTAAAGCTGGGTTCATCCCCTGATTATTTAAACCAGAGTTACAGGGATGGGACTGAGCTGCTCTGTGGGTGGGGGGTACAAAAACCTCCTCCAGTGGATGTAAAATTGGGCAGTTCTGGTAAATTTGGGCTGTGTCCATGCATTGATTTCCCTGGTGTCCGTAGATCCACAGCAAACTGGCACAGCCTGGGTTTTCCCAGGAGGGATCTTCTCAGCAGATCTCGCAGCACATCCCCTTCCTTGCTGTCTTTGCGATGGATTTTAATGGAAGAGCTCAGAGGATTCACTGATTTTTAGGGAATGATTAATGATGTTCCAAATGGGAAGGGTTTGGGATGGCTCAGGCAGTAACATCCCACGGGAATGTTGGGTTATGGATACCCTGTGTTATCCAGGTAGGAATATGTGAAATGCACAAGGCGCATTTGTGCTGCAGGCTGAGGAGAAACTGTGCTCCAAACCATTGTCATCACAATTCCCAAAGTCCCGTTTCCCTGGGCATTTCAATTATTCCTGGAGAATAAAACCAGGAGCACATTTTTCCCCGGTGTAATCCCAGCTCGCTTGGCTCTCAGCTCCGCGCTGCTCCCGAATCCCGAAACATTTTTGGGTTTGTTCAGCTGCTGTTTTTGCTTTCTTGTGATTATCCTCTGTTTTCCCTTCTGTGGTGTTCATCCCCGCTGGTAATTATCCCCCTCTCCCTGCCAACTCTGTGAACTCCGGGGCTAATTTGAGCAGGAGAGTTCTGCCCGGTAATTTTACAAATATGAGGCGTTATTGAGGGTTTTTCCTGGACCGGTGATTACAAGGAATGGGTCCTTTGGGAGCCAGGAATCCTTTGGATTCCTCTGCTCCCTCAGAGGGGTTGGGAGCTGGGTGAAGCTGGAATTAAAGCTGGATGGAAAAGGAGCAGCTCCTCTGCCCAGCACCGGCGCTGGGTTCCATGGAATCACTGAGGTTGGAAAAGCCCTCCAGGATTGAATCCAGCTSTTCCAAAGCCACCACTGACCGTGTCCCCAAGTGCCACATCCACAGGGATGGGGACTCCAAACYKCCCTGGGCACCTCCAGTGCTTGACCACCCTTTCCATGAAGGAATTTTCCCAAATATCCAACCTAAACTTTCCCAACAGGCCGTTTCCTCTTGTYCTCTCCCTCAAACTGTGAGAGAGGAGCAGCCCTAAAACACAAATCCCACCTGGAGTTTCAGCTGGGTAGCCCAGAAAGCTCAGGATCTTGTGGTTGGCTCTGGAGTATTCTTGGTCTGGTTGATGTGTTCGTTTGGTTTTTTGCTTTTTTGTTTTTTTTTTTTTATCCAGAGGAAAACAGGATTCAGGCATGGAATTCAGAGGAGTAATGGATTATTTGGAGACCTGAGAAGATGAATAGTCCTAAACAGATCAAATGTGGGAAACTGGGTGGTCCGAGCTCAAACTGCCACAAAGAGGAAGAAATATTTTCCATTTTGAGGAGAATGTAATATGGCAGCAGTGGGAATATCTGGGGAGATGAGGGAGGAATGCACTTAGGAGAGAGGGATGGAACTGGGAGGATGAAAAATGGGAGCAGAGTCACGACAGGGGTTGTGGGGAGGACGAGGTTTTTCTTGGAGGAACCTCTTGTGGGAGAGTCCCTGATTCCTGGGGCAGCCAGAAATGGCTCAGGAAGGAGAACCCAGGGAGCAGTGCCGTGAGGGGATGGGTTTGGTCACACTGGCAGGTCCCTGGGCCATAAATTCTGGGGAAACTGTTAAAAATGTGAATAGGATTCTCTGATTTTCTTTCYGGGAATGGTTTCAAAGGAGCAGATTTGCTGCTCCTTCCCTTCTGCTGCAGTTCCCTTTGTTGGGTTGGAACGAGGAGGTGGCACCCAAAACCTTGTGAGGCTGAGGAGAATCCAGCCAGGAATGGGAGTCAGGTTGTGGGACCTTCCTGCCCAGCTCTGCTCACTTCTGCTTCTCCTGCCTGTGGAAAACACGTTTTTCCTCTGGAAGAGATTCCAAAGTAATTTTAAATTTCAGAGGTTGTGGGGAAGCTGCTCCAGGTGCTTCACCCTCCTCAGAGCTGTGGGTRAAACCGGGATGGAGACCCGGCCTGGGGTTTGTCCCCGTGGGGAAGGAGCTGAGGAGTGGGGCTGGGAATTCTGGTTCCTGTGCTCCCCTGACCCCCAGGACCTGGGGACATCCCCCATCCTGTGGTGCTCCCGAGGAGCTGGTGGGGAAAAACCCCCATGGGAATGGTRGGGAGCTGCTGGAGAGAGCCCAGAGCAGGCCCTGGAGSTGCTGCAGGGCTGGAGCCAGGCTGGGARAGCTGGGAATGTTCCCCTGGAGAAGGGAAAATTCCAGGGAATCCTCAGAGTSCCTGGAGGGGCTCCAGGAGAGCTGSAGARGGACTGGGGACAAGGCCTGCAGGGACAGGAGCCAGGGAATGGCTCCCACTGGGAAAGGGGAGATTGGGCTGGGATCTTGGCAAGGRATTSCTGGCTGGGCTGGAATTCCCAGATTTGCTGKGGCTGCCCCTGGATCCCTGGCAGTGCCCAAGGCCAGGTTGGATCCACCTGGGACAATGGGGGTGTCCCTGCCCATGGCAGGGGTGGAATGAGGAGATCCTTCAGGTCCTTTCCCACCCAAACCAGTCTGGAATTCTGTGGAATTGGGTTGGAYACGACCATGGTGGGACACTGGAAGTGCAGCCGGGTGTGAGGTCTTGTCCTTTCTTTCCTGAGGTGAAAGTGTGGATGAGCAGKCAGGGTCCTGGAGCTGGGGGATGAGCAATCAATCCCAGCTCTGCCTGGATCTGGTGCAATCTCAGCAGAAACCTCTAAAATTTACTCTTATAATTGGTCTGAGGCCTCCTGCTCTGGTAAGCTGCTCTCAGAGAGTCCAATGAGTCCTTGAGGCCACCACAAAACACTGGGGAAATGGCAGCTTCTGTGAGTCCAGTGATTAATTAATTACTCATTAATTTTGGGGGGATGGTGCCCCATGAATGAGGGGTTTGGTGTTTGGGTGTCCARCCATGGTCCTGCTGCTGGTGGTGTTGGCTCAGCCTCACTGTGCTCCTGCCTTTGATGGTGTCACACGCTCATTTATTAAAGAAATGGTTGAAAAAACACCTTCAGTTTTAAATTGGCCCCAAAATTCAATTATTGAAGTAATTTCCTCCTGTTTAATGAGTGGCTTCACTCCAAGGTGTCAGTGGTGGCACCAGGGCTGGGTCAATGAGGATGGAGATGATCATGGGGGGATTAATGCTAATTTTGGAGGTTTGGAGAGCCAAGGCCCCGCAGAATTTAATAAATCCCTTTGGTTTTGTCCCTCAGTGGTGGGGTGGGAGCGGGACAATCCCTTTTTCCATGGTTTTCCTGTGRTGGAGARGACATGGMCAACACCAGGATTGTAAGAATCACCAAATTCAGGCCTTGGAGAGGGGCTCAAAGGGAGGTGGGTGCTCCCTGCTTGGAATTTATCACTTTTTAACTTCAGGCACCACCTAATTTTGTCTCTTGGTTTGATGAAATTGTAATAATTCTCCTCTTTCTGGGTCTCACTTGTAGATCCCTGATTTCTGCCTTGGGATTTTTCCCTTTCCTGAGGGAAACAGCTTTGGGGAGTGCTGGGAACACCTGACAGGGAAGTGTTGGTTCACAGTTCCTGGTTCTAAAATCTCTCTTAAAATACCAAATTTCTCATAGATTCAAGTTGGTCCTGAGCCTGATTACAGTGGAAAAGCTGGGATTTGTGATCCAGGTTTGCCAGGGTGGCTGGATGTGCCTGGGATGGATTGGGATCTGCTCATCCTGAGCCCCTCTGAGACTCAGCCAAGACAAAAAGCAAAATTCAAGGACAAAATCCACATTTAAAATCTCCACATCCTTTTGCAGTGCATCTGCACAGCGGCAAGGAGGCTTTGGGGATGGATTTGAGCACCTAAAAAGGTTTTGGGGGTGGATTTTAGGACCTTAGAAGGTTTTGGGGGATGAATTTTAAGACCTAAAAAGGTTTTGAAGATGGATTTGAGTACCTAAAAAGACGTTTTAGATGGTTTTTAGGACCTAAGAAGGTTTTTTAGATGGATTTTTGCACCTAATAAGGCTTTGGGGATGGATTTTAGGACCTGAGAAGGTTTTTTAGGTGGATATTTTCATCTAAGAAGGTTTTGGGGATGCATTTGAGCACCTAAGAAAGTTTTGGGGATGGATTTTAGGATCTTTGAAGGTTTTGGGGATGGATTTTTCTGCCTGAAAAGGTTTTGGGGATGGATTTGAGCACCTAAGAAGATTTTAGGGGATTGATTTTTCTACCTAAGAAAGTTTTGGGGGTGGATTTTTGCACCTAAGAAGGTTTTGGAGATGGATTTTAGGACCTTAAAATGCTTTGAGGATGGATTCGAGCACCTAAGAAGATTTTTGGGGATGGATTTTTGGACTGTAGAAGGTTTTGGGGATGGATTTCAGCACGTAAGATTTTTGGGGATGGATTTATCTACTTAAAAAGGTTTTTGGTACGGATTTTTGCACCTAGAAGGTTTTGGGGTTRGATTTTTGCACCTAAGAAGGTTTTGAGGATGGATTTTCTCATGTWAGAGAGTTTTGAGGATGGATTTCAGGATCTTAGAAGGTTTTGGGGACRAATTTGAGCACCCAAGAAGGTTTTCTTGATGGATTTTAGCACCTATAAAGGTTTTTCGGATGGATTTTGACACYTTTGGGAAGGGTAGAATCAGGTGGGAGAGCTCTGGGCACGTCCCTGGGCTGATTCCTGCCGGAGCCTGGAGCTGCACTTGGAGAAAAGAAGGAGCAAGTCAGGCTATGGCTCCTCACAAGCCCTTGGTAGCTGAGGGCATCCCAAGGCAGCCTGGTTGTATAATGCCACAACAGCTGGAGAATCATTAAATTACCATCAGGTTTTGCTTTTAATTAATTTATTTTCTGGAGAGGAGCAGGTTGACAGCTGGTGCCTCRCTCAGGTGATATTTGTTGTTGCATGTTGTTTGTTTTGTGAATTCTAAATGAGGCTGAGTTTGGTTTTTTTTTCCCTTTCCCTTGGCTCCCAGCAGTTCAAAGCAAGACGTTGTCCCTTCCCTGAGATGTTTGTGATCCAATTTCAGACAGAAAACAGGGAGGGTGTGGAGGAGGGAGGATGGGCAGGGATGAAACATCCAGGGCTGGATGGCCCTGGGGCTCATCCTTGGCTTCTGGGGAGCTGAGGTGGAGCCTGGTTTGGAGCAAAGATCACCCCAGAGGGGCCACCCAGAGCCCAGCCCAGGGGTGATGGCCACGGAAAGGGGTCAGCTGTGGGCATGGAAATCCTCTGGGCACTCAGAGCCACGGCAAGTTGGGAAAAAGGAGCTGCAGAGTTTGTTTCTACCAGTGCTACAGAGTGGTCTTGAGGTGTGCCCCAAACACACTCTGGAACTGTGTACACCAAACACATTCTGGAATTCTCTACCCCAGACCCATTCTGGAATTCTCTACCCCAAACACATTCTGGAATTCTGCACCCCAAACACCATCTGGAATGCTGTGCCCCAAACACACTCTGGAATTGTGTACACCAAACACATTCTGGAATTCTGTACCCCAGACCCATTCTGGAATTCTGTACCCCAGACCCATTCTGGAATTCTGCACTCCAAACATATTCTGGAATTCTGCACCCCAGACACATTTTGGAATTCTGTATCCCAAACCCATTCTGGAATTCTGCACTCCTAACACATTCTGGAATTCACAGAATCCCAGGAGGGCTTGGTTGGAGGGACCTTTTGAGCCCATCCATGGGTAGGGAATCTTCAGCTGTCCCAGGGTGCTCCAAGCTCTGTCCAGGCTGGCCTTTACTTCCCCCTGTTTGTGTCTTTTGGCGCCTCAGTCTCTTTGCTGACACCACCTTTGGTTGTTCCATGGAGCAATAAATCCAATATTTGTCCAAACTGTGGTCCAGAAAGCAGCTGGACACATCCCTGTGGATCCATCCCAGGAGCTGGGCATGGAACAGTTGGGGTTGGACTCGGTGTGTTCAGATCAACTCCTTGTGCTCTGATACTTGAATGGAATTTTGGGGGAAAGTTCCACATTTGTGCTGGGGGAACACAAGGTTGGACACTGAATGTGCCAGCTGGGGGTGGCAGCAGGGCCAGGGCAGGGCTGGGGCACCTCCAGGGCTGGGGCAGCTCTGGAG
>JACDOX010000293.1:207971-234674 GCA_014549065.1 Cardinalis cardinalis
CCCCCATCCCACATCCTGCCTGGTTCCCAGGACGCCCGTCACGCCGCCGAGGAGGAGATCTACACCAACCTGAACCAGAAGATCGACCAGTTCCTGCAGCTGGCCGACTACGACTGGATGGCCCCGGAGCCGGGCAGCCGGGCCAGCGAGTACCTGGTGGATCTGATCGGCTTCCTGCGCAGCACCTTCGCCGTGTTCACCCACCTCCCGGTGAGCCCGCCCTCCCTCCTGCTCCTGCGTCCTGGGGGAGCTCAAACCTCATGGGCTGTGCTGGAAACAGGGCCTGGGGATGTGGGAAAAATTCTGTTTTTAAAGGAAGGGTGTGATGGTGTTCACAGGGGTTCTTGGATGAGGGAAGAGATGAGGATTTGACTCCGTGTTTCAGAAGGCTTGATTTATTTTTTTATGATATATATTACGTTAAAACTATAGTAAAAGAATAGAAGAAAAGGTTTCATCAGAAAGCTAGCTGAGCTAAGAATAGAATCAGAAAGAATGATAACAAAGCTTCTGTCTCGGACAGAGAGTCCGAGCCAGCTGACTGTGACTGGTCATTAATTACAAACAAACCAACATGGGCCAATCCCAGATGCACCTGTTGCATTCCACAGCAGCAGATAACCATTGTTTACATTTTGTTCCTGAGGCCTCTCAGCTTCTCAGGAGGAAAAACCCTAAGGAAAGGATTTTTCATGAAAAGATGTCTGTGACAGAAGGGGTTTCAAGTGTTCCCACAAGCTCTGGGCTTCAGGACTGTCCCAATTATTGCAAGTCTAGTTTGGTGGGATTGAGGCTCCATCCCAGCCCACCGTGTATCAGCAGGATTATAATTTATTCCACACCTGTATTTCAGGTATTTAAACTTGCAGTTAATGCTCATCCAGAATTCTTTTTCCCAAAAATCCAGCCTGTGGATGCATTACTGGAGCTACAGCTGCGTTTCCAAGTGTTTGTCAAGTCCCTGATGCCTCCCATCCCAATATTGCTCCYTTGGAAGGCACCATATGTTTCTTTCTTCTCTCTGCTGTCTAAAGTGCCTGTGTTTATGCTGCTGTTGCCATCAGAAATGTGCTTTATGCTGCTTTTTGCAGTCGGCTGAGTGGTGKCTCATTGGTAGGAAAAATCCAATCACCAGGGAGATTCCTTTTTTGCTCCAGCAGCTTTTTTTCCTCCTCTAAGTGGGATTTGTTTTGAGCTGTGTGGATGCACTCTCGGGAGGATCAGCAGGTATTTTGAAACAGCAAATCCCCTGAACTCTGTGGTTGTTCTAAAAGCAATTTCAGATCTTTCTTCCTTTACGAAACTGGGATTTATTTGCTGCTTTCACGAGCTGGGAATAAACAGGAAGGGGAGATTTAATATTCCCCAGTGGCAGCTTCCTTCATTCTGTTTGTGCCCTGGGATTCTCCTCTGGGAGGAGGTCCCACCCTCCTGTTTTGGCAGGTGTCACACCCCCAAACTGTSCTGGCTCCTGTCTTTGGGCATCCCCATCCCAGCAGAAAGATCTGGGAGCAGGGGGAGCTCTGGCTGATTTGCTGGGGGATAGAAACCCYCAAAAGGGGACTGGAAGTGGCTTCCCCTCTCCTCTGCACCTGTGTGGAGGAGAAGTGGTTTCCTCAGCTCTGTTATCAGTGGGACWAACTGGTAAATAAACTGATAAATGAAGTGTTGAGCAGAGAGGTGGGGAGGACTTGGATCCATCTCCCCAGCCAGGTTTGTCCCAAATGTCCCCAGGCAGGTGTCGTGTGGCAGGTGCCTTCCAAAGCCAGGAGATGSTGGAAATGGCCGGATTTCTCCTTAAAAAAAGGAGCTGTGGGTTGGTTTAGCACCTGGAGGCTTGCACCCATCATGCTGGGRATCCTCAGGAGTCAGTAATGGAAGTTGACAGGGAGATTGGTCTCTGCAGCAGAGCATGAAGCAGCAGAGATGAGCTGGGGGGGGATGCCCACGGTGATTTATGAGGTGGGCCAGGAGTGATTTATCTTCCTTAAATATTAATGTTTCCTTTTGGAGCCAGTCAGGGTTGGTTTGGAGGCTGGGAGGACTTGAATTGGTCTAAAAAGCACCAGGACAGATGGAGGCAGCCTTTTGTCTTGCAGAGCTGGGTTAGAAAAGCCCCAGCTGAGGAGAAGTTTGGGTTTTCTGGGCAGCCCCTGAGCCCCAGAGCCTCCTCAAAGCCTGGGGAGGCAGGGGAGGCACCTCAGCCTGGTTTGGACAGCCTCAGGTCTGGGCCAAAGCTTTGTGGGAGCTGCGGAATTGAGATTTTTTTAATATTGGTTGGAGTTTTTCCCTTATGTTGCTGATGGATCACCCAAATTGTGGGTGAGAGCAAGCCAGGAAGGAGCAGGCTGCATCCCAAAGGCCTCCACATCCCTTGGTGTCAAGGTTTTTCATCCTTGTGGGGTTCAGGGAATTTTTCCAGTGGCTGATTTAGGGGCACACTGAAGTTCCTGGGCTTTGCTACTGAAGTGCAGGAGATAAAGGTGTTGTCCAAAGCCATGAAAAAAATGATGGAGGTGTTTGTTGAAGCATCAAAAATGTGAGAGGAGCAGCATYAGTTGAGGAAGGAAAGAGCAAGAGGGGTGAAGGAACATTGCCAAAAGGGTGAATTCCAGCTCTAGAAGGAAATTCAGGATTCTGGGGATAAGATRGAGCTGATCCAAACCCATCCCAATCCATCAGCATGAGAGGTGTGATTGGAAATAAARCAGGACAGTTTTGGGGTCTGAGAGGAGCTGCTGGCTTGTTTGAGACGAGTTTTCAGCCTGGTCCCATAAAATCCAGGATTTCCACCCTGCCAGTAGCTCCAGGACTGTGCCCCATCCTGGGGTGAGGTGTCCTTGGAGCTCCTTCACTCCTGTGTGCAACACCTCCCATTCCTGTTCTCCTGCCTGGTTTGGCAATGCCCCCATCCTCCAGAGCTGATTCCTGTTGAATTTATGGGATTTTGGCCAAGTGAAGAGTGTTCCTCTGGTGTTGGAAGGTGCGGATTTGTTGCTCTCCCTGCCTTTTGTCCCAGCTGCAATGACACCTCCACCTGCCCATCAGGGAACCTCAGCCCGGGCGTGTTGGAGTTCCTGGGCTAAAATTCCACCCCCAAAAAACCCATCAGGGAAAAAAAACGGATCCCGAAGTCCTGAGGCTGCAGAAATGCAGAAAAGTGACAGGGCTGAGCAATCCCATTGTCCCGACAGAGCTGCAGGAAAACCTCTGTGGGGTCACGGCTCCAGCTGGCCCCAGGGCAGCTCAGGTGGCCCTGGAAGGTCCTTGGGACTCAGCTTTGGAGAGGAGCTGAAAGGAATCTGAGCTGGGATTCAGGATTTGGGTTTGTGTTTCCCTCTTTAGGCTGAGTTTTTCCTGTGTTTCTTGGGAATCCCAGAATTATTGAACAGTTTGGGTTGGGAAGGCCCCTTGAAGGTCACCTGCTCCAAGCCMCTGCAGTAAGCAGGGACATCTTCGACTGCATCAGGTTCTCCAGAGCCATGGCCTTGGATCTTTCCAGGGATGAGGTTTCCACCATTTCTCTGGGCACCCAGCAAAAATAACCCAGCCTAAAATCCTGGCTGGTGGACTGGCCTAAAGTCTCTTTTTTAGTCTCTTTTTCCAGGCCTCAAGCAGGAATTTCAGCCCTAAATTTTTCCTTTGGAGTAGGCATTGTGGGAGATGATGGAAACCAGTTGATTTTGGGAATTCCTGGGRTTTATTTGCATGTTGTGCTTCTCTGGGGGGACATTTTCAATTGGATCAAGTCCAGAGCCATGGCCTTGGATTTTTCCAGGGTGGGGCCTCAACCACCTCTGGGGTGACCTGGCAAAAAAAMCCCCAAAAATAATCCCAAAATCCTGACTGGTGCAGCGGCCTAAAGAGCCTCCACTTTTTCCAGGCCTTGCAATCCCATTTTTTTTTCCTTTGGAGTAGGCATTGTGGGAGATGATGAAAACCATTTGATTTTGGGAATTCCTGGAATTTATTTGCACGTTGCAGTTTTCTGGGGGACGCTGAGCCCTCACCAGTGCCGTGGGGACAGCGTGTGCCGGGGGGCAGGAAAAGTTCACGGAGAACTTCCCGGGCTTTTGGTGCATGCCAGTGCTGCATGAAACGGTCATGGTGGTTTGGAGCCACAATTCCAGAATGCTCCACTAAGTGCCCAAAAATGTCTCCGAGCAAATAAAACGCTGATGGGAATCAAAGCATAATTAACATTTGGCTCCCGRGGCCGCCCTCTTCCTGCGTTAACCAGGGAGAGTCGGTTCCTGCTGCTGCTGTGGAGCTCATTAATATGGGATGCTCRGGTCTCCTTTAAAAGAAAAACCTCTTTTTTTTAAGGGTAAAAAAAAAATATTTTAGTACAAAAAGTATTTTAGGCCTTAAAAAAGAAAAAAACCAAAAAAAGGTGGTTTCTGGTTTTCAGCATGCAAAGGGCCACGGCCTCCAAAAATGAATATTTCCAGCCTAAGACTTTGCAAAGAATGACTGAAAAAGCCTTTTGTCTTTGATGGCTGATTGTTGTTTTTATTTCTTGTTGGACAAGTTAATGTAAATGGCATTGACAGGGCTACTCCAAACACACTGATTTGTTGACATTAAGCTCCTCAGAGATGGAGGGTTGTGTCAACACCTCCCCTGAACTGTCAGGTTAACAAAGCAAGGATGTTTTCTTGGGGGAGGGGAGCGGGGCTGGGGGAAGGGGGGGGGTGTTTTGTTTTTATTTTCAGTTTCCTTTAATCCTCTGTTAGTCTTGTATCTCGATAACCTCCTTTGGAAGGGAATCAGGGCAGGTCAAGAGGTGAGGCTGACCTGGGAAGGGGAAGCAATCTTTCAGCGATCCAACAAATCCAACCTCTGCCGTTGAGCACTTCAGTGTGAACCCTCTGCAGAGGGAATTTTTTTTTCCCCTTTTCTGCTTATTTTTGCCAGATGGCAGGCACAGATTTCAGCTGGAGCCGTGATGGTTTTTTGCCTTCTCTTGGCATCTCTTCCCCCTCGCAAACGAACGGCCCCGGCAGCTCTTGCTCTGGTAGAAAGAGCTTTGCAAGTGTTTATTTTCTTTCCAAAGAGAACGATTGCCTGTGTTTTTATTTRAAAAGTCAAATCCCTCTGGAATATTTATAAGCCAAGGCCCTGTGCATGGAAGCGAAATGCCATGAACTTTGCACCAACCACAGCCTCGGCCGCCTTGGGAGGGACCCAAGTGGAAAATAACCATCAGGAAAACATCTCAGGAGCACCAGAGTCACCTCTGGGTTTGCACAAGTCCAGTCTGTGCTTAAATAACTCCCCTGGCCCTTGGAAGAGCTGAGCAAGCTCTGCTGGAGCTGATCCCAGCTGTCAYTCCCAGGGTTTGACATCCATCACCTCTTGCAGGTGGGATTGCTGTGGAGCAGGGATGGGGACATGCAGAGCAGACAGGAGAGCTGGAGAGGGACAAGGAGAGGAGGGACAGGAGCCAGGGAATGGCTTCCGYTGGGAAAGGGGAGRTTGGGCTGGGATCTTGGCAAGGAATTCCTGGCTGGGAGGGTGRGCAGGGGCTGGGCTGGAATTCCSAGATTTGCTGKGGCTGCCCCTGGATCCCTGGCAGTGCCAAGGCCAGGCTGGACACTGGGGCTTGGGGCACCCTGGGACAGTGAGAGGTGTTCAAATCAGGATGCTCTTTAAGGTCTCTTCCAACCCAACCCGTTCCAGGAATCTGTGGCAGAATGACAACAAAACTGCTCTTGTGGTACTTTTTTCTCCTCCTCCCAGGAGCCCCCATTTTCTTTCCCAATCCTTTGCCGATGTCGGAGCCGCCGTTGGAGCGTTGGGAGGGTTGTGGGCACCTCTGATGACCTTTGGGCTCCTTTCTGCCTTTGTCCTTGTGCTCTGCCCTGTTCTGCCTTTGACCCTGACCTGCTGTGTTGTCCTCTGTAGGGGCAGGTAGATGTCCACTCCACCATGTCGGTGAGTACCGGACGCTGTGTCCTGCGCCTTGGCTCTGCTCCGCTCACACCTCCGGGCTCAGGGGGGAGCTGAACCAGAAAAGGTCCCTTGTGTCAGCCAGGAGGAGAGGAAAAGATGGATTGAGAGTTGAGATCGATGGGATAAATAATTCTGGGATAAATCAGAGACCAAAGGAGAGGGTTTCCTTCCCAAGGGGTCACTAAATTGTTGGGTTTAGTGCATTGAAGTGGCTCCTTTTATCACCCTGGAATACCTGAATCTGCAGGGARTTAGGGGGAATGCCTGATATTAGGGAAACCTGGATGAGATTCTCACACTCTGCTCCAAAGAGAAAAGATGTTTGTAAAATCCGTGCTCCTTGTTCAGAGAAATTCCCCATGGGGATTCCGGCTGGAAATTCCTCCTGGTTTGAGGGATTGGACCACTAAGCCTTGCCTAAGACTGGAGGGGAAGTGTCCAAAGCCAGGCTGGATGGGGCTTGGAGCAGCCTGGGATAGTGGAAGGTGTCCCTKCCATGGCAGGGGGTGGAACTGGATCGTCTTTAAGGTCCCTTCSATCCCAAACCACTCTGGGATTCCACTGGTTTTGCCAGAAAATAATGTGGATTCTTGATATGTGCCATCTCCCAGTTTGGATTTGGCCARTTAGCACCGAAGTAAAGCCAAGGAGACTTTGCAGACCTTCCTTCTGGTTCAGCARCCCCCTGTGATTGTTGTCATCTCTGCTTGTTCCATGTGCAGGAGGAAAGCCCATGGCATTTCCAGGGATGGACGGCAAACAAAGTGCTCTGCAGCCACCTTGTTTCCTCTATTCCCRCGGCTGCAAACCCCGGCCCATGGGGGGCAAAACCTACGTGGGAATTCTGTGGGGTTGTCACATTCAGAGCCTGGACCCTGCTTCTGCTTTCCAGCCTTTATTCCATGCTCTTCATGGGAATCCTGACCGATATTCCCTGCTCCAGCGGGATGCTTGTGCCCCTTTCCCTGGAAACCCAGCCTGGTTAAGCCTGGACTATTTGCAGGCTCCAGGCACCTGGTGGGGGTGTTTCTAAGTCAACACTGAGGCCTCAAATCAACAGCAGCTCCTGGAGAGAGGGAGCCTCGTTAAAGCAATCCCAGGCTGGCTCCCATCAAAGCCGGGATGCTCCAGGCATTCCCTGCAGCCAGGGGATTCCAGGAGCGGTGTTGGATGTCAGGCATCCTCCGTGCTGTCCTCAGGGCGTAGCCCAAGAGGGAGKGATGCAAAAAGCCCTTTTCCCCCTGGCTTTTCCAGGCTTGGAGCTGTTTAGAGGCCAGATGTATTTATTTCTTTTAATTGGATCCAGTGCCTAGACAGCTCTGGAGTCAGCTTCCTACGGAGAGGGGGCATTACTTTCATTAAGGTAAATCAATGGAAAATAATACCTGGAGCTCCCCTGGAAAGGGTCARGGATGGAGTAATCCCTTTATATGGAGGGGCTCTGCCAGCCTGCTCTTAGTCAGGCTTGTTCTTAATGGCAACAAATCCCAGTTTTCCTTCCTTTTATCCCTCCTAATTTTCTGTTCTCTGCCTTGTTGGGATTAATTGGCGGGAATAAATCACGGAAGAGGGGGAAAAATAAAAATGGGATCGTGCAAAGTAGCAGGACAAAGGAGGAGTTTTAGCAGAGTTTAATTTGTCTGTTGGGAAGTTGTTGTGGCTAATCCTGGAAGTTTAAAAGGTAAAAAAAAGCAGGATAGGGACATGGACAGGGCATGAGTGGCATCCAGAATCTTCCGTGTCTGGGGCTTCCCACTCCAGAGGTGATCCAAGTCTTTAAGGGGTTTGCATGACCTGAATGAATGTTCAGCAAAATTCCTGTAAAGCAGGGATGCCTTGAAGGGGAGAGGATGGACTGGTGGCTGGAGCAGCCCATTCCTGATTTCCCAAGTGCCTCTAGAATCTCAAGTATTTTTCAGGATGGAAGGGTCGAARCAGGAGCTTGTGATGCTTTAAAACAAGGAGCAGAGTGTCCAAATCCCATGGATTTGGTGGTGCTGGATGGGGCAGGCTGACCCCTGATTAACCTGGGAGCTCTGTAAACTCGAGTCTGGCTAAGCCAGGTTATCTGGAATTTCAAGGTTTCCTTGTCTGCTTTCAGCAGCTGGAAAATTAATGGAAGCCAAAATACCCATTGCCATAAATCCTTTAAACCAGGGCGTGCTTCCTTAGGGATTGTTCCCTCTGTGGAGTCACCTTGGYGTGGTTGGCTTGGAATTTTGTTTTCCAAACCGGGATTGAGGGAGGTRTTGGATGCTTTCTCTTGCCTGCACCTCCATCCATAAGGAATATGTGGCACAGGGAATCTGSCAGCCAAAATTCCAGCCCTGGTGTGTGGAATCCAAACGTGCCTTCTCCTTCCTGCTCCAGAACCTCAGCCTGGACCTTCCAAAAATCCTACCAGGAGATAAAGTTTGGGTTGGGATTCTTCTACCCTTTGRGAAATTTAGGGGAAATCATAGGATTTGCAATTTCCTGCTTTCCTCTTGTTTCATCCACTGCTCTTCCAAGTTGGGAATGTGGAAAGGGACATCCATGAACAGCTTCCAAAGGTCTCCACACCTTAACCCATCCATGGGAGGAGCCCCAGCTGCCCTGGAGGAGCCCAAACCTTTGGGGGGTCCCTGTGTAAGGGACACTTGAGTTGAGGGTGCATGGAGATGTTGGGTGCTCCGGATGGAGCCACCAGCCATGGCTGATGCCACCAGTGTGGGTGAAGATGATTTCATGATCATCACAGGGTCCCTTTCCAGAAATGCTTTCCCTGGATCTTACAGTTTTGGGTAGGTGGAATGGCAGGAGTGGGAAAAACTTCTCTAAGTGCAGATCCCTATGGAATTCTCATCATTCTCTGGAGTTTTTATGTTGGGTTTCATGAAGGGCGAGAAATCAGGAGAACCCGATGGATTATTTGAAAACCGGTTACTCATTCCTACAGTTTTCCCCATCTCTCTGTTTCATCCATCTTCTGCCTGGTTTTCAGCTACAGCACCTCAATTTCAAAATGGAAATTTCAGCTATGATTCAGTTTTTGGGAAAAGACAAAAATGAGCGGAAGGTTCAGACGCCACTCCTGTCGGTCACTCGGCTCTGCTTGGAGAGACCTCTTGGACCGAGCTTTGCTGGCTCACGGAGCAGCAATGGAGTGGGTGGGTTGGGATTTTTCCTTGGAGCTCATCCTTTTTTCCAGTCTGTTCAACATCTGGGCCGCAGTGGGGCAGTGGTTGCGTCTCCTCCAGGCCCCGCRCGTCACCCCGGTGTGCCGAGCCTTCCCCCGGCATCCCAAAGGGTGGGAATCTGCGTAAATGGGGGATCTGGAGCATCCCTGTGTGTGCAGAGGGTGAGGAACCCCCGGGGTCGCCATCCTAGGGGGAGGACGAGCGCTCCAAACTTCTGGATCTTTCCTTTTTTTCTCCGACATCGAATTATAATTACAAAATTATTTCGGGAAGATGGAGCGAGTCAAGTCCCTCTCTTTAAGTTTTCCTGCTGCCGTAATTGGCAGCTTTGCCCCGATAAATCAGCAGAAACAAACGTGGTTCTTGCTCTTCATAAGTGAGGGGAAAAAATAAAAAAAGAATCTGTATTTAATCAGCTTTTTGTTTCCAAGATGGCAGCTGCTTTGTATTTAATGGAAAATCAGGCTCTTCCCAATGGAAAGAATGTTATTCCCAAAGCGAATACAAAAGAAAATAAAACCCACAAAAGAGGAGGATGAAATATGTCCATATTTTTTATTTTTTTAGTTTTTTTTTTTTGGTCTTGTTCGTTCCAGTTTGGAGCCGCGBGCTCCGATCGCGGCCGGGCCACGGCTCTGCTTTCCATCAAGGATCTGGGAAAGTCTCGGATCCTGGGCACAGGGATCAGGAGAGAGCCTCGGGAGACATGAATAGGACCAGACAGATGAAGGCTGCTTGATGTTCCATGTGTGCCTTTTGGATTTGGGGAGATTTACATGGAATATTGGGAAGGAATTCTTYCCTGTGAGGGGGGTGAGGCCCTGGAATGGAATTCCCCGATTTGCTGTGGCTGCCCCATGATCCCTGGAAGTGTCCAAGGATAGGTTGGACACTGGGGCTTGGATCCACCTGGGATAGYAGGAGGTGTCCTGCCYATGGCAGGRTGGGAATGGGATTTAAGGTCCTTCCCAATCCAAACCATTCCAGGATTCTGTGATTTTGAATCCAGGCTTCCAGCCTGGTGGGACAKTTGGGATCAGGTGGTTCTGTGGTTATTGAGTGCCTGCAGTTGAACCCAGTGGCAAACCAGGATAAGTTATAATTCCTAGAATAATTTCTAGAATAATTCCTAGAGTAATTCCTGGAGTTTCTCAGGGTGGGATGATGTCCCACCCCAAACCTGGACTGGCAGGAATCTTTCCCACCCGTGGCTGGTGTGGAGGTCCTTGGGGAGATCCTGCAGCACCGCAGGAGTCCGGAGAGCAGCTGGATGCTCCAGCTCATTTTGGGTGATCCAGGCTCTGCACCCAACCATTTSCATGTTCCTGACTCCCAAAAAACCAATAATTTAAAAATATCCTGCCCTGCCTTTGGATATTGAACAAGGAAAAAGATGGAGATTGTGGAATCTTCTGTTTTCTTGGATTTTTGCTTATGTGCATATCCAAATTTCCCCCAGCAGCTTCCCAACTTTGCTGCAACCCCCTGGAGCTTCCAGAGGAGATCTCTGCCTGCTTTGGGCTCTTTAGGGCTCCAAAGAAGCTGCCCCGTGCTCGTCTGGCAGCTGCAGCCCAAGGCCCTTCCCTTCCCTTCCCTTCCCTTCCCTTCCCTTCCCTTCCCTTCCCTTCCCTTCCCTTCCCTTCCCTTCCCTTCCCTTCATTTTCCTATTTAACAAAAATCATCAAGTAGAAGTCACTCATTGGCTCTGACACAGGGACAAATTGTTTGTTCTTGTGCCTGCTCCTATCCCAGAGCCTCTGATATCCCAAATCCCACAATTTTMCATGGTTCCAACCTCCTTGGGTTGTGCTTTTGCTGTTGGGTGTTTTTGCTTCTGCTTCTCAAGCTTCTCRTGATTCCAAGACCCCTTGATTCCTTCAGAGGAAAAACCTTTCCTGGAGCTGGTTACTCCACAAATTATTGAAGACCCCCAAAAAGCCCCAAACCGAATAAAACAGCATTAAATATTTTTAATAAAAGCCTCTTTCAGCCCTGTCTGCGGGAGCTGGCTGTGACCATCACCCCCAGTGTGATTTCCCTCTTCCCTGAGCTTCCCCCAGCTCCAGCCAAAATACTTCCAGCTGTTGACCTTGGGCATCTTGGGCACGGACAAAGTTTTCTCCCTCTTTTGTTGGGATGTCAGGGATTTGTATCGGGCTGCAGTGGCTGGTGTATTTTTGGTGTGGTGAGGTTAATTTCTGGGTTTGCTCTTCCCTTTTCTTCCCCCTTCTCATTTTCTCTTTTTTTGTTGTTTGTCTGGTTGCCCCTGAGCTTCTGGTGGGAGTTCAGCTCTGCCATGTGTTGGTCCTGTTGTCAGATCTCGTTTTCCCAGAATATCATCAAGGTGGGAAGCGTTTGCCTCTGGCAAAGGACACCCCGTGGAGTTTTTTCCACACCTCTGGAATGCAGCTGCTGAATATGGACTCAGCTTCCACGGGAATTTGGGAGAGATCCTGGGTCAGGCAGGGGATGGGGCCTTCCAGGTTGGTTGGAGCTGCTCCACCTTTGGRGTTTTCCAGTTGAGTTCATCTTTGCAGGAGACAAATTCCACTTGGAATTGGGTTAATTGGTGCTGCTCTCCGTAGGTTTTCCATGGTGAACCTGAGATCTTCCATGGTGAGATGTTCATGTCTCCTGAACTGGGACAGGGGTGGTCAAAGCCAAGGCCAAAATCCCAGTTTTACTCAGGAAAAGCTCCAGGGGTGAAACTCTGTTGAAATCTAATGATTTGCTGATGGCACTGAGGGTTCTTCCATGGGTGACCCAAGGTTCATCCCTCCTGGAGCATCCATCCTCCTCCCAAACCAAAAGCTCTCRTTCGTGGGATCACTTCTGGAATGGCAGATCCTGGGCAGAAGAGCCCCCCCCATTCCTGGAAATCAGGACATGGATGCCTGTCCCAGCTGGGAGTGGATGCTGGGGCTGTTGGAAGGGACACTGCTGTCATGGTGACGGTGACATTGGCCATTCCCTGCGTCCCAGTGTGGATGGAATCCAAAACGCCCTCCCAAAGAAATGTGAGTGCAGACATTGCCTCTTTTCTTGAGTTATCAGGAGCTCCAAGGTCCAGAGGATCCCATGGATCCAAGATTGAGGARCATCCCATTGGCCAAGGCTGAGGAGCTTCCCATGGCTCCAAGACTGAGGAGCATCCTGTTGGTCCAAGGCTGGGGAACATCTCCTGGATCCAAGACTGAGGAACGTCCCTTTGGTCCAAGGTTGCGGAGCATCCCATGGATCCAAGACTGAGGAGCATCCCGTTGGTCCAAGGCTGAGGAACATCTCATGGATCCAAGATTGATGAACATCCCGTTGGTCCAAGGTTGTGGAGCATCCCATGGATCCAAGGCTGAGGAGCATCCCATGGTCCAAAGCTGAGGAGCATCTCATGGATCCAAGATTAAGGAACATCTCGTTGGTCCAAGGTTGAGGAGCATCCCATGGATCCAAGGTTGATGATCATCCCATGGGTCCAAGGCTGATGATCATTCTATTGACACAAGGCTGAGGAGCATCCCATGGGTCCAAGGCTGATGATCATTCTATTGACACAAGGCTGAGGAGCATCTCGTTGGTCTAAGRCTGAGGAGTATTCCATGGATCTAAGGCTGAGGAATATCCCATGGATCCAAGGCTGAGGAGCATCCCATTGATCCGTAGCTGAGGATCCCTTTCTCCAGCAGCCATTCCCATGTGCCAGGAGCCCTGACCCACAAGCCAACCTTGGCTGGAAGGTTTCCCTCCTTCTTCTTTTCCTTGGCAAACCCCACAGCCACGTGAACATCACCTCGTATCTTGGCTCCGGCCCCTTTTTCCAGCTCCATAAATCCACACAGTGGCTCCAGTGTTCAGCTCCTGGGATGGCTTCATGGAGCCAGGGATCAAATCTGGGTCTGCCAGTGGCTGAAGTCACTCAGGGCCCATTGGTGGCCACACCACATCAGCCACCCCTCGTGCCCCACGTGTGTCACGTCGACGTGGAGTGGCACAGCCCAGCCCACAGCTGGAAACCAGGAATTGCTCTGCTCCTCTCCTCCTTCYATAAGAAAGAAAAATCAGGGACAAAAAAGGGATTTGTTCTTAATGAGTCTGCTGCAAAGCTGAGTAAATAGAATTAATGAATTGAGAGTTTTCTTGGTACCTGCAGGGTTGGTGTGGCCAGGGTGGTGATTGAGCTGAGCTCCAGCCTTGAGGGGACATCTCTGGAGGCCACCAAGCTCGGGGTGACATTGGCAACCAACCAGACACATCACTGGGGCTTGGGGTGTCCTTGGGCCTGTCCCTCATTCCTTTGGACCTCTTTGTCCTAGAGACCATTTCTTTGCAGGATCTTGAGTGCAGATCCACAGCTTTTGGGTTGTCTTTTTTTTTTTTTAAGGGGTTTTGTTTGGTTTTGTGTGGTTTTTTAAACTAAAACAAAGCTGGAAACACCCAAAACAAACCAGAAAAATAATCCAACCAAAAATCTCYACAAAAAAAACCTCACTTGGTCCAGTTGAAAATTGACCTTTGGGCAATTAATGAAAGGTTTATTTTATAATCCTCTTTAAAATATTTTTTAAAATTACAGGTACTCGTCGTTCATTTGTTTTGGTGCTTTGGGAAGCATTTGTGCTTTTGGGTGATGGTTTGAGGTTTTTCTGCCACCTTCAGTGAGTGCAGAACTGTTGTTAAAAAAAAAAAGGCAAATCAGGACAAGACAGGCAAGGCAGGAAAAATTTCCAGAGCTGATTTACTGATTTTTTCCCCCAGTTTAAGGGGATTTGAGGCAGCCAGGGGATCCAGAAGCTTCTGGAGCAGGAGATGAGCCCTGGGAGGTCTGCAGGGTCTGAAKTCTCCATCTGTGGCCACGGAGAGAGGATCCACTGGGATTATCTGGGGTTTGTGCTACCAAACAATTGCTCATTATTTCCCCATCACGTTTCCATCCTCTGCAAAACATCCCAGTGCTGCCTTATGGATTGGGAAAGTCAGGAAATTCAGTGTTGAAATTATGGGGACAACTTATGGTGTTTATAGAAAATTGAACATTTAATACCAAAGGATTCCCATTTTTTGGCCTGCTTTTCTGCTGTCTGAAGTCCCTGGATTTTGCACGTCTAAATATCCTTAATCGCATCAATCCCGAAGCTTGTTGCGGGCRAAGAAGGAATTCTGCTGGTAGCTAAAAAAATAATTGGAAACTCTGAGAGCACTTGGAGCCTGTCGGGCTTTGTTTTCCATGGAAATGCTGCGTTAATTCCTCGGGGAGTCGSTGGGAGGGTTCTCCTGCTACAGCAGGAGTTGGGCTTGGATTTCTGGGACCACATCCCACCTGGTTGGGGCCAGGGGAAGTGCAGGAGGCACCAACAGGTGAAGGGAAGCTGTGGCTGCCCCTGGACCCCTGGAAGAGCCCAAGGACAGGGCTTGGAGCACCCTGGGATAGTGGGAGGTGTCAGGGTGGACCTGTATGATGTTTGGGGTCCAACCCAACCCATTCCACGATTCCCTGGCAGCCAGAGGTGCTCCAGCAGGGTGGCGGGGGCTGGCAGCGCGTTCCTGATTGCACGTTAAGATTAATGGGTATTTATTTGAACAACCATTCCATTTCAGTAGCTCTTAATGAGTCCTTTGATAGCCAGTTCCTTAATTAACAAGGCAGCCTCTTGGCGTTTCCTCTCCCTAATTGGGAACAGATTGGCCGTGTCTAAACAAACGCTGCTCCCGGCAGCTAGGCCGGCTCCGGAGCCTCCGCGCGCGCGGCCCTTCCCCACCGGGGCTGCCCCTGGGAGCCCAGAGCCTTCCCTGTCTGCCCAGGGATGGCATCTGCATGGAAAGAGAGGATTTCGTGGCTGGTCTCCTCAGGCAGGATGGGCACTGGGCTTTGGGATTGCCCAGGGAGAGTCCCCATGCCTGGAGGTGCCACCTGGACGTGGCACTCAGCGCTCAGGGTGGGGACGAGGTGTGGATCAGTCACAGATTGGACTTGGTGATCCTGGAGGGCTTTTCCAGCCTCAATGATGCTGTGGTGGTGTGTTCTGGTAGGAGCCCCTTGGCTGCATCTTTGGGAGAGCTTTGGAGCTTGGCTTCTCCCTTTCAGTGCTTGGAATGGCCACAGGGAACCTTCTGGATCCTTCCTGTGTGTCCAGAGGGATCCTGRATGGCACAGAGAGGGCAGTGGCACCTTGAGCCACARGGAGCCTTCTGGAACCTTCCTGYGTGTCCAGAGGGATCCTGGGTGGCACAGAGAGGGCAGTGGCACCTTGAKCCACAGGRARCCYTCTGGAWCCTTCCTGTGTGTCCAGAGGGATCCTGGATCACCTTGAGCTACAGGAAACTTTCTGGAACCTTCCTGTGTGTCAAGAGGGATCCTGGTGGCACAGAAAGGGCAGTGTCACCTTGAGAGGTGTCATGGCAACCCCGAGGCTCTGTGAGGAGCCGTGGACAGAGGGATTCATTTCCAGGAATGAGCCACAAAACAATAAATCTGTGGATTTTGCTGGGATAAGACCCTTGGAATGGCTTTGTTTGACTGAGGTTGGACAAGGGAGAGGTTTGGGCATCTTGGCCATGGAGATCTGCCAGCGTTCACCTGTGATCCCTGTTCTTCCCAGTGCAAATCCAGGTTTTGATGGGATTTGAGAAGGTCTTAAATAATGAATGACCCCCACAGAGTTGTTCCTGGGATTGCTTTGTGTGGTTTGAAGCTCTTCAGTTTTCTGCCACGTTGGTAAAGGAGCATTGGTGCCTTTGAGGTGTTTGTTTTCCCCTTTCCCTGCAGAGTGCTCAGCTCAGGGCTGCATTCCTGCTCCTTGTTCCCTGTCCAGATCTCATCCTATTATTTGGACAAATTGTTCCTGAGCTGGAGGGACCAGGGTGTGTGGGCATTCTCTTTTTCCTGACCAGGGTGTCTGGGCATTCACTCTCTCCTAACTGGGGTGTGTGGGCATTCACTCTCTCCTGACTGGGGTGTGTGGGCATTCACTCTCTCCTGACCAGGGTGTCCAGGCATTCACTCTCTCCTGACCAGAATTTGGTGCCCAGGGCAGGTGTGGGTCACCCTTGGGGTTCCTCCACAGCTTGATCTGACCCCTGCTTGGGGTCTTATGGGGTCTAAAATTTTGGTCAGTAGGGACAAAAAAATCTTCCTGGGGTTTTTCCTTAGTTTGGTGTGGGAAAGGAGGGCACCCAGTGGGACCTGGGCAGGCTGGAGAGGCGAGCACAGGGGAAGCTCATGAAGTTCATCCTGAGGGGTGTTCCCTTAGAGAAGAGAAGCTGTTCCTGAAACCCAGACAGGGCTGGAGCCACTCTGGGGAGCAGGATCAGGACGTCACCGGTGCTTGCTCAGGGTGCTGGCACGGGGACAAGGCCTTTGGGAGTGCCCCAGCTTGTGCCACGCTCCCGAAAATCATCGGGGAATTGGCGCGGGGCCGGCTGAGCGCGGCGGCTCCTCTGAGCTCCCGACGGCCGCGGTGACACCTCGGGGATCCCGCTGCGTGCCGGGGCACAGGTCCTGGCACCGCCACTGAGGGTGGGGCGGGGCACCGTTTTGAGAGGGTAACCAACCGTTTCGGGAGGGTAATGGTTTTGGGAGGGTAACAGTTTCAGGAGAGTTGGGGCGGGTAACAATTTCAGGAGGGTTGGGGTGTGTAATGATTTTGGGAGGATTGGGGTGGGTAACCATTTCGGGAGGGTAATGATTTTGGGAGGGTTGGGGTGGGTAACGATTTCAGGAGTGTTGGGGTGGGTGATGATTTTGGGATTATTGGGGCAGGTAACCTTTTCGGGAGTGTTGGCGTGGGTAATGATTTTGGGAGGATTGGGGCAGGTGACCATTTCAGAAGGGTAGTGATTTCGGGAGTGTTGGGATGGGTAATGATTTTGGGATGATTGGGGTGAGTAACCATTTCAGGAGGGTAATGATTTTGGAAGGGTTGGGGTGGGTAATTATTTTGGGATGATTGGGGTGGGTAACCATTTCGGGAGGGTAATGATTTTGGGAGGGTTGGGGTGAGTAATGATTTTGGGATGATTGGGGTGGGTAACCATTTCGGGAGGGTAATGATTTTGGGAGGGTTGGGGTGGGTAATGATTTCAGGAGGGTTGAGGTGGGTAATGATTTGGGAGGGTTGAGGCAGGAAACTGTTTCGGGAGGGTAATGAATTTGAGAAGGTTGGAGTGGATAATGACTTTGGGAGGGTTTGGATGGGTAATGATTTTGAGATTATTGGGGCGGGTAACCATTTCAGAAGGGTAATGATTTTGGGAGGGTTGGGGTGGGTAATGATTTTGGGAGGGTAATGATTTTGGGAGGATTGGGGTGGGTAATGATTTTGGGAGGGTTGTGGCTGTGGCAAACACGTCCATGCCAGACTCGGCTCCGTGTGTCCCGGGCGAGTCCAGCTCTTCCAGCGTTGCAGGAAAAAAAAAGAAACCAGGCAAAAAAACCGCTGTGAAGCGAAACCCCATCGTAAATAAGCTCCTGAGAGCCGAGGTGGGCATCGGTGGCAGGAGGATGTGCTCGATTCCTGCCAGCCAGAGCCATTCCAAGCGGGAATACAAACAACCTTCAGCCGCAGCGGCAGCTTATTAGCGCTGATATATCAGCGGCCGCGCGCTCGTTTGTCTCCTGTCAGCAGCAGCTGCTTATCCAGCAGATTTCCCGCTGTATTCCCGGGGAAATGGCCTGAAATTGATGTTCACAAGCCAGGGCTGACTTTATAAGGAGCTGCTGTAACTCRTGGAGCGCAGGGGTGAGGCAGGAAAGGATTAAGTCGGGTCTTATTTATAAGGAGTGAAAGCCATAAATTCTGGGAGGGTTTTAAATCTCGGTGCCCAGGGCAGGAGCTGCTGCTCATCCCTGGTGGTACCTTCTGTTCTCTGAGCAGACATTTAACACTGTGATTGAAACTCCTGTGGCATCTCCGWGTTCTCTGATAATAAATATAAAGGGAGAAAAGGGTTTCAGGCTTAAAAARCTGAAAAAAATAATTCCATATACTTTTGCTTTTCTTCAGATAATGGATCTAAACTGTGAGGCATCCATGTATTCTGTGAAAGGAAAAACTGAGTATTTTTTAAAGAAAAGATTTTTGGGTTTTTAAACCTCCAGAATAATGGAAATTAAAGGTCATGTTCTTGACTGACCTGAGAAGATTCAGGTTCACAGTGAGGACAGTGGGCATTTGCACCTGAAACAGTTTTAGGCCTGGCCTAATCCTGTGTGGAAAATGTGGAAGGAGGGGAGGCTGAGCCAGAATCTGCTTCTGGGCTTGGTTGGATCTCCTTTGCCATCCCTGTAAYAAGTCCTGGAGGAACATTCCCATAACGAACATCCTGAAGTGCCCCTTCCACTCGGGGAAGCCTCTCAGAGTTGTGGTGCCGCCAAGCCCTGGTGATGAAATTGCTTTTCCCATCCCATTTTCCCTGTTTGTGGCTTAATTATGTGGCATTTAATCTCAATTGTTGGCTCYTTTTCACCCACTCATGGGGTCACTTCTCATTCTCTCTCTCCTGACCAGGAATTGGTGCCCAGGGCAGGTGTGGGTCACTTTTGGGGTTCCTCCACAGCTTGATCTGACCCCTGCCTGGGGTCTTACAGGGTCGTTCCTCTGAAATTTTGGTCAGTAGGGACAAAAAACCTTCCTGGGGTCTTTCCTTAGTGTGGTGTGGGAAAGGAGGGCACCCAGTGGGACCTGGGCAGGCTGGAGAGGTGAGCACAGGGGAAAGCCATGMAGTTCATCCTGARGGGTGTTCCCCTGGAGAAGGGCAAAATCCAGGGAATCCTCAGAGTTTGTAAAGGGGCTCCAGGAGAGCTGGAATTTGGGACAAGGCCTGCAGGGACAGGAGCCAGGGAATGGCTCCCACTGGGAAAGGGGAGATTGGGCTGGGATCTTGGCAAGGAATTGCTGGCWGGGAGGGTGGGCAGGGGCTGGGCTGGAATTCCCAGATTTGCTGTGGCTGCCCCTGGATCCYTGGCAGTGCCCAAGGCCAGGCTGGAAACTGGGGCTTGGATCCACCTGGGACAGTGGGAGGTGTCCCTGTCCATGGATGGGATGGAATGAGATGGGATTTAATATCCAACACCAACCATTCCATCGTTCACCTGGAAGTGAGAACCTCCAAGGCTTCTCCAAGAGTTACAACCCTCTGTAAATTCCCACTGATGTGGAACATGARCTGCTCCAGGGATTTTCTCCTGCTCTTCCAGGAAGGGTCAGGAGCCCCATCCCCTGCCCTCAGCAGGGTCCCAGGGCTTGGCTGCCGAGCTCTGATTTCCCATCCTCAGCTTCCATTTGGGACATCCCAGTGACACTGGGATGGGCTTGAGGGCACTGGGAATGTCCAGCTGGAGCAGAGGAGGCTCAGGGGAGACTCATTGGGATTTRCTCCTCCTGAGGGGCAGCTGTGGCAGGGGCAGGACCTGGAGAATGGCTGGAGCTCTTCCAGGGGAGGATCAGGCTGGAGATCAGGGAAAGATTCCTCATCCAGAGGGTGCTGGCACTGCCCAGGCACCCCAGGAAATGGGCATGGCCCTGAGGCTGCCAGAGCTCCAGGAGCATTTGGGCACYTCTTGCATGGACAGGGTGGGATTTTGGGGGGTCTGTGCAGGGCTCGGGCTTGGATCCACGATCCTGTGGGTCCCTCAACTCAGGATATTCCCTGATTCTGTCAAAACTCCTYGGCCACAGCAAAATTCGAGTGTCTGTTGGAATTAATGAAGAAAAATCACAGCCGGGCAGCGCCGTACTTCCCGCGGCTCTCGGAGATGAGGAATTGGCACGAGCAGGGTTTTAAATAACCCAGCGTGTCAGAAAAGCACAAACAAATGATGAAAAGCAAAGAAAAAACCCCAGAGCTCTGCTAAACTTTATGGTTGCCATGCTTCATCTTCATTTTGGTGCAGGTGTTTGTTGGGAGGTGAGTGATGGGCGCTCCGGAGCCTGGGAGCGGCGGCGGGCTGGAGATGGAGCACCCTGCCCTGCAACGCACGGCTCGGCTCCTTTTTTAAATAAAAAACCCATCTTTCCCTCCTSCTGAAGATGGATGTGGCCTGAAGATCCAAACCAAGTTTGCAGAGCTGGGAAAAAAACCCTTCCCAGCACAGGGATCAAACATTGCCGTGCCGCGATAATGAAACCGGCGGTGCCGAGCTGGAAACGCGGYGTAAACTCCGCGTTTAATCCCAGTTTAAACACAGCTTGTAAAGCGCGTCTGAGAGTCGGTGAGAGCTCCTAAGCCACACCTCGGTGCTAGGAAAGCGTGTTAAGAGTCTTTTGTGAGTTTTTGAGAAGATAATCTCCTGCTGGAGCTGTTTTCAGGGCAGCGCCATGATCCCAAACCTCTCTGGTGGCGTTGCGCACGCAGGCCTCGGGATCGCTCCCTGTGTGGTCAGCCTGAGGGGTTGGGCTAAATCCCAAGGGATTTCCCCATTTTTATGGGGTTAATTCCTGGTGCAGACCCTCTACCTGCCGTAGAGAGGGTCAGGTTGTGCGTGGGAATGTCCAAGGTCAGGTTGGACACTGGGGCTYGGAGCAACCTGGGACAGTGGGAGGTGTCCCGGCCATGGGATGAGATGGGCTTTAGGGTCCCTTCCCACCCAAACATTCCATGATTCCCTGATARTCAATGGGATATTGTCTCACCTGTGTTAGGATGCGACGAGAATGCTTTATGCCCTGAGCACCCCAAAACTCTCCTTGACTGGAGCTTCTCCAGGTGCACCCAACAAGCCTAACCCTTCCCTCAGCCATGGGCACTTCCAGAGGGGATTCCCTTGGGAGATGGTGGCTGTGACCTGAGTGCTATGGGAAGATCCCATCACAGATGGGACACGCTGAATGAGGTTTGGGCTGGGCTGGAGGAGTTCTGTGGTGGATTTAACTGAGGAGTTTTGGCTGGGCTGGAGAAGTTCTCTGGTGGCTCTGATTGAGGAGGTTTGGCTGAGCTGGAGAAGTTCTCTGGTGGATTTAACTGCGGGGTTTTGGCTGGGCTGGAGAAGTTCTTTGGTGGCTCTAACTGAGGAGGTTTGGTTGCTCTGGAGAAGTTCTCTGGTGGCTTTACTGAGGAGGTTTGACTGGGCTGGAGAAGTTCTTTGGTGGATTTAACTGAGGGGTTTTAACTAGGCTGGAGAAATTCTGTGGTGCTTTTACTGGGGAGGTTTGACTGAGCTGGAGAAATTCTCTTTTGGATTTAACTGAGGACTTTTGGCTGGACTGGAGAAGTTCTTTGGTGGCTCTAACTGAGGAGGTTTGGTTGCTCTGGAGAAGTTCTCTGGTGGCTTTACTTAGGAGATTTGGCCGGGGAAGCTCTGTGGTGGATTCAACTGAGGAGCTTTGGCTGGGCTGGAGAAGTTTTCTGGTGGATTTAGCTGAGGAGGTTTGGGCTGGAGAAGTTCTCTGGTGGATTTAGCTGAGGGGTTTTGCCTGGGCTGGAGAAGTTCTGTGGTAGCTTTAGTGAGGAGGTTTGGTTTGGACTAGGGAAGTTCTCTGGTGGATTTAACTGAGGACGTTTGACTGAGCTGGATGACTTCTCTGGTGGCTTTAACTGAGGATGTTTGGGCTTGCCTGGAGAACTTCTGCAGTGGATTTACTGATGAATTTTGGCTGCTCTGCAGAAGTTCTGTGCTGATGGCTCTAACTGAGCAGGTTGGGCTTCTCTGGAGAAGTTCTTTGGTGGCTTTTGCTGAGGAGGTTTGACTGAGCTGGAGGAGTTCTCTGGTGACTTTACCGAGGCGGCTGCTCTGCAGAAGTCCTGCGGTGGCTTTTTGCTCTGGTGTCCCTGACGAGTGTCCGTTTGTCCTGCAGGGGAAGGTGGCCCAGACGGCCTGCATGTCGGCCTGCAAGCACCTCTCGACGTCRCTGCTGCAGCTGCTGCTGGAGGCCGAGGTGAGGCAGCTGACACTGGGGGCCCTGCACCAGTTCAACCTGGACGTGGAGGAGTGCGAACGTAAGAGCCCAGCCAGCCCCGTCCCTGTCCTTGGTGTGGTCACGGATCCAGGGGGAATTCCTGCTCTGCCCTCAGGCTCAGGAGTTTGGGAAACATCTAAATCGAGGTGGTCCACACCTAAAATGGGACTTGGGCCCATGAGTTTTAGGGGTGGTGGGTCAGCTGTGTTTATAAAATTAGTTATTTATTGACCAGACAGGAGAAAATGAAGAAAAGGTTTTAGTTAAAGTTACTATAGGGTAAAAATAAAAAATAATTATTAGTGCATTACGTGAAATTATGTGTGACATTAAGGTATTTGTATTAAAATTATATTTATATTTATGTTTCTTATTATATTTACATCTATATCTATATCTATATCTATATCTATATCTATATCTATATCTATATCTATATCTATATCTGTATCTGTATCTATATCTATATCTATATCTATCTACAACTACATATTTCTATTTCTATTTCTATTTGCTGGCAAAAGAAATGCCAGGGTAGGTTAGGAATCAAAAGAAATAGGATAGATTAAGAATCAGAAGAATGGGATAGATCAGGAATCAAAAGGAATAAGGTAGATCAGGAATTAAATGGAATAGGGCAGATTGGGAATCAAATGGATCCTCCCCCACCAAAATGACCGTGGTGTACACAGAGTCCTTTCCCTCAACCTGCAGAGGAGTAACCCCAAAGCAGAGTCCCAAATTTGGGGTAAAATCCTACAATGCTGCTGTGCCCCTTGGTGTTTGGGGTCCCAGGTCAGGGGTGTGGCAGTGCCAAGGTCTGGGGGTGCCCACAGAGCTCACCCAGAGCATCTTCAGCACAGAGGATTCCAAGAGATTCCAAGTTTTGCTCCTCCTTTTCCTCTTCAGTGCTGCCTTGATGCTCTCCAGACTGTCCCTACATTTTGGGATGGAGTTTCTTAACAGGAGGGATTGGAGTGCATGGATCAAAAATCAGTTTATTTATGACTCTTTCTGAGAAGCTGGGGCTGCCCCATCCCTGGGAGTGTCCAAGGCAGGGTTGGATGGGGCTTGGAGCAGCTGAAGAAGTTGATGTTCTTCACCAGTTCTGGTCCTCTCCCAGCCTCAGCCCTTTGTGCTCTCTGCAGGGAGTTTTGTCCTTGAAGTGAGCCCTGTGCCRAGTCAGAATGGTGGAGATGAAGTGTCTTGTGACAAAGTGACAGCAGCTCCTCGGGGCAGGAGCATCGTGGTGCCACCCCCAGGGCTCTGCTCCCAAACCTGCCCCTTTTGGGTCTTCAGGCACCCACCTGAACTGGGGCTGGAATTCTCTGGTTGCCCTCAAGTTGCTGCTTGTCCTGCTCAGTGAAAGGGTTAAAAACCAGAGCCCAAAGCACACAAAATGCTCTTTTTAATCCTGGTTTTGGAATTAAAGTAAGGCAGAGCTAGCACACCTCTGCACAGGATCCTCTTCCCTCTGAGGGAGATGGGTTTGTTGGGATTCATCCCGGGATGGATTTGTTGGGATTCATCCTGGGATGGATTTGTTGGGATTCATCCCGGGATGGGTTTGTTGGGATTCATCCCGGGATGGGTTTGTTGGGATTCATCCTGGGATGGGTTTGTTGGGATTCATCCTGGGGTGGATTTGTTGGGATTCATCCTGGGATGGGTTTGTTGGGATTCATCCTGGGATGGATTTGCTGGGATTCATCCTGGGATGGGTTTACTGGGGTTCATCCTGGGATGGATTTGTTGGGATTCATCCTGGGGTGGTTTTGTTGGGATCTATCCTGGTGGGGATTTGTTGGGATTCATCCTGGGATGGTTTTGTTGGGATTCATCCTGGGATGGTTTTGTTGGGATTCTTCCTGGGATGGATTTGTTTGGATTCTTCCTGGGATGGATTTGTTTGGATTCATCCTGGGATGGGTTTGTTGGGATTCATCCTGGGATGGGTTTGTTGGGATTCATCCTGGGATGGATTTGTGGAGTTCATCCTGGGATGGATTTGTTTGGATTCTTCCTGAGATTGATTTATTTGGATTCATCCTGGGATGGATTCATGACCGTGGTGGTTGAGAACCCAGAGCTTGACAGAGTTCCTAAAGAATCCCCCAGGTGATCTTTGATTTTAGGGATTTTAGGGATTTTTTTCCCCCCAAATATCCACATTTTGACTTTCCTGGTTGAAGTGGAGATTGGGATGTCTGGTGTTATCACAGAATCCTGGAATGCCTTGGGTGGAAAGGGACTTAGACCCCATCCAGGGGCACTTCCCACTATCCCAGGGTGCTCCAAGCCCCATCCAGGCTGGCCTTGGACACTTCCAGGGCTCCAGGGGACTCAGTGACATCTTCTGTTGGTTTCATCATCCCCTGGAACTTCCCATTACCAAGCCAAGTTCCTCCACCCTTTATCCAACATTTTCCTGACCAGATTTTACTTCAGCTGCCCCCATCAACACTGAGATTAAATTTACTRCTGGGAACAATCCCCCAGCAGGAATTTTGCTGTTTCCAACACGAGTTTTTCCATTTTGCAACATCMACTTGCCATTTTCCAGCCCTCAGCTGACCAGCCTGGGAGAAGGATCCCAGTTTAATGATTCCCACCCAGATCCTGCAGCTGCACCATAGATCACCGAGCAATGCCTGATTTTCCTCCTGGTGCTGCCTCGATCCCCAAATTCCTGACTCTCATTTGTGTCCCTCAGCTGTGCTCCCATGGGTGTCTGCTGAGGAATGGGTGCTAGAACTGGGAATAATGGGAAGCGTTTGTCATCTTTAAAAATTCCCTGTTTTTTTGGCTCCAAATCCATCAGTTTTCCCCCCCATCCATAACGTGGATCACGGAGCAGCAGCTCTTCCCTAAAAGCTGCTGCTGCCAAGGAAGATGGATGGGATTTCAGAGCAGGTTGGAAAGCACAATTCCTTAAATTCCTGTTGTTTGTGGAGCCCGAGCCGGGAGCACTCAGACATCCCGGAGCAGGTGACGCCAACCTGGCAGCAGGGTCAGGGACCTGTCCCCAGCCCYRTCCCAAGGTGCCACTGGARCAGGGAATGGAGATGGATGCTGGAGCTGGATCTTCCCCATCCATCACTGTCAGCCCTGAACAGACAAAATGCTTCTCCCTCCCAGCAGCAAATCCGTGCCCCTCATCCCCACRGGTCCGTCTGGTGGCTCTGCTGAGCCTGGGAGTCACTTTAATTTGGTTATTTTGGAGCAGAAATCCATCAAGGTGTGAATTTTGGGATGAGCCAGTTCCAAGAGGGAAGTGGTGTATTCAGGAAATAAGTTCCAGTTTGCAAGGTTGGGGTTTGTTCATGGTGTTTTTTGGTGATTTTTAAATCTTTTTTGTACCTGAAAGCACAGATGTGAATCTCAACATCCTTATGGTACCAGTTCGTGCCTCTGCCTCAAATTCCCAAACCTTTCCCAATCCAGCAGTTTAATCTTGCACTTACAGATTAAAATAGGATTTCGTGTCTGTTTGGAGCACTTCCAGTGAGTGCTGTGATGAGGGAATGGGGCTGCAGAGTTTGGATGCTGGTGTTTATTAAGGTTTTGTTTGTGAATGCTGAAAAAATAATCTGGTTAAAGGACAGGTGAGGTGAATTAAGGGAGTTATTTTATTGCATATTAGGCATAGTTTGAAAGGGGTGAAGGCCTGCAGGGCCAGGGGCCAGGGAATGGGCCCTGTGGGTTTATTATATATATATATATATATATCAAACATAGTATTATACAATTTATTTATTTATTATTATATAATAGATTTATTATATATGGATTTATTTATATTTATAAATATAAATCCATATATTAAAATATAAAAATACAAAATATATGTTTTAATATATACTAAAAATCCATGTATATATAAATATAATTTGATAAATGCATAATTTTTGCATCTCCCCTCTACCTCAGACATAGTGGGAATCAAATGGAACAACCCAGATTTGGAGGTGACAGCCAAAAAATCCCGAGGAAATGGGGCTGTTCTCACTCCTAGGAAGTATTTCCCATCTCCATAACGGGTTCCAGCAGTGGCTGAGGGGGTTTTTACAATCCTCAGATCATAAAATGAGCAATTCCATAATCTCCAAACTCTTTTAACTGCTGCTTCATGGGAAATTAAAAGAGCCCTAAAAATTTATTTTTCAGATTCCGTTAAACACCCTATTTTTAGTCAGGCCCTCTCCTGGGGATCAGCCAGGCACACACCCAGATGGCTCCGCTGGGGTGAGGAATTCTCCATCCCAAAATGTGCCCACATGGATCCTGGCACAGCCCTTCCCCACCTCCTCCTTGGCTGCCTTTTCTGGCTGGTGGGAATTTCTCATGTGGAAATCCTGGGATTTGGGGGAACTGCCGGGGTTTGTCCATGTTGCTGGAGTCATCTTCTCCCTCAGCACAATCCCAAGGACTCCCAGGTGTTCTTCCAACCTGTGATCCATCAACGATTGGAGTTAGGATGTCCCCGACTGGTGTATGTCCTGTGACAGTGCACCAGGAAAAACCTGGATTTGGGAGGAAAAAATGGGAATGTTGTAGTGGAGAGATGGGAAGGTTTAAGCAGAACAGGTCAGGAGAGGAATGTCCGACCCTCAGGTGCTGATCTCTCAATGTGCCTCAGGTCCTGGGGTCAGATTTGGGCACCTCCCAACAGGAGAGACCCT
>JACDOX010000293.1:234824-282715 GCA_014549065.1 Cardinalis cardinalis
GGGCAGGGGCTCAGCCTGGAGCAAAGGAGGCTCAGGGGCCCTTGTGGCTCTGCACAGCTCCTGCCAGGAGGGCACAGCCGGGGGGGTCGGGCTCTGCTCCAGGGAACAGGGACAGGAGCAGAGGGAACGTCCTCAGGGGAGCTCAGGGTGGGCACAGCAGGAATTTCCCCATGGAAAGAGGGGTCAGGGATTGGGAATGCCCAGGGAAGTTTGGAGTGCCCATTCATGGGGGGATTTCACAGCCCTGTGGATGTGGGACTTGGGGACAGGGGCAAGGGTGGCCCTGGTGCTGCTGGGCGTGGTTGAGCTGGGTGATCTTTTCCAGCCATGATGATTTTGGGATTCTGTGATTTCCAGCTGCCCTGCTGTGGCTCAGCAAAGAGCTGCTCTCACGTTCATGGCATGGACAGAATGGTGGGATCTTGGCAAGGAATTCGTGGCTGGGAGGGTGTGCAGGCCCTGGCACAGGGTGCCCAGATTTGCTGYGGSTGCCCCTGGATCYGTGGAAGGCCAAGCTGGATCCCCAGCCTGGCCTTGGACAGTTCCAGGGATGGAAATTTCACAACTTCTCGAGCTGATGGTGGGATGGGCACAGTTCACATTTGCTGGTCTTGGTGTTTAARGATCTGAGAACTTCACGTCTGCCAGGAGACATCCACTGAACACCTTTGGTTCAGGTCTGGGAACCTGTGGAGGTCCATGACCCAACTCTTTGGCCATTCCTATTGATTCTGTTCCAAATTTCTTGGCACGCGTCTCCAGCATCCTGCTAAAGAGCTTCCCTCTCTTCAACTTGGAAAACATCTCGTGGTCAGCCCCTGTGGAGTCCCTCCCTGGGGCTGTGGGTGCTCCACAGCCCTGCCAGTGTCCCATGGTGGGGACCACTCCTTTCTYTGCAGTGACAGCACTCCAGGCCCATCTTTGTTCCATCAGAGGAACGTTTGATGGCGAGGAGGAGAAGTTTCTCTTTAATCTGACCCAGTTCAGAGTGTTTTGGGTGACTCCTCCCTCTTCCCACAGCTCTCTGAAATTACCCAGATGGGAATGAGCTCTGYGAGCTCGGGCTGTAATGGGGAACAGCTTCAGAGTGGGGTTGTGTGGGAATGGAGTGGGGGAAGGAAAAGCTCAGTATGGAAACTGGGTGAAGGAGAAGCTCAGGGTGGGAATCGGGATCTTCTCTCTGTTCCTCTTGCCTCCGTTCCTCCCCAGCATTTCTCACTTTTTCCCACCTRTGAGCTTCTCCAGTGTCCATGGATTTGTTCTTCAACCTCAGTGTGCTCAAGGTGTTACTTTGTCCCTGGGGATACAGAACAGGAGGTCCCATCACTTGCCTTTTTTAGAACGGCCTTCCAAGGCTTTATCCAAGGAGATCTCATCACTTGGTTTTCACAGGATGGCCTTCCAAGGCTTTATCCAAGGAGGTCTCATCACTTGGTTTTCACAGGATGGCCTTCCAAGGCTTTATCCAAGGAGGTCCCATTACTTGGCTTTTCCAGGATGGCCTTCCAAGGCTTTATCTAAGGAAGATGACTTCAAGATCTCCATCCTTCCTTGAGGAATCCTGAGACGGTTGATTACCCAGATGTTATCTGTGGCTGTGAGCAGATTGGTCCACGTTCCCTTCCCTAGGAGCTGCTTCAGCCTCCATCCCGGAGGTGCCATCACAAATCCCGTGTAATTCCAAGGCGATCTTGCCCTCAGATGATGTATTTGAGGGATGAAGTCATGTCTGGGTCCATTTTTACCTCTCAATCCATGCAAGGCCATGTCCCCGCATGCGCAGCCRCGCCAGGGGCACAGGGAGATCCCCCCGTTGGCTGTAATTAATTAATTTACAGTGGATGTCTCTTTTCTGCYGTGCCTTTGAACTCTTTATTCTTTGTCCATTGTAAAGGGCTTAACGGTTCCTGTTCCTTGATTCTTTCATCAGTGAAATGTTTTGGAAGAGAGGTTGGAGTCCCCCTGTGACCTGCCCTGGGTGGCCCAGGCCTGTAGACCTTGCAAAGACATTACTTTTTTGGCCTGAACACAAACCCCTCAAACCTTTAGCCTGGCTAAATGCTTTGTACAAACAGCCGCATACTGATCTGCTCTATTCTCCGGTGATTTTCTGCTCAAGGGGCTGCTCTGTAGGTTGCTTGCTATGTTTGCCACTTGCCTTGGTCGTGAAGACAGAACAATGAACGAATCCGACAGTACTGAGGCCAACACTGCGCTCGGTTGTTCCGAGGAAATTATCCTGAAATCTGCTTGAGGAGATTAAACCCAAGAAGAACTGGCTGTGTCTCTCCTCTAAAGCCCCGCTCTCCTCTTTGTTTGYCCTTTTTTGCTCCGAGACTTTGTTCATTCCTCCTTCAGAATGGGTTGGTGGCATTGGTATGTAAAGTGTGACCTGCGATTACAGGAGGTGCAGCTCCTTCTCCAGCAGCCCAGGGGAAACATTGCATTCATTCCTCTGCAGCTTTTCTGAGTGTCTGAGCCGAATTCCTGCTCTCGTTTCTTCTGAGATATGAAAAATATCAGCTCCTACATCATTCCTTCTGGAACACAAAGCATATCTGCTTTTACATTATTTCTCCTTGGACACAAAGATTATCAGCTCCTACATTATTTCTCCTTGGACACAAAGTTTATCAGCTCCTACATTATTTCTTCTGGGACACAGAGAATATCAGCTTGGATGTCGTTTCACCTCTTGAATGTCAATCATAGAATGCCAGAATTGTGGGATTTGGGCTGGAAAGGACATTAAAGACCATCTCRTTCCAGCCATGGGCAGGGACACCTTGCACTAGAAGGTTCCAGAGCTTTGTTAATTCAGTGCTGATGAATCTTTTGATGAGAATTGCTGTTCAATTGTGTTGGCTCAGTGTGTGACCATCCTAAATTTTCAAATGTCACTCCATAACTCTTCTGGCTTCATCCAGTAGCTTCCTTAGGAATCACAGATTGGCTTGGGATGGAAGGGACCTTAAAGACCATCTTGTTCCAGCCATGGGCAGGGTCACCTTTCTCTAGAAGGTTCCAGAGCATTGTTAATTCAGTATTTTGGTGAAAACTGCAGCTTAAATCAATGTTGGCTCAATGTGTGACCATCCTAAGTTTTTAAGGGCAGCATCATTCTATAACTCTCCCAGCCTTCCTCTAGTAGGTTCCTTGGGAGTCACTGATTGGTTTGGGATGGAAAAAACCTTAAAAGCCATCCAGTTCAGGATGGAAAATACCTAAAAGGCCATCCAGTTCCAACTCATCCGTGGGCAGGGAACCATGGGAAGGGACAATGGGCAGAGACAGCTGAAGGTGAGCTGCTACGGAGCAGCCGTGTTCTGGGATGAAATCTGTCTTGGGATGAAATCTCTCTTGAGATGAAGTCTCTTTTGGGATGAAGTCTGTCTTGGGATGAAATCTGGCTTGGGATGGAATCTGGCTTGGGATGGAATCTGCCTTGGGTTTCTCACAAGCAGCCAACAGCAGTGATAAATTCACCAGCCTTGTGAGAACATTCACAATCACAAGCATTTTCTCATGAGGATTTGAAGTTCATGCTTTGGGGAAGATCTTAAATTTCCCAACTCCGTGTGTGCTCCTAAATAGATGCTGAACAGCTGTGAGGCCCTTGATCCAAAATAGAAACTTGTTTTCCTCGCAGTCCTTCCAGGGTTTCTTTTCCAGGATTTCTCCAAATGTAATCAGGAACATGAGGTGACCCCATCCTTGGAGGGTAGGACACCGTGGTTGGGTTCCTCAGCCCAGGGACATCTCCGACCCTGAGCCAGCCAGAGGAGTTTCACCCCTTGSGAAGGTGCTCAAGCACCACTTCTCACTTCTAAACATTTTTAGTTTCTCAGGTATTGTGCTTTTCCAAAGTGTTTTAGGATTGATGTGGTTTTCGGGATAATTGTTCCAGATGGGACAGTGGGGTGTAGAGGGAATGTGTAAAGATGATTTATCCCTTGCAGATCAGAGTCAGAGGGTTTGGTTGATCCTCCCTCCCTGCTGGSTTGGGCAGGCTGCAGTCAAGTTTTATAGCAAACTACATTAAAATGCCTTTGCAGTTAGGATTAATTAAAACAGTTTTTGAGGGACACATGTGAAGTCGCTTTGGGCTCTTTGCACCCRGAATATTGTGGGATTGGTCAGTGGAATTGGCTGGAGCTGAGCAGCTCTGATCTCAGGGAATCATGGAATGGTTTGGGATTGGAGGGACCTTCAGGATCATCCAGTCCCATGTTCTGCCATGGGCAGGGACATCTTCCACTCTCCCAGGGTGCTCCAAGTCCCCATGTCCTACCTGGCCTGGGACTTTTCCAAGGATCCAGGAGCAGCCACAGCTTCTCTGGGCACCCTGTGCCAGGGCCTGCCCACCCTCYCAGGGAAGGGGAAGAACTTCATGTTCATCCCAGTCCCATCCTGTGCAAAACTCCAAAGGCACGGCTGTGGATTGTTCCCACTGACTTTGGTTTGTGCTTTTTCTATCCAAAATCCAAATATGAACAGTCACGTCCATAATTTCTGTTTTTATTTGTTTATCACTCCCTTTGACTCATAACTTCAGATAAAAGCAATGATTTCCCAGCCGTGTTTGCTCCTGTCCTGCAGCGGTTGTCACTTGAGTGATCACTGCAAAGATGAGCGATGGTTTCAATCTCAAAGCTCTTCTGGCATCTGAGACTATTAAAAAGCAGAGTCTGAGAAGTGTCCCCTGTGCCCCTGGAGGTGCCTGTGTCTGGCTTGAAGGATGTTCTCCATCCCAAGGTTTTAATGGAAGGTGGAGCAAGGGAGCTGATTAATAACCCTGCTTTGCTTCCCCGAAATGAGGCGGTTGAGGGACAGGACTGAGTCCTGGTGTTTCACTCATTAATCTCTTCTTGTTAGAGCCAAGGGGCTGCTCCGTGATTGGGCTGCTCTAGGAAAGCTTTGGAAATGGGAGCGTGATGATTTATGTTCCTGATTTTGTRGCCTTGGCTTGGAAATGGGAAAACTTTCGGGAGGACAAGTGTTCAAGGCGAAGACCACCTGACATGAAATGGCTTTGTCCATTGATGCCTCTGATTAGTCATGGAGACAAAAGGCAAARTTCTCCTTCCATATTGCCCAGCCATCCCTGATCCTCCTCTCTGTGGAGCTTTAGGAGCTGTTGGAAGGCCYCTGTAGGGTGAAAACTGGGATAGATGGGCAATAATGGGCCATGCAACTGAAAAATCTGTATTTGGTGTATATTTTCCTTCCTTTCTCCCCTTTTGCCATCACACCTGGCTTCATCCCAAGAAAACATTTCATTCCTCCAGCACCTCCAGTACCTGTAGGAGCCACACAACTCAACCCCAGGCAGGTGCTGCCCCTCGAGCCTTTGGTGGCRTTGAGTTGTGGCCTCACAACCTGGGTCCCCTCAGCGCCGAGAGGTTGTGGAGGAGGCCGGAGATGAAGCTGTAACTGCAGAGGGTGAAAATGAAGTGAAGTTGGGCAGAACCAACCTCAAAAGACACCCTGGGATGCGTGCAGGCGTCGGCTTCATGAGCATTCCCAAGGAAAAGCTGCTAAATGCCATGGAAGAACCAAGGTCCTCTAAGATGGATTCATTCAARCCCCTTCAGCGGTTTTAGGTTTGGTTTAAAGAATGGATTAGGAGAAAAATGAACAACCAAAGTATGAAATTTTGGCCAGATTAGGCTGGAAGGAGATAAATGTGGCCTTGGAAATATTCTCTTCGCTTTAGAAGCCAACGTTATTCAGTTGTCAGATGTCTTCATCCACCAGAAATAAAAATGCCACCCAACGGCCGCGGGTCTCCGCGTTTGGGCTGACCAAGAGGCGCCATCACTAGATCATGCAAATAATCTGCTGCCTGATAATTAATGACGTGGYCGGGCATAATTTTTTGATGAATGCTCATGGAGCCTGGTGACAGGCGTGAAATTAGAAAATTCCTTCAGCGCCCTAAAATATAAATAGCTTTCGGAACTGAAAAGAGTTTCACAGCTGAAGATTTTATTGTGTTGAGAGGAAAAACTTTTCCACCCCCATCCCCCCCTTTCTTCTGGGCGAGTTGTTTGTCCGTTCACAAAACAAATACTCTGAAGCCCAGTGCGGCTCATGGGAATAAATTTCAGGTCGAATTAGTACAGTTTCCTTGCTGTCAGGACGGTGGAATTAATGGTGTTTTGATGACACGAATTTTGAAGGGCGAACAAAGACGCTGAAGGGAGGGAGACATGACTCCTTAGAAGCGCGGTCCTCCTCTCCCCCAGCCTCTCTTGTCTTCCCTGTCATCCGTCTGCCAATCTCCCTGTCCATGGTTAGTTAAAGGCGCTTTTTATCCTCTTTTCTTTCCCACAGAGTTTGCCAGATCCGGCCCAGTGCCTGGGTTCCAAGGGGACACGCTGCAGTTGGCCTTCATCGACTTGAGACAAGTAAGTCTTTGTGTTTTTGTTTTTTGTTTTGCTTTTAAGATGTGTGACTGAAGACCATCAGGTCTTAAGGGAAGGGAGAGGAGGGGAAACGGCGTCAGTGATTTACGCCAGAGACCTATATTTCCCCCCTCCTCCTCCTCCTCTCGTCGCTCGAAGCCACCTCCTCGCCGAGCGCTCCTGGAGATGGTGGAGGTGAAAAGGGCTGGTGGAAGGGGGCGAGGAAGAAAGCCAGGCCTGACCCTGGCCAACGGGGCCATTGTGCTGCCCTTGGCTCCGTGGCGGAGGGACCGCGGCCGGTGCCGAGCAGGTGCTGGGAACAGAGAGAGCAGTGATGCAGAGCCCGCCCGCCTCGGGGACCTTTGTTCCCAGAGAATGCCCACGGGGGCGTTTGCGAGGGCGGAGGAATTTGCATTCCCCTGTGTCCGTGCCCGTTTGTGTCCCCTCTCTGTGTCCCTCGGCCACCCCCCCGCCCCGGTCCCCTCTTCCGCAGATGCTCCCCGGCCAGCAATGACAAAAGTGGCTCTTGGGGAAGATGGTTGGAGAAGGCTCCACCCATCGGTGGCCACCTCTGGAGGGGGCCCCGTTGGAGCCAAGTTGACCATAGCAGGTACTGAGGCCTTTGTGGGGCTTGGCAGCCAATTTTGGGAAAAGGGCCATTCTGGGGAGTCATTTGTTTGGGGAGAAATGGGCATTATTGATACACTAGGCCGGGGGGAAAAGTGAGGTGGTCCTGTCATCTCTTGGCACTGAAGATGGATGGGTTGGAGGGAAAGTCTGAATGAAGTAAGACTCAATGACTGATGCTTCTCTCCTATTAAAACAATCTTTTTTTGTCTGTTAAACCCCCCTGGCTTTGTCCCTGCTGCCATCATGATGCAGTGCCTCTTGTTCGCAGGGTTGACGTTGTTTGCATTCTGAAAACTTTCGGGTGCCGAGGGTATTTCTTAAATCTGCATAATCCCTTGTATCGATGATCTTGCCCCTGCCTCTGATTCGTGCTGGAGCTGCTTTCAACCCGCCAGGGTTTGAGAACTCCTCAGAATCCAATTGATGTGCGGGGAGCCATCTGTCATCCCATGACACTTCTGTTAACTTTAATAACATCAGGACGCYGCTTTTCGGGCCCGGGCCCGCTAGGAACTGCCAAATTTGTTTGCAAAAACGGTCCTAGCAGCTCCATGGGAGAGGTGTGCGTTATCACCAGGCTGTGTTGACACTTTTATCTTCATTAGCTCCTTGGCGCTTTATTGACTGTGGTGCTCAACACGCCCGCGGCCTCCTGGGTGTGAGGGAATGTGGAGGCCCTGGGCCTTTTCCAAGCTCCGGGCCGCGAATGTGGGGACTTTGGAGAGAGAACCTGAGACTCTTGGAAGAGTGAAAAGCCTGAAAATGTCTCATTGAGGTCAAGCCAGTGAAACATTTGTGTGGTTCATGAGCTCAAAACGCAGCCAAAGGGACCCAGCTCGGGTGAGGAGGAGGAGCAGGAGCCTCCTTGGGCCTTCCTCCTCTGTCCAATGGGTGTCCTTGGACGAGGAGGTTTTTTCTTTGTTCCAGCAGTTTTGTTCTTGCATTTAAGAGCATTTTTCTTGCTCCCAAGTTTTGTTCTTGCATTTAAAAGCAGCAGCACCTCTGAATCTCAAGGCCAAGTTGGACAAGGAGCAGATTGAAGGATCCTGAGACAATGGGAGTGTCCCTGYCATGGCAGGGRTGGCACTGAGTGGGCTTTGAGATCCCTTCCCACCCAAACTGTTCCAGGATTCTGTGAATATGCAAGGTTAGGAGGAGATACAGGTGCCAGGTGAGGTTGGGAAKACCTGGATCTCCTGGATAATGGATGATGATTGATGAGGGGAAAATCAAGGTGTTGTACAGATCATGGGGAAGAGCTGACCCATCCCTGACTTATCCAGTAGCATGGAAAGATGAGGCAGTTCCCCCTCCATGACCTGGTCTGGTGGCATGTTGGAATGTGTCACTAGACCCCATCCAAGSAAGGCTCTCCGTGGCTGTGGCCACCAGACCTCCTTTGAACGCTCCCAGCACTTCTTGTTGGACTGCAGCTCCAGCTGGGAGCAGGGAGAAGTGGGGAGGTCATGGGTGAAGGTCTTCGATTGTTCTTCATGTTGTCTTGACATTTTTCTTGTTGGACTTGGCATTCTTTCTCTTTTAAGCCATGAAATTAAACTGAAGCAGGGTAGATTAAATGGGATATTGGGATGGAATTGCTCTCTGTGAGGSTGGGGAGGGACTGGGATGGAGCCCAAGGCCTCCCAGAGCAGCTGTGGCTGCCCCTGATCCCTGGAAGTGTCCAAGGCCAGGTTGGACATTGAGGCTGGGATAGTGGAAGGTGTCCCTGTCCATGGCAGGGAATGGAGTGGGATGAGATTTAAGGTCCCTTCCAACTCAAACCATTCCATGATTCTGTGAAATATCACATCAGTGTTGGTTTAAATAGAATGACCCAGCTGGGGGAAGGAGGGAGGAGAAATAACTCAGCAAAAGTCACCAAAGTAGGGAAATTAAAGAGATTTCCCTTCCCAACATATTTCAGTAGAAGCCGTTGCAGAACATATGTAAATCCAAAGAAAATTTTTCCTGTAATGGGGGGTGATTATGGGAGTGACCAAAAAAGTGATAGGAAAATGTGGTGACTTGGTTTGTGCCTTGGAGCAGATCCTTGTAGTGGGAAATAAACCCCAAAAAGATGTCACTGTATAAAGGCATCAAAGTTTGTCCTTGTTCAGAGCAGCAGACTCAAGTTTTGTACATCAAAATCCTRTTTTTCCCCTTGTGCCCAATGAAATAGGAGTAATTCCATCCTTGTCTGGAAAAGAGGAMGAGTGGAGCCCAGAAAATCAAAATCCCTATTTTGAGCTGGCAGAAATGTAAAATGGGGCTTGATTTCCAATTCTGGGACAATTCTAAATCCATAAATACCCTTAATGAAGTCATAAAGGAAACCCACTCCCATCTCAAGCCCTTCTGCAGGAGTGAGACTCAAATATTTCAAGTTTTACAAGGAGGGAATATTTGCTTTTCCCCTTTCCAGTTTAAACATTGCTYTTGCAACGTTTTTAGAAATCTGAAATAAATTTAGTGCTGTATTTTAGAGATCTGAAATAAATTTAGTCCCATTTAGTCCCTTGCTGAAATTTGAAATAACCAACTCCTCTGGATCTTCACCAAACACCCCTGAATGTCCAGACTGGACCACTGGAGATCTCCAGGTGCTCTCAGGTCATTCCCAAGCCTGCACGTGGAAGCATTCCCTGTTTTCCCCACAGCTGGAAGAGTTTTAATTTTTGGTTTTCACGGGTTTGTTGTGAGGACATTGGTGCAAGGGGAGGGTTTTGTGCTGGTCTCTGAGGTCCCTGCAGTCCCTGGCCACGCTGATCTCTCCTAGAAGCCAGATCAGTGCTCGTGGCCGCCTTCCAAGGAAAATCTGCATCCAGCACTTGAGGAATTTCACTCTGGGCTCCAGGGAGGGAGCGTGCTCRGTGATGAGAGCTCCCTCCTCCCAGCCTCTCCTTCTGTCCAGTGAGTAACAAATCCTGAGGGCTGAGTTTCCTCTGCCARTGCCAGCCTGAGCTCTGAGGGATGTTTGGACCAAGGCAGGTGGGAACCCACCTGGGCTGAGGCACCTGGGTGTCCAAGGGATGGGGACAGGGACGTTCCAACTCGTCTCGCCCCAGTTTTTCTGCTTTGCTTTATGCAGACTTRGTGGGTTTGAGTTTCAGCATCAGCTCCTCAAACCCCATCAGTGGGGTTAAGACAGGAAAGGTCAGGCTTAGGTGGGRTCTTGGCAAGGAATTCCTGGYTGGGCTSRAATTCCCAGATTTGCTGGGGCTGCYCCTGGATCCCTGGCAGTGACCAAGGCCAGGCTGGACATTGGGATTGGATCCACCYGGGACAGTGGGAGGTGTCCCTGTCCATGGAAGAGGTGGAATGGGGTTTAAGATCCAGCCCAAACCATTCCATGGTTCACCTGGGAGTGGGAACCTCCCAAGGAATGGGATGAATTTAAGGTCCCATCCAACACATGYCATTCCATGACTCTGCTACTGCTTGTCCCATGGGAAGTGCTTTGTTTGTGTGTTTTCCCTGTGTTGGGATCCAGCTGTGGTTATTGTGGGATCCTGCTGAACCCCAGCCAGCTGGGAATGGGAAGTCTCCCTCCAGTGTGTCCATTTTTCTCTTATTAGCCCTGGTAGAGACACTTAATAAAAGAATGATCCCTATGGGAACACAATTCCCTTCCTTCCCTGCTCTGTGATGGAATCCTGGAATGGGTTGGGTGGGAAGAGACCTTAAATCCCATCCCATTCCACCCTGCCATGGGCAGGGACATCTCCCACTATCCCAGGGTGCTCCAAGCCCCAGTGTCCAACCTGGCCTGGGACACTTCCAGGGATCCAGGGGCATCCCTAACCTCTCCCAGGTTTCCTCTCCCTCTCCTGCCCTGTGTGCAGTCCCCAGATGTTCCCRTTTTCTCCAGCCCTGCACCTTTTTATCTAAAAATAAGAACCAAGCAGAGGAGCAAAGCTGCAGCGTGAGCTCATCCCTGATGCTCACATTCCAGCAGCCTGGATTCCTGGGCTCTGTGCCTGGATTTAAGGAACCACCTGCCTCCTTGGAGGGAGCAGCCAGTGTGAGGTCACTCCGGGAGCTCCAGTGGTGCTGGAATGATGGGGCATCCAGCCTGGCCTCTTATCAAATACCAGCTGATAAATCAGGTGTTGGGAACGCCCTCTGGCTGGGTTGTTGGCTGCTCTTGGGGGCACTGGGAGGTCTGGAATTGTGTCCTTGTGTCAGGCACTGGAACAGSTCCCCAGGGAATGCTTACATTCCCAAGGCTGATGGAACTCMAGGAGTGTTGGGGCRGTGCTCCCAGGGATGCCCARGGTGGGATTTTGGGGTGTCCCAGGCAAGGGAAGGAGTTGGACTCAATTTTGGGGGATCTCTTTCCACTCAGCACCTCCCATGAGATGTGTCCTTGTCTCCCACTGCTTCCATATGCTCCAGGCTTCCATGCCCAGGTGGTGCCTGAGGGAAAGCCCTTGGGAATTTGGGCTGAAGGTCCCCTTGGTGTGACACTGGTGGCTCTGGCCGCTTCTCAGCTCTGTCATTTGTCATTTTGGTGGTGGGAAGCTGGAGCCAGTCCCTCCAATCAGTCCATGGCAGCATCCAGGATGCCCTGAAGGTTCATTCCCACCAGGCAGGGAGCTCAGGGTTGTTTTTTTTAAACTCGTTTTTGCATTTTACAGCTAAATGTGTCTCCCCAGCCCTGCAAAGTCAGGAGGTGTTTGGGGAGCAGAGTGAAAACAAGACTTTGGGTGAGCCCAGAGCCATCCTGCTCAGCAAACTGGTTTGGCTGATCGTTGCCAGCTGGTTTTGCTGGGAGATGGAGCAGGAGCTGAGAACCACACGGAGGGGATGATCAATTAAACCCAGCTCTCCCGCCGAGGTGTCTCCTCCCGCATGTCCCTGCTTGTGTCTCCAGGCTTTCTGCTGGGAGAGCAGCTCCCACGGCTTTGTTGCCACGTTAGTCACTGGATGCAGGAGGGCAGGGATGAAAAGGTGACTCACGAGGGGTTTTCAGCTCGTTTCAGTCGCTGCTTTTCATCTCCAAATTGTTCCCTTGGCTCCAGCCCTGCTCCCCCACTGCCTTGCCCGGCCTCAGAGCTTGAGTTCTGAGATGAACTCTGAATTCCAGGTCTTGGAATTCTCTCGCTCTGCTCCAGCCAAAGAAGGATCTGAGCGCTGGGTTTTGTCCAGGGAAGCTGTGTCTGCCCCTGGATCCCTGGAAGTGTCCCAGGCCAGGCTGGACCCTGGGGCTCGGATACCCCTGGGACAGTGGGAGGTGTCCCTGTCCATCCCAGAGGGCTGGGACTGGATGATCTCCATGGTTCCCAACCCAGCCCATTCCATGATTTTGAGAAGCCAGGTTGTACTTTTGGGTTTCTGCTCCCCTTAACTGTTTAGGGCCCTTTGCAGTGGGTGTTTTTGCCACAGAAAGACAACATTGGAATTTTGCATCTTTTTTACTTTATAATCAGCACAGAATCACTCAGGTTGGGAAATACCTCCCAGATCATCAACCAACCATCAACCTCTGACATTCTCCCTGTTTTCCTGCATCCTTCACTCCTGTGGATCCTGTCCTGGCTTAAGTTCTTAAAWTCTTTCACCACTTTTTCTGCCTCTGCCACTTTGTCCTGTCCAGCCCGGTGATCCAAACCCCTTTTCCAGCTCTGGATCCCAGCCTGCAGCTCCCAAACRTGCCAAGGGAAATGCTGAATTCCAGAATTCCGCGAATCTTTCCTGGCAAGCACCTGGAGCACTCAGGAAACAGAGGTGTGAAGACACAGGTTCCACTGTCAGCCCTAATTCCTCATTTCCCAGCAAGGAGAGAGAGGTTGGAGCTGGTTGGATCATTACCCTTAAATCCAGGATTTTGCTGTTCAGATCCTATCTCCAGGCTCTTAATTACTCCAGTGGCTCCTCTCCAAGCTCCTTACACCAACTGATATCTCCTGGATCATTTATCCAGCGTTATTAATCACCTTCATTAAGGTGGTGCCCACAGGCCATCGAGAAGTGCCCGTTTTGCTGCTTCTTGTGCAAACACGAAGCCCTGAAGTGTCTGAGGAGATAATGGGGAGCATCAAGGGCAGGTGCCTGACTTCCAGGTGAGCTAATTACTGCTAATTAAAGGATATTTTGTTTCCTAACACCCCTGAGTGTGATGGAGGCTTCTCTAGGCATCCATAACCACATCAGCTTCCCAGAAGTTGTTATTATTGTTATTAATATTAATATTTTTGCCTTCATCCTCTGTCCCACCTCTCCGCTTCCAGAAACCCAAATTATCCTGGCTTTCCTGAATGCCAGGTTGCCTGGGGGAGCCAGAGCTGCAGTTAATTCCTGGTGGGCCTCAGGGGTGGCTGAGTGTCCTCCCCAAGGTCAGGGAGTAGTAAATAATTTCATTAAGACAAAGAAACCACCTGAACATTGGATATCTCTCTCCAGAAATGCCTGGATTTTTGTTTTCAGTCCGTAATTGGAATTAATTTACCTTTGGAAATCTGTGAAGTTACAGATTGATTGAGTTAAAGGGCTGGACAATCCTTTCCAGGAAGAAATCTTCCCCAATACCCAACCTGAACCTCCTGTGGCACAACATGAGGCCGTTTTCTCTTTTCCTGTTGCTTTTTCACTTTGGAGAAGGGACCATTCCCCATTAAAGTATTGTCTCCATCCATCCCTCTCCCACYCCACAAAAACACTTGGGAGAGGTGAATAAACAGAAAGAAGATGGAGAGAAACCAAAATTATCAAACCCAAACCCACAGGTGTTCAATGAGGGGCCCTTTTTTGGCTCTATTTCCTGCTCCCACAGTCACCTGATCCTTGTGCCTTGGTGTCCCCCAGGTAGTGACACCAAAATGAGGAGTTTTCCCTGGAAAACCAGCTGGATCTGGGTCCAAAGCTGTCCCAGGGTGGTTAGGAGACATCTAAGAAGTAGCAAGAGATGGTTGGGGAACTCTTTTCGGACYTCCTGAAGTTCAGGCTGAGCTCCAGCCCATGGCCCCGCTCTTCCAGGTGTCCCACACCTGGCACTGCTCTCACTTCCCGGAATTCCCGTCGGGAACGCTGCTCCGCGTTGGAGGCCCACCAGAGATGATCTATAAATCCATTTTTCCTGCCCCCAGCGTGGATCCACRTTCCCAGCCRTGGGTTGTTGGGCAGGCACTGCCCRGGGAGCCAGCAGGGATCCCTCGGGCTGCGGCCGGCCCGGCGCTCCAGGAAGAACATTCCAGAACCTTGGCCAAACCACTCTGTTTCTTCCTTGTCAGGCTCTGGGTACTATTTTTTTTTTTCCTCAGTGCCCAAATCCCAGCAGTGTTGGAGAAGGGCACATGGAGTGGTTTATTTGTTTTTAAATCAGTGTTAACTGCCTGACTCACAAAGGGAAGGATCCTCCAAAGTTTGGGCTGGAAATCCAAGCTGACTYTCACTGTGCTCTGCGGAAAAGGGATGGGAAGAGGGCGGGAAACACAAAAGCAGGAGCTCAGAGCAGATTTAGAGCCTTAACTCTGATTTTTCCTGCCTTGGTGGGTTTAAACTGGTCTTGGTGTTGCTTTCAACCCAGCCTTTTGTGGTTCAATCCCATTAAAATCACACAGATCCCTCTCCCCTTCGGCTGCTCAGGCTCCAGAGCCATCACTCTCCATCCAGGAGGGATGCAGTGGCCTGGGGAGGACTTAAAAGTGCCTGGATGTTCCCCAGAGCCTCCAAACAAAAAAAAACCCGGGGTGCAAACAYGTCCTGTTAGCACTTCTGGGCGGCGGGGAGCGCTGCCGGGGTTTCTGGGCACTGGGAATTGTGGAGCCTGTCGACACTCGGCCCTCTGGAACAATAAAAGCAAACAAACAATCAAACCCTCTGTCACTGGGAGCCTTTCAGACAAAGGGAATAAAGGGAGGAAACGAGGAGCTGGAGAGTGAGGAGAGGGGTTTGGGACCTGGTGGTTGGGTGTGGAATTGCTCGGGATGCTGTGTGGGCAGGGCACGAGGCGGGTATCAGGGCAGGAGGTGCTGAGGTGGGAGAGACCTTTCCCACAATAATCACGGAATCAGGGAATGGTTTGGTTTGGAAGGGACCCCAAAGATCCTCTCATTCCAACCCCCAGCCATGGGCAGGGATACCTTCCACCATCACAGGGCACTCCAACCTGGCCTTGGACACTTCCAGGGATGGGAACTGACTCCAGCCTGGTCTGGCRGAATTTTATGGCAGAACAAGGAGCCACTCCCAGGACTCCATGGAGAATCTTATCCCAAGGGACCTTGCACTGGGCCAGGAACGTGTTTCCATTGGGTTTTATTTCTCCAAGACTCAGCTGGAGCCTCTGGCTCCTCCTGAGCACCCTCTGGCTGCCCCCGGCTCACCCTCCCTGGAGCGGGGCCGTGCTGTGGGAACCAGGATCTCCTTCCCGAGATTCCTTCCCTGTAACTGCAGTCTCTCATCCAGCCGGGAAAACAGACACCAAAGTGAGTTACAGAGGGCCCACATTCCCTTTATCCCACAGACTGAGGTGGAACTGACAGGAACAGAGGGGACCAGAGGTGGGTGCCCTTCACCTCCACACCCCCGGCTGGGAAACCGAACCCGCTCCGGTGATCCGGGAGCTGCCGCTCCTGGGGCATGTGGAGGAGCTGTCCATAAAGGAGCTTTTATGGRGCTGCCTTTCACCGATCCAGCCTTCACCTGGTGCCTCAGGAGGGGAACAGGAGCTCCTGTTGCTGCCATGATGGGGCAGTGTTCCCGGGTTTCCCTGGAACGGGATCCCCCAGCCGGGTCGTGGTGGGTGGCCGGGGAAGTTGTGCRGAGCTCTTGTGCCTTTGAAGCCGTGGGGAAACTTTATCCCAGTGCATCCCTGTCATTCTTCTCCCTGTGACCTCTCGAGGGCAGCTGGATCATTTCAGAGTGGGGAAACCTTAGCTCCTGGAAAACCTTGGGGCGTTCTGCCAGCCAAGGAGTCGACTTGCTGGGATAACACCATGGGATGAAGGACAGGACCGCTGGGGCTCTTCCCATCAAGGTGACTTTGATTGCAAGGACTGGGGCCCCTGTGTCCCTCGGGAATGAGGGATTAATTCCCTCCCAGACACACAATCCCAGAGCAATCTGTTCTCGGAGTCTCCCATTGATTTTTTTCCTGTTGGATTTGAGGAGTGCAAATATTGAGCGGCGTTTACGGAGCRCTGGGCACGTGGATTAGGAGGGAAATCGATGAGGTAAGGTCAGTGAGGAAGGGCAGGGACGAGGGACGAGGCAGAGGAGAGGGAGATCCACCTCTTGGTGCCTCCAGGGGTGGAGAGAAACTGTGGGAATGATGGTGTGGAGCTGTGGGAGAATCTATCAGAGAGCAGACCACTTGGAATAGGTTAAGAATTGGGATTAAGGTGATTTTAAWGTCATGTTCCAGCCCAGAATTCCCAGGTCACTCGAGGTGAAGGTGCTGCACATCCCACCCTTCCCAGATGTCATTTCATTGATGGGTTGACAGCAAGGTGGCACTGTATAGCCAGGAACATCACACCGGGATCCATTCCAACCTTCCCGTTGGACTCACGGAATCACAGGATGGTTTTTCAATTAATTAGCTCCGCACCATCCTGGGATAAAAATGGCCATTTCCATTCCTGGAGGTTCTGTTGATTCCAGGGCACGTGGGCTTGGATTAGACGCCGTTAAATGCATAAATGGGTTATTTTTAGGCTGGGTCTGCTAGGAGAGTTTCAAGGTTGGTCTGATGAGAGTGGGAAGTTTTGTGCTCTGGCTCCAAATCCATTCCAGTGTTTAAGTGSCGATTTCCTGTAGAATTCCTATAGGAGAAAGGGTTGTCAAGCATTGGAGCAAAACTTCCAAGGGCAGTGAGTGGAGTCCCCATACTTGGGGGGATTTCAAAGCCCTGCGGATGTGGCACTTGGGGACACGGCCAGTGGTGGCCTTGGCAGTGCTGGGGAGGAGTTGGACTCRATCTTGGAGGGTTTTTCCAGCCCAGGTGATCCCGTGATTGCCGAGGTGTGTCGATGCTGCTGTCGGAGACGCCCGGAGGTGTCCCAGCTGTCCACGAAGGATGAGTAGATGGGACACAGGGTTTCCAGGGATTTGTGTCCCGCTGGAGCAGCAGCYGGCAGATGCTTTTTGGTGCCTGAAATGGCGCCAGCCCCGTTGGCTGGAGGAGCAGAGCCGCTGGCTGTGAGTGACGGGTGGGTAATCGGATGTGTGTCCACATCTGTCTGTCCTGACGGCAGAGCGGAGCTGTGAGGTCACAGCGCTGCTCCCAGGGGAGGGATGGCAGCTGAGGAGGGGTTTGTGCTCCAGCTGTGCTGAGCCAGCTTCACTTCCCAGCTTTTAATGCACTTCTGCCATTTCAGGGAGCTGGRGTTTGGGAATTTGGTCTCCAAAAGGCCGTTCCTAGAGGGGCAGAGGGGACATGGGCAGGTGGGGGCCAGGATCTGCTCCCTGYGGGACAGGACAAGAGGAAACRGCCTCAGGGTGTGCCAGGGACCTGGATGTCCCATTCCAGTTGCATTTCAGGGAGAATTTCTTAAGGGAAAGAGTTTTCCAGCCCTGGCACAGGSGTGGAGTCCCCATCCCTGGAGGGATTTCGAAGCTCTGTGGATGTGGCACTCGGGGACATAGGGCAGTGGTGGCCTTGGCAGAGCTGAGTGTCAATGATCTGAGAGGACTTTTCCAGCCTCACTAATTCCATGGTTCTGTGGTTCTTCACATCCAAAGTGAACCAACCAGGAATATCCTGGACTGAGCTTCTGTCCTTCAGGTTGACTTTGCGTCCTGCCCTTTGATAAACCCAAYGCTTCATCCTGGAAATGGAACGGATTCACCAAAGCATCACAGATTTAACAAGATCGGAAAGATTTTTTTTTTAACAAGATTGGAAATCCTGAGTGCAATTTGGACTAAATAGTGGCACAAGTACCTTCATTATTCCCTGTWTTTCTGCATTTCCTGAACAGCTCCATGGTGGGATCAGCCCAGTGCCAAGAGGGCTCCACGTGCTGAGTGCACAGGGAGCAGGAGAGCAATAAGCCTAATGGGCTTTAACTGGAGAATCATGGAATCATTTAGGTCAGAAAAGACCTCTGGGATCATCGGGCCCAGCCTTTAATTGATGCAGATGGAGGTGRTCTGACCACCAGAGCAGGGAGGCGGCCTTGGCTGCTGTGGGGGATTGGGGTGAAGGTGTGAGACTGAGCAGAGGGAGGACACGTTCATTGGGAGCAGGAGAATGTGCTGGGCTCCAGGACTGTCCAGGCAATGTGCAAGGAGAGAGGATGAGGAAGGGGCTGCTCTGGGCAGGATAGGATTTTGGGAAGAATTTCCTGGCTGGGCTRGAATTCCCAGATTTGCCGTGGCTGCCCCTGGATCCCTGGGAGTGTCCAAGGTTGGACAYTGGGGCTTGGAGCTCCCTGGGACAGTGGAATTGTCACCACCCATGGAATGGGGTGGGAATGAGGTGATTTCAAAGTCTCTTCCAGCCTAAACCATTCCATGATTCCGTAATTCAACCATTCCCTCATTAATCTCATCCCAGAGAGAAGAAACTACCAGTTTTTCCCTTCTCCAGAGCAGTTGTGACTCTGACTCTTTRCAGAGCGCTGGGATGACCTTTTCATGGCTTTGAGAATTTTCTTGCTTTGAAGCCAAACGAGTCCCAAAAATGCTGCAGTTTGGGGTCCCTGGGAAAAGCAGCAGATGGCATGGATTTGGTGCAGGAATGATAGGGAGATCCTGATGTTTATTCCCCGATTTCCATCCGTGTCCGAGGGAAGAAGGTTTAGAGGAGACATTGGGGCTGTTTTGGCTGAGGTTTGAAAATGCTGCTGTGAGAATTCAGTCCCAGCGCTGAGAGCTGTGCACCAGCTCTGACTTACAAAAAACAAATAAATACTGGAATAGTTKGTGTTAACTGGCCCATAAAAAAATAAATAAATACTGGAATAGTTGGTGTTAAATGGCCCAACTTCCTTGACCCAGCTCGTGTTTTCTGGATAATCCGCGGGGATGGCAGCGGTTGGGTCCTGTGAGTCACCCCGAGCCTTCCTCTTGCTTGAGCAAACCCTGACTTCCCTAAATAGGATAATTCAGCTCCYTGGCTCCGTTCGTGTATTTTCTGATTAATTGGTCAAAATTTGGGCTTGGTTTGGCCAGACAGAGCTTTTGTTTGTGGTGCTTAATTGGGGTTTGTGTGTTTTGGGGTGAGCAGCGCTTTAATTCCTGTGATTTTCGTTTGGGGTTTTTATTTGGGATCTTTCCAYGAATCCAGGCCAGCTTGGATGAACCTGGAGCAGCCTGGTTGAATGGAAGGGTCCCTGCCCGTGGTCTTTTCCAGCTCAAACCCTCCTGTGATCCCACAGAGAGATGCGTGCTAGGCTGGGGTGGGGCTGGGAGTTCCTGGCGTTGGAAATTCCRGTTGCCGCAGATACGTGAATTTTATTTAAAGCCCTTATGTGTGTTTTCAGCACGGGCTGGAGCCTGATGTGCTGAACACCATGAAACAAAGTCTGGCTTTTGTCTCGCGTGGTGTCAGACAGACAGACAGACAGGGCAGGAGCTGTAGGTGTGACCGAGGCTGTTGGCATCTCCCCATCCTCCTGTTCGCAGCCTCGGTGGAAGAGCAAACACTCCCCCGATCTAATCTCGTTAAATGTTCCCGGCTGTAATCCCTTAATTTGGCTGCTGACATGAGGGCTGCTGATGGGGAAACGAGGCGGGGATGGGCACTGACAGCCACGGGAGATTGGGATCTTTTGTTGCACGGATCAAGAGAACCTGAGAGCTCCGAGCCCTGCCGGGTTGTGCCCGTGACCAGAAATAGTCCCCGCAAATGAGTCACGGCTCCAAACCTCGCAGGGAACAGAAACCTTGCTGCAAATGCCTCGGTTTGTTGCCATCCTGAGCTGTTATCAGCCTCTGGGGGATCCAGGGCCTCTCCAGGGAGAGCTCCCTGCAGCCCTTCAGTGCCCAAAGGGGATGGAAGGGAAAGAGGGAGAGGCTTCCCACATGGGCAGGACATGAAGGAAGTGTCCTAAAGGAAAAGAGGAGAGGTTTAGGTGGGATTTTGGCAGGGAATTCYTGGCTGGGAGGGTGGAGAGAGGCTGGGCTGGAATTCCCAGATTTGCTGTGGCTGCCCCTGGATCCCTGGCAGTGCTCATGAGACATTGGGGTTTGGATCCACCTGGGACRGTGGGAGGTGTCCCTGCCATGGCACTGGGTGGCACTGGGTCATCTTTTAATTTGCTTCCAACCCAAACCATTTCATGATCTTGAATATCTTTCCCAACCTAAATGATTCTGCGATCCTCCGTGCTGTCAAGAAACAAAAAAATGTCTTTTCTCCCTTTAATTTGCGGCAACTCAGAAGCCAAGTGGACAAAGTCTGTTCTTGCTCTGCTCCTCTTAATGCTTAAAACCTGGAGGGGGGAGGGAATCCTGCCTGGAATGCAGCCCCTGTGCGGGATTGCTTTTCCAAAGTGTTTGAAAACAATCACTTCTGCAGGAGCAGGGGCTCGCTTGAACAGCCAGTTCTGTCCTGGAGACGAACATTCCGGGATGCCAGAGGAAAACAGCGAGGCTGGAATTCGCCTCGTGTTTGAGGTTAGCTCCAGAGGAGTTTGCAGCCGGGGTGGTTTTATATAGCAGCCCTCGGTGGAAACAGTTTGTCTGTCATATTTTTAGGTTCAGGGATTTCTTGGAGGTCACCCCGAGTTCAGGCTCCTTTCCCTCCTGCCCCGGTGGAGGTGGGAATTCGTGTTTGGAGTGACCAAATCTGTTGTCACACCTCGTCCCTCTGGCTGGCCGTGACAGCAGGTTCATGGCATGAGYGTGCACAGCTCCTGCCCCAGTCTCRGGGAAGTTCTGCTTCTGTTTGATCCCTGTGGAACTCAGAATCCCAAATTGGTTTGCGATGGAAAGAGCCTTGAATTCCATTCYGCCCCCTGCCAAGGGCAGGGACACCTCCTGCTATCCCAGGTTGCTCCAARCCCCATCCAGCCTGGCCTCAGTCGCTTCCAGGGGTGAGGAGTTCACAACCTCTCTGCCAGGACCTCGGCACCCTCACAGGGAGCAATTCCTTCCCAAAATCCCATCTAACCCTGCCCTCTGTCTGTTTAAAGCCATAATTTAGGCCGTTTAATTACCCCTCTGCCTTTCAGCCACTCGAAACTCCTTCCAAAGGGCCCTTAATAGAAAGCAGAGGAGCCTCCAGCACAAATTTCTCTCCAGTAGCACATTTTTCCTATAGATTATCCTTTAATTTTCATGGAGGGGAATGTTCTGCTGCTGTAAGGAGAGAGCAGAGCCCGTGTGGGGCTGCGTGCATAAAAACGTATGGAGTTACCGACTTTTCCAAGAGGAAAAGGTGATGTCATGGGCTGTGGAAAGAATATTTTTTTTTATATTTTTTATATTCCTGCTCTCATCTGATCATGCTCAGGATATAAATAGTGGGGAAAAGCACAAGGCAGTGAAATGAAACCCACCCTGGGAAGGCTCCCCGGAGCTCCGTGCTGGGGTCGGGCTGGGCTGGATCCATCCAGGGGTGTTTTCCAGCACATTAACGGCAGCGTGTGGAGCCATCTGTCACGGCCTGGAGGTGGCCAAGCCAGTCAGCAGCTCGTTAGGCAGGGCCAGGAGTAAAAAATAGCCCAGAAAATCAGGATATAATGGGAGAAGGGGAGACTGGAGGAAGCGGAGTCCGCGCAGGGCTGTAATTTACTCCCTCATTTGCTGCTGCTCCCCATCAGCGCTTCCCACTGGGAGAGCTGGGAATGTTCCCCTGGAGAAGGGAAGGCTSCAGGCAGAGCTCAGAGCCCCTGGCAGGGCCTGGAGGGGCTCCAGGAGAGCTGCAGAGGGACTGGGGACAAGGGATGGAGGGACAGGAGCCAGGGAATGGCTCCCACTGGGAAAGGGGAGATTGGGTTGGGATCTTGGCAAGGAATTCCTAGGAACGGAATTCCCAGATTTGCTGTGGCTGCCCCTGGATCCCTGGCAGTGCCCAAGGCCAGGCTGGACATTGGGGCTTGGGACAGTGGGAGGTGTCCCTGTGTGTGGGATCAGGATRATCTTGAAGATCCCTCCATCCCAACCCATTCCAAGATTCCATGATTAATGGATTTTTTYCGGTTTGCTCAAGCACCCGCTCTGTATCTCCCAAGGCTGAATTGCCTCCTTGCCTGGAGGAGTGAAATGGGCAAGAAATGAGAGGAGAAAATGTGAACTGGGAAGGGTTTGGTTGAATTCCCTCATTTCTCCTGTGAGATTTGCTGCATTCCAGCCCCCAGGGCTTTGCTCCAAGGGAATCCTCACRATCTGCACTCGTTTGACTCCAGTTATTGACTGACACGAGTTGGATTTGCTTTGTTTTTCACCGGGCATCCCAGATCCCAACCCAAGGTGGGCTTTGGGAATGGGATAGTTCAGTCAGGGAATCTTCCTGTGCATTTTGAAGCTGTGGATCCAATCCAGCCACTGCAGGATTTGAGGGAATAATATCAATTATTACTCCCTCTGAAGCTGCAGATCTCATCCCCAGGTAACCTTGGACAAGAAAGGGAAGGAAATTCCCACAGGGGTTTTGCTGCTTGACACTTCAGGTGGAGAGCAGAGAGGTTTCTCCTGGGGTTTCTCCTGCCCCATGGAATTTGGGAATTTCCCTCCCATCCCAYCCAGAGCTCAAGGTGACAGGATTCACGCTCCAGGTCTGATTGGAACAGGGCAGGGATTTTGSGCAGGAATTGAGTCTCGAATTGCAGCTTTGGGGTGTCTGATAGTCCTGAAGGATGGGAGCCAAGAGTTGGTGTGCAGAATATTCCATAAGTGGAAACCATGTGGATCCAGGGCTGGGAAGCTCCTTTGGATTCCCTGTGGGATCTGTTTGCTGAGTTTAAATCATTTGGGGTGGTTTTCCCTTAAACAAACCTTTTAATTCTCCTTTAATCAGACTCTGAGACCCCCTCCAGGCCGGGAAGGGGAAGGAGGGACCCCAGCAGGGCAGTTCCAGGCAGGAGTGGGATTCCCTTTGGACTGTGTTCTGTGGAACACGTGGAATGCAGGTTCCTTCAGGAATTCTCTCAGGAACATATCCAGGAAGGTTTTCCCAGCTCCAGCATCCYGGGGAAGGCTGGATGTGGTGGCAGTGAGCACCAACAGTGGTGCACTTTGATCTTGGCTTGAAGATGGGGACCTCGAATGGAAAATCCAACTGGGAATTTTCCAAATGGGGCCAGCTACAGCTTTTTTTGAAGTTTTGGGCAGGATCTGGCCCTTGATATTAATTAAATTCTTGGTGGTTTATGTTTAGCTGCATTGAACTTCTACTCTAGTTTGGAATCCCGGGATATTTTCCTAATTCCAGGCAGATTCCAATACCTTTGAGCAAGCAGACTCATCTCTCTCTGTTCATATTTGCCCTCGTTTTGTCTTTTTTATCACATTTTGTCCCAAAATCTCTCCTTTCCTTACTCATCCCTGCCTCATTCCCATCCCATTTGCAATCCCTGGAGTTCCTTGAGAAGCAGGAAGGGAACAGATCCAAGATTCAATGAGATTCTTAGAGTGGGATATCTGAAGTAACTCCGATTTCTCTGGGAAAAGTAAATATTCCAGAAGGTGCCCRTGAAGGTATTGGCCACAAAGGGCCCTTGGACCACTCTCCTGAGCAGGACTCAAGTCCAAGATGGACCAGGTTCCTCAGGACCTTCTCCAGACACTCTCCAACCTCTTGGACCCCTTGCCCACCTTTTTTTTCCACTGGGGAATGGCGTTTTTTCCCCTGTATTTTCAGTGATCACTTTGAAAASGTTCTGGGCCTTTTCTTTGCTCTGGAGTTGCCTTTAGGTTGGAAGGTCCCAAAAATCAACCTCAGAAACTTCAGCTTTTGGTTTGGGACCATCGTGCTCCTGAAAATGTAATTTTTTAATTATTAGACTATATTTTATTTTTTAAATGGGAAGGTTCTACCTGCCCAGATTGTCACAGAACCATGGAATGGGTTRGGTTGGAAGAGATCCTCAAGCTCATCCCATTCCAAGCCCCTGCCATGATGGGCAGGGTCACCTCCCACTATCCCAGGTTGCTCCAGGGATGGGAACCGTCTGCTCCTGAGGGTCGTTTTGAAGATTTGTGTTGGCTTTGGGTTGAAAAGGTTTGGGAGAACATTCCAACCCTGCTGGTTGGCCAAGCTTTTCCTTCTCATCCCACGGAAATGTCTCAGGATGAGCTTCCACCTGGAATCCTGAAAAATCCATCACCAGTGCTCATGATAATTAGTTCTGGAAAGCAGAGGCTGCTCCTCTCCTTGTATCTCGTTGCTCCCATCCCTCAGACATTCCCAAATCTCTGACCCTGGCMATGGCAGCGCCTGCAGGCTGGAATGTGACCGTGGAGCAGGAAAGTCCCAGGAGTGTTCCAGTCCCCGGAGCAGAGCCCGGCCCCAGCGCTCTGCCAAAGCCACTAATGGGATCCAGGCTCCTGGGATCGGGATGGAGCTGGCGGGAATGATGCTCCATGCTTGGCCACAATCCCCGTGCCTCAGTTTCCTCCTCTCCTCCATGAAAACTGTGAATATTTGTGGACGTTGAGAGGAAGCCAAACAGTAATTGGGGGGAAAAAAAAAGGTGTTTTGTTCCTTTTAATGAGTGAAACTTCTCCTTGTGAACTCCTGTGGGACTGGAAACTCCTCTTGTAAAACATCCTTGGAAATTTGGGATGGAAAAGGGTCGTTTTGGCTGCCGATGGCCAGCAACCCCTGAAGCGTGGGTGGGTGGTTTGCACGGAGCAGCAGAGCCAGGATTATTGCTCCTGTCAGCCTGGGATAAATGGAAAACACACGGATGGATGGAGGCTGGAGCTGGAGCTGACAACGAGCTGAGTGATCGGCCCCAAAACCGGCACAGAGCTCGTTAGGGCCGTCGCTTTTATTTGGGTTTTTATTCCCAGATTTTCCACTGTCTTTTCGGGAAGCTGTTTGCGGCTGCCACGGCAGCTGAGGAGCCCTTCAGAAACGTGGCCAAGCACTCCAGTGAAACCAGCTCTGACTCCTCAGAATTCCTGGGAGCTCCGTGCCCGGATGTCACAGGCGGGAGCAGCTCTAATAACCTACAAATGAGATTTGGGTTTTTAAGTAGATTATGCTGAAGGGATTTTTTTTCCCCTTTTATTWTTTTTTTTTTTTTTGGGTAAACGATAGGGTTGCAATCGGATCTCTTGATGAAATCAGCTTTTTGGGGGGTGGGGAAGGATTGGATGCAGCAGCCTGGCTCGAGCACGGGAGCTTAAATCTGTCTTCCATCAAAAAGGCTGGAAATCGCTCTGTGTGTGTGATGGCATTTGGATTTCATGGACGTGAGTCCATCCCATGGGAGTGCTGCTGCTTCTGGAGAGGCTCCTGTGGAACTCTGAGYCCCAAATGACCCTTGGGAAGGAATTCCTGGCTGGAAGGATGGGCAGACCCTGGCACAGGGTGCCCAGAGAGGCTGTGGCTGCCCCTGGATCTCTGGAATTGTTCCACATTCCAGCAGTGCTGCAGGTGCAGCCCAGGCAAAGGGCAGGAACGTGGTGCAAGAGCTTCCAGTCTGATATTCCAGGGTTCTGGAGCCCCTCTGCTCTGGAGCCAGGCTGGCAGAGCTGGGAATGTTCCCCTGGAGAAGGGAAAAATCCAAGGAAACCTCAAGAGTCCCTGGAGGGCCTCCAGGAGAGCTGGAGAGGGAGTGGGGACAAGGCCTGCAGGGACAGGAGCCAGGGAATGGCTCCCACTGGGAAAGGGGAGATTGGGCTGGGATCTTGGCAAGGAATTGCTGGCTGGGCTGGAATTCCCAGATTTGCTGTGGCTGCCCCTGGATCCCTGGCTGTGCCCAAGGCCAGGTTGAACATTGGGGCTTGGAGCAGCCTGGGATAGGGAAAGGTGTYCCTGCCCATGGATGGGGTGATGTTGAAGAAACTGAATAATTTTCAAGATCCCTTCCATCCCAAACCATTCTGTGATTCCCTGATTCTGTAACCCCTGGAGCTGTGCTTTGGAGCAGGACTGGGCAGCTGGAGATGCCACCAGCAGGATCAGGGAAAAGCCGGATCTGGGAGGTGGCTGAGGCTCCCAGAGCCCTCCCAGCACCACCCCGTGCTCACTTCACGCAAGATGAAGATGTCACCCTCTTGGCTTGGGAAGAATCCCAGCCATCCCAGGAGCAGGGTGTTTTTACAAGGAAAGGGCAGCACCACCGGGCTGCCTTCCAGAGAAACCAACACCCTTGGGAATGCCGTGCTGAAAACACGGGAGAAACGCCGGAAGGGTTGGAGGGTTTGTTTTGGAGATGACATCTCCCACCCCGCATCCTCCAGCTCTGCTCAGGCTCTCCTCAGCTGTGGCTGGGGCAATGAGGAGCTCTCCTGTGCTTCCCAAATTTCCTTGTGATGCCACATTCATCCTGCCTCGACTGGAGCCTCTGTCAACATGTTTGGGTCACTTTGGCCRTTTTTATAGTGACATCATCAAGTTTGTCAATATTAAACCATGTTTTCCTGTCRCCTTTCAAGGTGTGGACAGCATCTTGAGAGAGACAACCTCAGGAGCAGTTTACTCCTGAAGCCTAAATTTGCTTTTATGACATCTTAAATTAGGCTGGGACTAAGTTAAACCCCAGCTCATTTAGCTGACCTTTAAAGCTGTGAGTTTTGCCTTAAAAGTGAGTGAATTAAAGGAGCTTTGTGTCACTCTCAGGATTTTGGTGACCTCAGTGGCCTTGTTTTCCTCTGGCTTCCATGCCCTGAGTCAGGGAAGTGTTTTCCGAGGGATGGGTCCTTAGCCTGGAGGTGAGGAGGCTCCAGGGAGATCTTCAGGGGTGTGAAGGGAGGTCACAACAAGGCTGGAGAAGAGCTTTTCCAAGGAGAAGCAGGAATGACTTCAAGGTGAAAGGGTGCAGGTTTAGACTGAGGGAATTCCTGGCTGGGAGGGTGGGGAGGCCCTGGAATGGAATTCCCAGATTTGCTGTGGCTGCCCCTGGATCCCTGGCAGTGCCCAAGGCCAGGTTGGACACTGGGGCTTGGATCCACCTGGGACAGTGGGAGGTGCTCCTGACCATGGGATGAGGTGGGTCAAGGTGATCTTCAAACCCAACCCATTCCATGTTTCTGTGATAACGTCAGCAGTTGGAGCTGCTTCCTGTCAGTTTTTCCGTGTAACTGCTGGAAAAAAGAGTTCAAAAAGGAGTGCTAAGACAAAGAAAGTGAATTTCTGGAAGAACCTCTAGGCCTCAGACTTTTGGGACCCTCGGAGGTTYTCAACCAACACCTCAGAGCTTGCCCAGGTCTCCGCAGGGATCAAACACATTCACCTTGACCAGAATCATCCGGTTTTGCCGTGGAATGGCGTTCCCAGGGGATCCAAGCCCCGTGCCATCAATTCTGCTGCAGCGAGGACGGTTTTTCTCCACACCTCATCAGGCGATATTTCCTCGCTGCCGCTCCGGCTCCCGACTGTCATCCTGGAGCTATGGGATTTCTCCGGAGCGCGGTGCCGGTGGAGCCGAGGCGACTGTGGTTTGGTTGTAGCTTTGGGCTAAACTAAGCCAGATGTTGTGGCCCTTTTTTTTTTTTTTTTTTTTTTTTTTTTTTTTTTTTTTTTTTTTTTTTTTTTCTTTTTTTTTCTTTTTTTTTTTTTTTTTTTTTTTTAAGTTCGTTCCTCCTTCTCCCCGTCGCTCCTCCGTGCGCATTCCTTTCATTGCTGGAGCTTTTCGGGGAATCTCTCGCTCCTGCAGGGAATCCTGGCCGGTGTTAATCCGTTACTTCTGGGCATTCCAGGAGAATGGAAATCCAGCTGTGATTCGCAGCAAACGGCAGCGCTGGCTTTGGGGCGAAGAGTCAGGGTAAAGTGACCACCCCAGGTCAGGCAGCAGAGCTGAGGAGCAGAAGAAATTATGGAGGAACCTCCTTCAGCATCATTTCCAAGAGTTCTCCCAGTGATGCTTGGGAGAGGGAAGGAAGGGAATTTCCACAGATAATTCTGAGAGTTGGGAAGCTCCAGGGTTGGATGATATTGGGCAAGTTTTGTCCTTGATTTTTGTAGAGCTGTTTCAGGGCGTGTCCTACCTCGTGGGATTTGAGGCTTTATTCGAGTTCATCTGTTGATTTTTCTTTCAGATTAAAAAAAGGTAAACCCCAAAAAACTCCACAGCCACATAAATTGATAGAGAAGTACCACAAGGAGGCCAGTTTTGCCAACCAGTAAATTTGAATTTCATTGTAACACTCTAAAAATGGGAAGAAACATTTTCACCTGTGAGCAGAGAACTGAGAGAAACAGAGTTTCAGCCCTGYTCCAAACCCACCAGAATTGCTCAAGAAAATTCCTTAAGAAATTCCTGGTTTTCTTTCAGAGAAAATCCAAAGCATGGAGTGGTTCTTACTAACTGGTCCTATATTTTTTATTATTCTTGTTGGTTTTATGGTTATTACTATAATTATTATTATTACAACAATATATTTCAGTTTTTGAGCTTGAGTCTCAGTACTGTAGCCTGAGCCTCATGGCCTCTGAGTTTTTTTGGAAAAACAATGAGTTAAAAATCTCTGCCTTTCCAGACGCCCTCACTTTGTCTCAGGGCTGCAATTCTCGGGAGTTGGTGTTAATTGCTGAATAATCTCCGTGACATTGATGATGAGTGACAACGCAATTACGCTGCTGGAGCTGCTCTGCTGAGGAATTTGGCTGCAGAAGTTGCCTGTGGTTCCCACAGGTGAAACCCTTACCTCATTTCACCAGAATTTGGTTGTCTGGTGAAGGTTAAGCCAAGAAGGAGAAGCTGAACAGTCAGTTCTGGTCGGAGCAAAATGAGGGGATGAAGCAAAGCTGGGATTTGTGGAATGTCATCCGTGTCCTTCCCGTGGTCCAGCCCAGCCCCAGCATTGAAMAGAATTCTAAAAAACTTGGGGTGGAAAGSRACCCTAAATCCCATCCAGTGCCACCCCATCCATGGGCAGGGACACCTCCCACTGTCCCAGATGGATCCAAGCCCCAGTGTCCAACATTGGACACTGCCAGGTATCCAGGGGCAGTCACAGCAAATCTGGGAATTCCAGCCCAGCCCCTGCCCACCCTCCCAGCCAGGAATTCCTTGCCAAGATCCCAGCCCAATCTCCCCTTTCCCAGTGGGAGCCATTCCCTGGCTCCTGTCCCTGCAGGCCTTGTCCCCAGTCCCTCTGCAGCTCTCCTGGAGCCCCTCCAGGCCCTGCCAGGGGCTCTGAGCTCCGCCTGCAGCCTTCCCTTCTCCAGGGGAACATTCCCAGCTCTGCCAGCCTGGCTCCAGAGCAGAGGGGCTCCAGCCCTACAGCAGCTCCGGGGCCTCCTTTGGGCTCTCTCCAGCAGCTCCACGTCCTCCTGCTGTTGGCCCCAGGGCTGGGACATCCTTAGTTTGAATCAAATTTGCAAATAAGCAGCACCCAGCAATTCCAGCCACAAGATCCCTACCCCAGTCTGTGTCTGTGGCAGAACGGTGAGCTCAGTTTCTTGCTTTAAAACCCCCCAGATCCATTTTTGGTTGCAAAGTCAACCTGTTCCCCATATTTTAAACCACCTTTTGAGGTGGGTTTGTGACTCTGGATCACAACTGGAGCTGCCTGGTCAGTCAYGGGGTGATGGAAGTGCTCCATCAGACAAGTTCACAGCCAGGATTTACTCCCCTGCAGTAAAATCCTAAGGACCACTAAGCTGGGTTTAAACACCAAGGAGATCTATGGGCCTTGTCCTCTGGTGAGATGAGAGTTACTCCCAGTGATAAACTCTGCCCGGTCAGGCGCTGCATTYGTGACGTGTTTAGGAGTTTTTCTCTCCCAGCTTTCACTCAGGAGTGTCTCAGATCATTAAAAACACAAATTAAACTTCCAGGCAGYCCTGCCTGGGCAGGAGGGAAAGTTTTGTGCTGGTTTTACAGTCTGGCAGCTCACAAGTTGATGGTGTTTTAGAGCTCCTCCATCTCAATCCCCACCATCCTGGCTGGCACTCTGCTCCATGCCTCACAGTTTGGAGGTTTAAACAGGATTTATAAGTGGGACGCGGCGCAAATGAAGGATTCTTTTCACCTGAAGTGATGGCAGAGGCCTCTCCCGGCTCCTAGGCTGGGTTTCAAGCTGGGGCAGCCCTCGCCTGACTCAGATGTTGGATTTCGGGCCTGGACTGAGGTGTGAGGCCAGGCTTTGTTGGCAGGCTGGAGCTGTAACCTGATTAATCTGAGCAGGTAGAGGGGAACACGATCCATCAGCAGCACCGCCGGCAGCACAGCCAGGCCGGCAGGGGATTTTTCATCAGGGCCCCTCCGAGAGGAGGTGTACGTTACCAAGGGGGAAGAAAGGAGAGAACCCAAGCCAGGCTTCCATCCGCGGGGATATTGCCTAACCCACGAGGAATCCTTTCATCGATAAATTACCAGAAGAATGGGAAAGTTTCGAAAGATCTGCCTGTTAACGCGCTCTCACCCGGCAAATTTAAGGAACGTTTCGGTTTTGGCCTGATTTGGCCCCACAGGAGTGTGGAGGTGAGAACAGGCAGGGCCGGGAAGGTGAGACCCCGCCGCGTGCGGAGCATCCGTCAGCAGCGCAGAGCTGGGCAGGAGGAGGAGAACGCGCCGTGACCGCTAAGCCGGGATTGAATGACGGCAGGAAAAACCCAGCAGGCGCCTTTTGTTCCCCCACCTGGCCGCCGGCCACGCCGCGGATCSTCCCTTGGAAGGGTGGCCGCCGTGGCAGGGCTGACATCAGGGTGGCTCCGTGACAGCTCCCACGGGGATCCCCAGCCCCRAGCCAGCCCCGGGTTTGTCCCCCAGCAGCGACCCCAGCACGTTCCGAGGTGGCARGGGGTGAGATGCTGGTCTCAGCTCGGGTTTAAATGCTCGTCTCAGGTTTAAAAATGCTCCTGGCTTCAGTTTCTCCTAGGGTCCGTGTGACAGTGAAGAATAAAACAGATTTTAGCGCCTGTCCAGGAAGGTGTCGGGGCACTCTGTGGGTGCATTGAGTGAGAGCCGCCGTTCCTGGAGGGATTTTCTCCAGTCCCAGGGCAGCAAAGTGGCTCCAGGATTGCACCCCCACATCCCTGTCCCTCATCCCGCACTCCCTCGCTTGTGTCAACTGGCACAGGAGCAAGAACTAAGTCAGAACAGAAAGCAGAAGAATTCCGGGCCCTGATYGAACTCCCGCGGTGTTTACGGGGTGGAAACTTCCCCAGAAATGCAGATTTCCAAAGGCCTCTTGCTGTCGACGTGTTTTTGTTGCTGGTTTTTCAGGAATTCTGCACCACGAGTCGCCTGCTGCTGCTGACAATTGGGCAAATGGTTTTAGTGGCAATGAAAGGGGTCGTTTGTGAGGGGTGATGARCAGGGAGCAAACCAGAGCTGGGATTTACAATCTGCTTGCTCCCATCCTGCCCTAATTTCCTCGTGTTTACTGCGTGCAAAGAGTTCTCCAAGTCCAACCTCAAGCACGCTGGCTTTTCCGGCAGGCTGCACCCGCATGGGGAGCATCAGCTCTTGAGTTTTGGGTGCTTTGTGTTCATGGAATCACAAAAYCAGGGAATCACAGCCTGGTTTGGGTTGGAAGGGACCTCAAAAATCATCTGAGTCGGGGTAAAGGGCAGGGCCAGCTGCCCCACACTGGATGGTAAATGAGAGTTGGGCCCTGTTGGATCTCACTTTCCACCTCTTCATGAACTTCCAGGCTGTTTTCCTGGAAGAGCCTCTCCAGGGACAGTCATTCCATAGCCAGAGTCATTCCATGGTAGGAACCGGAGAAAATCCCCTCACAAAGCAAATTTCCTGTGGCCCACCAACCTGAAGCTCACAAACCCTGAGTTTCCCTATATCCCAGCTTGGCTTCCCACAGRAGAGAGAAAATTTCAGACCTCTCCCTGCAGAATCTGCTCTCCGTTTGGATGTTGGCAAAGAATGGATGGCTGGGAGCCTTCCTAATAAATTCTGTTTTTCCAAAGCAATGAGGCCTTGCTGCAGAGCGAGCTGCTGAATTACAGCCTGGAGGAATCACCGGTGTCAGCTWGGAGTAGCTCTGGATCATGGTGAAGGACAAGAGACAGGAGGAATTTTAGGTTTCTCAGTGTTTTGACTGGCAGGTTTTGCTTCATTTTGATCCTGACCATTGCAACCCCAGTAATTGATGCTGCAGGAATCCGTGATTAATATCCCAGTGTCCCTTTCTCACACGAGAAGGAAAATGTTTCTACCATACGTTAGAAGCTTTTAGGGATCTTTCGGCTGGATTCCCTCAGAGCTTCTCTTCCAGAGGCATCCCAAATCTCCTACCAGCCCCAAATCAGAAAGTTCAGGTGGTAAAAGCTTCAAAAGGAATAAATCCACTCTTTGCCCTACAATTCAAGCGAGAGTATCCAGAAGAATCTATGGAGTGGTGCATGGGGTGGATCCCTCTGGATCATCCGTTGCGTGTGGGATTTGTTTATCAGATCCCTGAATTCATCACTCAGATCTTTGGTTTCTGGGGGTTTTGGTCCTCCAGTTCCTTACAAACACACAAAACCAGGGCTCTTCTCTTGGCTTTGGGTTTGCCCTGCTGCTGTTGCCTTGGGAATGTCATCTCACCCTCCTTAAACCTCRGCTCACCTCAAGGGATGGTGAGAAACCTCAGTGAGGTGTGACAAACTCCTCCTGAGACCTCCAGCAAACCAAATGAGTTTTATCCCCATCCTTTATACCTTTATGGGACAAATCCATAACTGTTTCCCAGGGATGATTTCCTAATTGCATATTGGGAAGGAATTCCTGGCTGTGACGGTGGGGAGGGACTGGGATGGAATTCCCAGATTTGCTGTGGCTGCCCCTGGATCCCTGGCCGTGTCCAAGGCCAAGTTGGAGCACCGTGTGACAGTGGGAGGTGTCCCTGCCCATGACACAGGTGGGACTGGATGGGAGTTAAAGTCCTTTCCAGCCCAAACCATTCCATGATCCTAAATGTCCTTTCCAGCCTCCATCCAGATCCATGCACGGATTTGGGGTCACGGGCGGCTCCACCAGCTCGTCTTTGGTGCTGACCTTGTGGGGCAGGAGCGTGACGGGATCAGCAAAGCCACGGACGTGCTGGGGCAGAGGGAATGAGGAAGCCAGAGATCCCTTATCAGACAAATCCTGCCTCGGAGGTGCTTCCAACTGTTTGGAGCAGAGCCAAGCTCATCTTCGGAGCTCCGCTGCCAAAATTCCCACAAGGACTTTATCTGATCCGCGGGGAAAGGGAGCAGCCTGCAGTGCTTCCCGCACGGTGGGGTGTCTCCCAGGGGAGGCTGGGCTGGGCTCACACCTGCCTGCGGGAGAGGGGAAGCCAAAAAACAGGAGCCAAGGTTTTTTTTTGGAGCGCGGATCCTCCGCAGAACGGCTGCAGCTCGGGCTGTGCCGAGGTGTTCTCAGGTGTTCTCAGCTTGGATCAGGGGTTTGTGGTTGGGAATATCAAACATCAGGGCAGGGACACCTTGGAGGTGGCAGTTCCTGGAGCATCCAAGGGTTTTCCTTGGGCTTGTGGCAGTGCTGTTGTTTCCTTGGTTTGCTGGTGGGGATGAGAACAAGGATGGATGTGGAATCATGGAATGGTTTGGGTTGGAAGGGGGTTAAAGGCCATCTGTGCCTTTAGAGAGCCAGGACAGCAGCAGTGTGCTCAAAGCCTTGTCCAGCCTGACACTGGAAGTTTCCAGGGATGGAGAATGGAGAGGAATTCTGTAAAATAACTATCCAAGTTGGGAGAGCCCCTCAAAAATTCTCCCACCTGCTCCAAAACCCCGCAGGCAACTGCCCACTGACCAAACCAAAGCTTGGGTGGTTTCTTGTATTTCATTTTATCTCCTGAGATGGCCCAAGTCAGCCTGACTTTGRGCTGCAGCTCAGTGAGCGTGGCAGGGGCTGGGCACGGCGGGCTGGGAGCGACGGTGAACATCGGGAGACAGGAATTCCTGACCTCACCAAAGGGGCACATCCATGCCCAGGTGATGAGAGCCAGGTTGCTGAGCCAGGAGAGAAAACAGCGTTTTATGAGTCAAACATCGTGTTTGGAGGAGCAAACCTCAACCTCACATCTCCCCTCGTGCTCAGATGGCAGCTGATGAAAAATCCAGGTATTACTCACCAGATTTTATCAACTTTCCACCCCCGAAGGGCCCCCAGATACCATCACCACCTTCAGTGTTCGCACGTTTTAATTTTGGGGCAGCCCATGGTCTTGTTGGGAGATGTCAGCGCTCTGCCTTTCGGAGTCTGCCCACAAAAAAACCCCAATAAATGAAAAAACTGTAAAAAATATCATAAATTCTGGAGAGAAAGAAGTGGCAAGAGGTTCCTAACGAGGGTTTTGCTTGTCCATGTCCCTTCTGAGCTCTTCAGGGTCTGATCAGATCAGATTCCTTCCTATCTAAAGATTCCTTCCTATCTCAAAACCCTCTCTGGAGGGTTTTGATAGCTTCAAAACACTCAGTGAACTTTATCAGGCAGAGGTTTTCAGAGGGAGCCTGRCCTCCACCATGGTCTGGTGCCAGGAACCAGCACAATTCCTGCTTCCTCTGCTGTCAGCTCCAGGATTTTCTGATTGAATATGAGAAACGGTGACAGAACCCTCCTGTCCTGGCCATAATGAGATGGGAAGACAACCCTGGCTGTAAAACTGCAATAACTGGTGAGCTTCACTCTCTAAGAGCTCAGGAGGATCTGCCAGGTGCTCTCCAGCTCTTGGTGGGGAGAAGGAGGCTGGAGCTGGCTCTCCTGGTTGAGTTCTTCCATCTCCTGGAGGAGCAGAGTGGGAAGATGGGTCTGATGTGGATCCCTGTGCTCAATCCGTGTGTGATTCCTGGTTTAATGGTTGGACTCTGTGATCCCAAAGGGTCTTTTCCATCCTGAATGATTCTGTGGAGCTGTGGAGCTCAGATTAATTAACTTAAAGGATTAAAGGATTACTTGGTTAGGGCTTCCTTGCATCCGAGGAGGGATGTGTGAGCCCCGTGCTGCARGAAAAGCTGCAGCTGCTCTCTAGGAAATGGGGAAAACATGAGGAATGCTCTCCTGGGAATGCTGGACATGGATTATTGCCCACCCAGAGAAGGGCAATGCTTTGGGATAACCAGGACCAGGACCAGAGCTGGCCATTGACCTTCAAATTAGAGAATATCAGCTGCTAATGAAGAATAACGTCCAATATGTCAGCAATTCAGTAATTTTTACTTCATATTCCACCATTTTGAGGCACTTCCAGGGGAGAGTCCGTAAGGCCAGAGGACACAAAGTACTCCAGGGATTTAGGCTGAGCCGGAGACTTGGCTTTTCCTCGCTGCTCCGTCGGCGAGCAAAGAGCAGGATCAGCCAAACGTGTTCCCTGTGTTTTCTTTCCCGAAGCTCCAAACCCATCCAAATCCCCCCTTCAGCAGCTCAGGGTATTTTTTTTCCTAGGACTGTCATTCCCGACTGAACGAATTTTTTTTTTTTCAATTTCATTTTTTTTCCCCCCTTGAAAATCCAAATCAATTCCGCCCGGAGCCTCCTCATGCCGGGAGCTCTTCCATTAATATCAGATGGGGAAGGCGGGCCAGGCCCTGAAAGTGGATATAGTTTGCATTTGAAGGAAGGTTTTGTGTATGAAACTGAGAAATGCGTCCCAGCCTGACACCGGTGATTGATTGCAGCTCTGCTAAAGATTAGCCAGACGTTTTAAGCACCGCAATTATTCATCTCTTCAGAGCTGGATCTATATTTAAACTGGGCCTAACAACGGGCCCTGGACACCGGGTTCTGCTCCCGCACAGGCCCCGCGCCGGAGCGGGGAGGGAAAAGGCGAATTTTGGGGTCGATTACTGGATTTTTCCACCTCTTTTCGGTGCCGTGGGAGTCTCCAGCACAGCCAGCCCCGTGCACACATGATGTCAATTAGGGTTGAGCCAGCCTTGGCACCACAAGGACGGGGTGGGACATGGCCAGGGAGGACAGGGGGCACCAGGAGGGCTCGTGGGGAGCAGTTTGTGGCCAGGGTCTTCGTCAAGGAGCTCCCAGTAACACCAGCAACCCCCAGGGCCTCGTGGGGAGTCTGGGCCAGCAGAGTTTGCAAAGTGTTTTGGGATCAATGGGTTGAGGCTGAAGGATAAAAATATTCGGGTTTTTGCTTTCCCTGCTGTTGGTGGAAATGGAAACCCAAGCCAGGAGTTTGTTGAAGGATTTCTGGTGATGTCTGTGGATGGGCAAAGGGATAATGGTGCAAAGTTCAGAAACCAACCTAAGGTGATGCCATCTCAGTGCTGTTGTGCCTTTCAGTGACACATCTTGAGCTAGAAAGCCTCAGTTTCCACCTGGAAACACTCAAGGACACCTTGCAAACCCCAAAATTGCCCCTTTTTGCCAGCTTTTATCCTGGAGTCATGGAATGGACTGGGTGGGAGGAAATTATGTCCCATCCCAATCCCACCCAAACCCATGTTCAGGGACATCTCCCACTGTCCCAGGTGGATCCAAGCCCCAGTGTCCAACCTGGCCTGGGACACTGCCAGGGATCCAGGGGCAGCCACAGCAAATCTGGGAATTTCAGCCCAGCCAGCAATTCCTTGCCAAGATCCCAGGATCCCAATCTCCCCTTTCCCAGTGGGAGCCATTCCCTGGCTCCTGTCCCTGCAGGCCTTGTCCCCAGTCCCTCTCCAGCTCTCCTGGAGCCCCTCCRGGGACTCTGAGCATTCCCTGGAATTTTCCCTTCTCCAGGGGAACATTCCCAGCTCTGTCAGCCTGGCTCCATGGGAATTTTCCATTCCTTGAATGTTTYTGGTTGATCAGCTCTGCCTCAGGACCCAGCAGTGCTCCCCACAGTCCTCCTCTTGCTCTGATTTCCCATCAGTGGGAGCAAGCAAACCCTGGCTCATGGATTTGGGTCACTTGAAGGCTTATCCCAGAGATTTTTTTTTAGGCAAAAACAATGGATTTGAGTCTTTGGATGACTTCTGAGGGGTCTGGGAAAGGTAACTCAGACAGCCAAGCCTCTTGCCAGCAAACCTCCATCAATTATTGACTCCGCTCCTCTCGCTGCTGGGGTTGGAGAGCTCAGCAGATCAAAAGGAGCCTGGGACCCCTTGTCTTGGGAAGAGGGGCTGGGAATGCTGCTGGAACACCCAGCCATGGGATGTGTTTCCTTTGGGGAAGGTCAGGGGACAGAGTAGTCACAGATCCAGSGTGGTGGCATGGAGATTCCTCGGAGCCCTCATCACCCACAGAGATCTATAATCCAACATGGAAACTCCCAAAAAACCCCGGCTTTTAGCACTTTCCCAGGGTTTTCTGGTGCCTTGGGCATTCCCAAATCCAGTGGAACCTGTCAGGTAGATGAGGATGAGGATGATGAGGGTGAGGATGAGGATGAGAACAGACGTAGCAAACTCAAGGCACGACATGGCCATGAAAGGGTTCCTTGGTTCCCTGCCCCCTTCCCGCTCTTCCATTGGAATTCCTTGATGGAATTGATGGCACAGCTGAGTGCAGGTGATTTTTTTTGATTCAGATCTATGGAGATGTGTTGTTTTGATCCCGTTTTGGGATGATTTATCCCTCTGGAGTGCTGCAGCTGTTGGGGCTCTGGAGGAGTTTGGCTTCAYGTGCTCTCACCTCTCGTACTTTGCAATATTAATAACCCTCCTTGCTCCTGAGTGGAATTTGGTGGGGTTTTTTTCCCAAATAATCAATTTTTTGGGAATGAGAAACCCTGCAGAATTATTGATGGGTGTCCCAGAGCCTCGTGCTCCCACCACGGGTTTGGAAAGGGGGGAATGAAGCCAAAAATGGATGGAAAAGGGGAATGTGAAGCAGGAGAGTAACTGTAGTACTAATAAGTATTAATGAGCTGCAAAGTTCGTTAAGCCACAGGGAGGGGTTGGGAGCACCCAGGAATCTTTTTTTGGGAATTATTCATGCTCCATGATAATGCCTTCAGCTGTAGGGATTGCCCTGTGCCGCCCCTGGGGGAAAAAAAGGGAGGAAAAAGAAGAAAAATGGGAAAAAAGAGGAAAAGGGAGAGAGAAATGAGAAAATGAGGGAAAAGAGAAAAACTGGGAGGGGAAGAAAAGGAAAAGAGGGGGGAAATGAAAGAAGGGTAGAATGAAAAGGGAAAAGAAAGGAAAAAAGGGATAAAAAAATGGGGGAAATGAAAAAGGAGAGAAGGGAAAAGGGGGGGAATGAGAAAGTGGGAATGGAAAAGGGGAAAAGAAGGGAAGGAAAAAAGGGAGGTAAAAAATGGGGGAAAGAAGAAAAAGAGAGGGGAAGGAAAAAGTGAGGGTAGGAGAAGAAAGAAAAAAAAAGAAAGAAAAAATGGAGAAAAACAAGACAAAGGGGGAGGAATAGAAAAAAGAGGAAAAGGAGAAAAAGAAGAAGTGAAGGAGAGAAAAAAGGGACAGAAAAAGCAAGGGAGGTAAGGAAAATCAAGATATAAAGGAAAAAAGAAAATAGAATGCAGGTGATGAAAAAGATCCCCCAAAAAAGGGGGAAAGAAGCCAAAAACAAAGGAGGGAGGGAAAAAGAAGGTGAGAAAAGGGAAAAATGGGATGATCTTGAAGTTCCCTGCCTTCCCACATCATCCCATGATCCTCTGAACCAGGCAGGAGATGTTTGGCACCCAGGGTACCCGAGGCAGTGCACTAACCCCATCCCTGTGTTTTTCTCTATAAATCCTCATATTTGTCCCTATAAATCCCTGTATTTTTCCCTGCAAATCCCTCTATTTTTCCCTCTAAACCCCTGTGTTTTTCCCTCTAAACAATCCCCTGCCTCTTTCCCAATCCTCGTCACCCCTGGGAGGGAGCTGCCAGCAGGAGCTTCGCTCCACGTGTTCCTTTGGCTCCAGGATGGGGACAAGTGGAATTTATGATTCTGAGCCCCCATTGTCAGGATTTCCAAATCCCACATGTGCTGGCCTTGGAAAAAGTTGGGTTTGTTCCTGCAATTAAAGCACCACAGAAATATCCAACGGATGAGGTGCTCCAGGCTCCGTGGATCACAGAACTCGGCCCTGCAGGCGTTGATAAACTGGGCTTTGCTAGGCTGGGGTTTGGGTTTTGGGGGTTTTAGAGCTGCTGTAGGGTTGGGATTGGGGTTGGGGTTTGGTTCTGGGCACCCTGATAAGAAATGGGAGTGGTGKCCTGAACTCTGCCTGGCCCCAAAGCTTTGCTGACTGAAATTTCAGCCTCCCAGACAAAAGGGAGAGGGAAAAAAATTCTAAAAAGTGACTCAGGTGAGGTCAGGTGGAGGCGAAAAGAGGCTGAAAGTGGGAATGGGGCTGGGATAAACCCGGTGATGGCTCAGGAACAGCAGAGCAGCATGGCCCAGATGTTCTTAGTAAAAAAAAAGGGAAAAGGGATATTTAGGGAAATGARGATGAGAATAAAATTAGGAATGCAGAGGTGGGATGCTCCAAGGGAAGAGTTTCATGTTTGCCATGGAGCCAAGTTGGAATTCCCATTCTAGGATTCCATGAATCAAAGGGAAACACCAACCACCAGTGATTTGTATCCATGACGGGGAAGGAGCTGGAAAACTGAGCTGGAATTCACTCCATGGACATTTTGGGTTGTCCCAGCATTGGATGTTTCAGGGCAGGCCTGGCATCCTGATGCTGCTCTGAGGTGCCAGAAAATTTCCAGGGAAAAACCAAACAAATTTCCAGGGAAAAACCAAGAAAATCTCCAGGGGAAAAAAAACATCTCTATAAGGGTGATTTGTGCCCTAAAGCAGTGTTTGATAATCCTTAAAAAATTCCATTTACAAAGCTGAGGAGAGGGAAGAGATTTATTTATAYGAAGTTATTCCAGTTTTCTGCTGCAGAATTCCCAGTTTTTATATATTCCTAAAAATTCCAGAAAACTAAAGCAGGGTTGGAGTGATTTGCTCCAAGTTCCATCAGCTCCATTTGAGGGCTCTGATGATAAACTGTCAAGAAATCCAGGGTTTTGTGGTTTATCCTTGAAAATCCATGGAAAACATTCCAATCCATATTTCCAATCCTTATCTGTGCATTGGAGAGGTTTAGGGTGAAGTTTTCCTGGAAATTGATTTTTAAATATGGATTTTCTCTGTTATTTTGGGTGGGAGCTGTGGGTGGGATTGTGGTGGAGCAGGTGAGTGGTGAGATCCCGTGGGATGCTCCATGGGGGTTCCCTGAGGCCACTTTGCCACAAAAGCTCCTGGATTGAGACTCAGACCCACCTGGTGGGGCTTCCTCAGCAGGARGTGGGACCCAAAGTSTCCACATCCTTGTACAAGGGTKCAAATCTATTGATTYTRTGCTAGGGTTTRATTTTGGGGAAAATTTCTCCATGGAAAAGGTTTTCCAGCCCAGGGCAGTGGTGGATTCAAAATYCCCRTGGATGTGGCACTTGGGAATGTGGTTTAGTGGTGGGATTGGCTGTTCTAGGGAACTCAAAGGTCTTAAAAATTTTTTCCGACCTCAATGATTCCATAATTCTCTGATTCTGTCTCTGTTAGGGCCAAATCCTTGGGATTTCCTTCAATAATCCCATTTTGCCCTGCATCAAGGAGGATGTTTTGTATGGAAAGAGGATTTTTCAGTTATTTTAGCAGAATTTCTTTTCAAAAATCAAAAAGAGAGCCTGGTATCTTTTGGAGGCCCCTTTGAAGGTTTTATGGATCCAGTGCCTTCAGCTTGGTTTGTGCTGCTCTTTCCAAGTGCTGGGAAAGAGGCACCTTTTGGTTTTCCCCTGGAATTAAAAGCCCTGGGAATGGCTGAGTAACCCAACCACAATAGGGATACAAGGGGTGCAGAGAGGTCCCTGTGATGGAAGATGCTCCTCCCCATGCCACTTGTGCCATCACAAGGTGACAATCCTTGGCCACCCTGGCCTTCAAAAATGCCCGGAGTGGTGGCATCATCTGTCCCAGCTGCCACCAGAGCTGTCACAGCATTAAYTGGTTTTAATTCCAGCAGGAATTCCCTGCTCCTCCCTGAAGTAGGGGTGGGGGTGGTGAGACACTGGGCTGGAATTCCCAGATTTGCTGTGGCTGCCCCTGGATCCCTGGAAGTGCCCAAGGCCAGGTTGGACACAGGGGCTTGGAGCACCCTGGGATAGTGGGTGGTGTCCCTGCCCATGGATGGGGTKGCACTGGATCRTTTTTAAGGTTCCCTTCCAACCCAAACTTTCCATGACTCCGTTATTCCCTTTTTTCCTTACTTCTACCCTTTCTCAGCAGACTCTCCTAGTTTTTCCCTCTAAGTTCATTTTTTTTCATTTGAATGTCAGATTTAATATCCCAAGCTCAGACTTTTGGGTTTTTCGTTGTGTTCCCCAAATCCTTCATTCCCACCCAAACATTCCCATGTTTTTTGACCAGCCAGAAYGTGTTCCCTGGGGAGTTAATCCCAGAATCCTTAARGTTGGAAAACACACAAGGAACACCACTGGTTATCCAGAGCAGCTGTGGTTTTCTCTGGATCCTCTGRCAGTGYCCAAGGCCAGGCTGGACACTGGGSCTTGGATCCACCTGGGACAGTGGGAGGTGTCCCTGCCCATGGATGGGGTGGAATTGGATGGGTTTTAAGGTCTCTTCCTACCCAAACCATTCCATGATTCCATATTATCCCCCACAGGGAGGACTTTAAGGTCTTCTGGAAGTTCCAAACCCCTTTTCTCCGGAGCTGTGGGACACATCCCTGCCTCTGCKGTTGATTCCTTGCCCCATCTAAGCCAGACCTGGCTCCTGATCCTCTTTTCCAACTTCCAAACCCCACGGCTTCTCTTCTCCTGCTGCTTTTGTCCTGTCTGGGTCCCAGTTTGCTGGACACTTCCCCATCCCTCCATCCTCACTTTCCCTCTCCATCCCCGGCCACGGCTCCGCTCTCCGAGCGCCCGGAGAGGGAAATAAATGGTGCAGAAAGAACTTCCCTGCCCCTGAATTCCCCCTGGATCCCCTCCTGCCTGGGACATAATTAATGCTGCCATTGTTCTCCTCGGTTTGTATATTTAGATGGCCTTTTTGTTTAAAGTTGATTCCTCGCTGCTCCTTGGAATATCTCCCCGGGGAGGGAAATGGATGATATTCCAACAGCGGCTCGGCCACAATATGCGCTAAATAAACACACTGGCTAAAAAACGCCATAAAGGCCCCTTTGTCCTGGTGGACGGCAAAAAAAGGGGGGGTGAAAAACCCTCCCAGAAGGATGGTGGGGAGTGAAACTTATCTGGGAGATCTCCCATGGCTGCGATTGTCCCGGGAAGTGCCCTAAATTAAACACTTCCACCCTTCAGCGCTCACCTCGAACGTCACCCGGCTGGAGGATTCCCAGGAGCAGCCGGGAGCGTGGGGATGATGGGCTGCGCACGGGTATCGATTAAATGACAGCTCTGCCTCCTCACAGCGCTGATCTTGGCTTGGGGCTGGGCCCCAGCGGGGGCTCGGCTCAGTTATCTCAGTTTAATGATCGGGTTTCCATCTCTGCTGCGAAAGCCATTTGTATTCCAGAGGCTCTGGAGCGGGGAGAGCGAGGGGGCTGCGGGAGCACCCAGCGATGCAGGGAAGGCTGAGAGTCCTCCTGATGGCTCTCTGATCCGTGATGGGCAGGAAATTAACCCAAACCCTGAGTTTGGGAGGGGATCYCCGGTGTTTAACCCCCAGGTGATCKGCTGTTCACCTCCACACTGAGCTGAATCCCGAGGTTTGCAGCTCCCTGGTGTCAGTGGAAGCTCCACCAGCATGGACCTGGTTATGTTTATTTAATTTCTCCTTCACCTTGTTCTGTTTTTATTTTTTTATTTCTCCCTGACCTGGTTCTATTTTTTTTTTGTTTGTTTCTTCTTGGCCTGGTTCTATTTTAATTTTTAAATTTCTCCTTAGCCTGGTTCTATTTTAATTTTTTAATTTCTCCTTGACCTCGTTCTACTTTAATTTTTATATTTCACCTTGCCCTAATTTTATTTTATTTTTTTAAATTTCTCCTTGACCTGATTCTAYTTTATTTTTTTAGTTTCTCCTTGATGTTATTCTGTTTAAATTTTTTTTAATTTTCCTTGCCCTGATTTTAATTTTATTTTTTAATTTCTCCTTGACCTGATTCTACTTTAATTTTTTTCGTTTCTCCTTGACCTTGCTCTATTTTAATTTTTTAATTTCTCCTTGACCTGGTTCTACTTTCAATTTTTTCGTTTTTCCTTGACCTTGATCTGTTTTAATTTTTTTTATTTCTCCTTGACCTCCTGGTTGAAATGGAACCATTTCATGAATCTATTGTGTGGTGACAACAAGGTGGGCTCAGCCCGTTGGTTGAGCTGGTGGCAGATGGTGGCATTTCCATCAGGGAAGCTCTTGGAATTTTATCAACCTTGGGGACTCATCCTGAGGAGGAGCAGTCTCCATTAATTATTAATAATTGGGTAAAACAACACCATGAATGAGTGCAGAAATCCTCCATCCCGCCAGGCACAAAATAATGTGGATTTTGGGATGCAGGTTCAGCGCTGGGTTAATGGATCTGGGTCTGGAGTTATCTCGGGAACGTCCTTGCAGTGTTGGGGGACTGGGGAATGAACTCGGAGGAAGATTTGAGACAGGGATAAAAATATTGGGTGTGGTAAAAATATTGGGTTTGGTAAAAATATTGGGTTTGATGAAAATATTGGGTTTGATAAAAATATTTGGTTTGATAAAAATATTGGGTTTGATGAAAATATTGGGTTTGGTAAAAATATTGGGTTTGAATCACAGCAAAATCTGCTGGGCCAAAGGGATTGTGAAATCAAGATGGGTTTCCAAGAATGGGGAGTTTGGGAATGGCTGGGAAGGATGAGGAATGGCAAGTTGGGAATGGCTGGGAAGGCAGAGGAATAGCGAGTTTGGAAATGGCTGGGAAGTGTGAGGAATGGAGTTTGGAATGGCTGGGAAGTCTTTGGAATGGGGAGTTGGGAATGGCTGGGAAGGCTGAAGATGGCGAGTTGGGAATGGCTGGGAAGTGTGAGGAATGATGAGTTGGGAATAGTTGGGAAGGCTTTGGAATAACGAGTTGGGAATCACTGGGAAGGGTGAATAATGGAGTTTGGAATGGCTGGGAAGGCAGAGGAATGGTGAGTTGGGAATGGCTGGGAAGAATGAGGAATGGAGTTTGGAATGGCTGGGAAGGCTTTGGAAAGGCAAGTTTGGAATGTCTGGGAAGGCTGCAGAGGAGGAAAGTGTCTGGGGGAGGAGGTGAGGAGGGAATTGTTGAATGGAGCTGCAGGGAAGCACCCCTGGGATGGGGTTTGTTGTTGCCATCCTTGTAAAGAACCCAAATTTTGCAGGATTTTGATCAGAACTTYGAAAAATTGTGATTGTCTCTCAGCATTCCATGGGGAAAGCAGCCTTAATTTTTGGGGTGTCTCTGCAGGCCATGGGAATGGTGCTCCCACAGAGTTAATAAGGTTAAATGGGATTTAAAAAAATATTTTAGGAAAGTTCTGGATGATTTCAGGCCCCACGCCTTGGGAATGGGTGGAATTGTTAGCCAGGAACATCTTTGTGCCTCAGAGTTCCATGTGGATGCTGATTCTTTGTCTTTCCTTCTTTTTTAAGGGCCTAAATTATGGAGAGATTTGGGATGGATGTAGATACAGATAAGAGGATTTATGGATATTTAGATAAAAATAGATATAAATAGATACAGGTAAATGTAAACCTTGATTCTGGGTGTTTACAGGCTGTGGTGTCTCAATTTCAGTGCAGGGTTGGTAGGGAAATATTTTTCTTCTTCCCTTCTCCTTCTCCATCTCCATTGTCTCCATCCCCATCTCCTTGTTTCTCTCCTCTTCCTTCAGAAATTGCAGGATTTTCCATTATTTTTTTCATATTTTCATTATTTTTTTTCATTATTTCTAATGAATTTTCCATTAGTTTATTCCTCAACAGTGGAGAGCCCAGTACACAGGATTGCTCTTCTCCAGTGTGGGGAAGGTACTGAATTAACTGGGGAAAAAATAAGATGGAATGTAATTGTGGTCCTGGAAGAAGGGATGGATGATGATGGTTGAACTTGGGAGGCTTAGAATGGGAAAACCTCTCTGGGAATGGGAAAGCCTCGTRATTAACACTTCCCACTGTCCCAGGTGGATCCAAGCCCCAATGTCCTACCCAGCCTTGGGCATTCCCAGGGATCCAGAGGCAGCCACAGCAAATCTGGGAATTCCAGCCCAGCCAGCAATTCCTTGCCAAGATCCCAGCCCAATCTCCCCTTTCCCAGTGGGAGCCATTCCCTGGCTCCTGTCCCTGCAGGCCTTGTCCCCAGTCCCTCTCCAGCTCTCCTGGAGCCCCTCCGGARATTCTGAGRATTCCCTGGATTTTTCCCTTCTCCAGGGGAGCATTCCCAGCTCTCCCAGCCTGGCTCCACTCTTCCTGACTCTCTCCAGCAGTTCCGTGTCCTTCCCATGTTGGGAACACCAGACCTGGACACGGAATTCCAGGTGGGATCTCAGGAGAGCGGGATGATCCCATCCTGGCAGGAGTTTTCCAGCAGACACAGTGGGCTGGTGCCACTGCTCGTGGACTTCCTTCCCAACCCCTTTCCAATGGATATCCAAAATCCAGCTGGGAACACCATTCCACTTTCCCTCCGCGTCCCCACCAGCTTCCAAACTTCAGCCTCATCCCCACATCCAACCTGGCACTTCGGAGGAATTTCGGTGGCTCCTAAAAACCCAACCCYCTTTTTTGGGGGAGGGGGTTTGGAAACCTTTTTTGGGCCATGGTTTTGGGAGGTAATTCCAGGGGAAAGGGCCGGGCTCCGTGGGCTCTGCATGCTGTGGTAGCTCTGTTGAGGTGGAATGCTCTGAACCGGAACGTTCCGCACTCCTGGAGCCAGAGATTCCTGATTAATAAGGAAAACAGGACAGCTTCCTCCCTCTGAGGGGCAGGGATTAAAAAAATTAAGCAACAGGGCTGAGGAAAAGCCTGGAGGGAGAGAGCAGAGTGATAACAAAGGAGAGGAGAGGAAGAATAATAAGTGTGAATCCCAAAAAACAGTGGGGAGGGAAGTGGTTTCCAAGAGGCAGAGGGAGCTGGGTTGGAGGAGGGTTGGATTGTTGRAGATGCACAGTGGATTTGCTGGGTGTCTTTTTCAATCTGTTTTCGAAACCTTTTCCAATATTTTTCAGTATTTTTTCAATGCTTTTCAATTTTTTAAAATATTTTTACTTTTTTCTAATACTGTTTCAATATTTTCCAATATTTTTCAGCATTATTTCAATGGCCCTCAATATTTTACAGTATTTTACAATATTTTACAGTATTTTACAATATTTTACAGTATTTTACAATATTTTACAATATTTTACAATACTTTTTCTTTTTTTTGTTTCCCAATATTTTTCTGTATTTTTTCAGTCTTTTTCAATATTTTTTCAATATTTTTCCCAATATTTTATAATACCTTAGGTGAGAAACATCGCTGTCATGGGAATGACATCCGTAGGGAATCTGGTCTTATTCCTTCCCCTTTTCCCTTTTCCCTTTTCTTTTTCCCTTTTTCCCTTTTTCCCTTTTTCCCTTTTTCCNTCCCTTCCCTTCCCTTCCCTTCCCTTCCCTTCCCTTCCCTTCCCTTTGGATTTTAGGGAAAGAATGGACCCTTTTAGGTCTTAAAAATGAAAAAATGAAAAATATCCAGGAAAGCCTCATTTTCCTGAGGAATTAACCCATAAAGGAAGGAGCTGGGAAGAGTAACTTATCCACCAGATCCACATTTCACCTCAAAATCATGGAATCATTAGGTTGGGAAAGCCCTCCAAGGCCACCAAATCCAACTTTGGGACCATGAGTGCTCGGGATGGGCAGCCAGGAGGAAGGGGGATGAGGGAGGGATGGATGCATGGAAGGAGTTTATGAATTCCACAAAGACCAAAGTCATTCCCAGAGGAATTCCGACGCTGTTTGTGGCAGGAGATCCCGGTTTCCCAGCTCAGCCCCGTCGCCCTCCCCGAGCGTTCCTCCCTTTCCAAATGTCCTCCCCTAATGAAACAGAAACACATGGAGGCTTTTTTTGCCCGAATTCCAGGTTAATTTGAAAAAGGCCGTTTCCATCAGACGTTCTGTACACAAAGGGCTCCGCGTTGCCACTGCAGAAAATTCAATTGTAAACTCCCAGCCGAGGCCTTGGGGGGCAGAGAAACGGGAGACGGGAGCCGGGCCCTCTTCCCGGCTCCACCGGGAGCCTGGCAGGGAGCAGGGAAGATTCCTTCCCTTCAGCTTCCCTAAACCTCAAAGCATGGCTCAGATCCTTGTCCTTATCCCCAACTCCCGCCGTGCTTAGATTCCCAGTGGCTTCTTCCAGATGAATTGGGGATTTTGCCTTTTTTTTTTTTCCAGCTGATTTCAAGGGAGTTGTTCCTTAAAAAAAAAGTATTAAAAATGGGATTCATCCAGTTTCTGATGCTAGATTTTAATTGCTGCTAATTGTTGCAATAAATCTGTCTCAGTGGCTGAGGCTGCAGCTGTGGCAACAGGTCGATGTAGAGCAGCACCTTCTCAGCTCCCTGCTTGAGCTGGATTCTAATTCCTTAAACCTGGGAAGGGACTGGGAGCAGCCCTGGGAGAGGGATTTGGGATGTTGGGATGAGGCTGGAATGGCCCAGCCCAGACCCCCCTGCTCAGCCCTGGGCTGATGCCAAAGGCAAGGTGGGAATTGTGTCGCTGTGCCCCTCCCTCAGGTGAGAGCCCACCTGCAGAGCTGCCCCAGCCCTGGGCCAGCAGCAGGAGGACGTGGAGCTGCTGGAGAGAGCCCAGAGGAGGCCCCGGAGCTGCTGCAGGGCTGGAGCCCCTCTGCTCTGGAGCCAGGCTGGCAGAGCTGGGAATGTTCCCCTGGAGAAGGGAAGGCTGCAGGCAGAGCTCAGAGCCCCTGGCAGGGCCTGGAGGGGCTCCA
>JACDOX010000293.1:286185-309756 GCA_014549065.1 Cardinalis cardinalis
GTCTTTTTGTGACTAACAATGACCTCAGCTGTTTGTTTAAGGAGTTCATAACCCCTCAGAAATGTTCTGACAACCCCAAGGAAGTTTCCAAGGAACCCTCGTGTTGGGAGCCTCTGGCATCTATCGGGGCTTCTGCTTTATGTTCCTATCAAACAATAACGAAATTAAAAGGGAAGGAGAAAATAAACACATTTTGGGGTAAATAAAGACAAATTTATTTGTCTCCAACACCGCTGTTGGAGCTCAGGGAAGGGCCAGCAGACGGCTTGGCCCGGCCGCTGCTCCTTCCTGCCAGGAAAACGCGCTGGGAAGAGGGAACGAGGCAACAGGACCATGGGGGAAACACTCGGGACTCAGTTTGGGTGGAAAATGCCCTGAAAAGGGGGTTTGGCTTAGCCAGGCTGCTCAGGCTGGGCTTAAAGTTGAGCTGGGCTTAGTTTAGGCTGAATTCACTGAGGTCACGTGAGTTGGAKAAATCATGGAGGGGCTTTGGAGGGTTTGGGTGCTTTGTTCACAATGGGTGAAGGAGGTGGGAGTTGGGGGCTCTGTCAGACCTGGAACCAGGAGTTTGGTGCCCAAATCCATGTGGCAGATCCGTAATTCCAGTGCCTAAATCCAGGTGGCAGATGCCTGATTCCAGTGCCCAAATCCCAGTGGCAGAGCCTTGATTTGGTACCCAAATCCCAAATGGCAGATCCCTGATTCCAGTGCCCAAATCCCRGTGACAGATCCCTGATTCCAGTGCCCAAATCCCAGTGGCAGATCCCTGATTCCAGTGCCCAAATCCTGGTGGCAGATCCCAGACTCTGGTCCCCAAATCCAGGTGGCAGATGAGGGTTCTATGGATGAGTTTGGATCTGCTTTGGCAAATCCTCCTCCTCTGAAATTCTGTCTACATCAAATTTCTTTGGATTTTTTCATTACTATTATTTTTATTTCTTGTCTTTTTTTAAAATTTTCCTTTCTTAATTTTTTATTTATTTTCCTTTTTCCCCCCCCTTCCTTTCCCCCTCTTTTCTTCTTTTCCCCCTTTCATTTCTCTGTCTTTCATTTTCTCGTCGCTTTCTTCTTTTTTATTGTTTTTAATTTTTCACTTTTCTTTTCTTTTCCCTTTTCCTTCTTGCTTTTCTTCTGCCTTTTACCTTCCTTTTTCTTTCTTTTCTCTTCTTTCTCTTTACTTTTTTTTTCTTTCTTTTCCCTTCTTTCTTTTTACTTTTTCTTTCTTTTCCCTTTCTTTTTACTTTCTTTTTTCCTTTCTTTTCCCCCTTTTCCTTTACTTTCATTTTTGTCCCTTTTTCCCCCATTCCACATTTACTCCAACCTCCCCAGAGCAATTTTCTCCRGTTTCAAATTCCCCAAAATTCTGGAAAACACCTTCCTTGGAGACGCTGCTGATCTTTGGGGCAGGAGGAGCATCAGATTTWGGGAACACCTGTGGAACCTTTCCACAACCACGACAGCAATTTTGGGATCCAATCCCATTTTTGACAACCACTCCCACCCCAAATCCTCTCTTTCCAGCCTCATTAAAATCCTTTAAGGGCATTTTTAACCCCAAAAGGGACTTTTTATTCTTCCCCCATCACYGCCCTGGTGTTGAATTCCCCAATCCACTCTCCTTTTCCCCCTGGGAATTGCTTTGGGGTGRGGTGACAGCTCCTGGTGCACATCCTAAACCCTCTCATCCCGGGATTTCTGCCCTGGCACAGGGAATTCTGTGGAGCCGCTCCTCTCCCTGCTGCTCCAACTCTTGGCACCCAGAGTTCCCTTTGTTTGTACCTTTCCAGGGCTGTGACAATGAGCACGGGGCCATCCAGGGGTTACTGTGACACTCCAAGGAAAAAGCCTTGGCTTTTGTTTCCAGAGGTTCTTGGGTTGCTTTTATCTCCAACAAATATCCATAAATCCTGCCGGGGCTCCCCGTGCCCGGGGCCGTCTGGCGGATGCAGCCACGGGATCAAATCCTGCCTCAGCTCCTGCTCAGCATCATTTTAATCCCAGGAATGTGTGTCCTGCAGGATTTGGGGCTTGTAATTAATTAGGAGCCAGACTTGGGTCATCCAGGAGTTTTTCCAGGTTGCCAAAAGTGTGGCACGTTCTCCGCTGGAGTTTCTGGCTCCGCGCTTTTGTTCCCTGCAAATTCCAAGTCCCGAGATGGTTTGGATCCACCAAAAAAGGGAACAGGTTCAGAAGAACTTTGGGCTTTCTCTGCAGGAGGAGGTTTGTGGAGGGGGGAAAGAGGCTGGCCATGCTCCCAGGCAGACCTGGAGTGAGTGGGAATGTTAAATCCTCCTCTTTCACTGCAGAATCATGGAATGGGCTGGGCGGGAAAGGACCTTTAAGAACCTGGTTCCACCCCATTCCTCACCTTCCCTATCCCAACGTGGTCCAAGCCTGGCCTGGGGACATTTCCACCTTGAGAAACCTTTTCCAGAACCTGGGAAGGGGCTGCAGAATCCCTGAGGGAGCTGGGAAGGGGCTCAGCCTGGAGCAAAGGAGGCTCAGGGGGCCTTGTGGCTCTGCACAGCTCCTGCCAGGAGGGCACAGCCGGGGCGGTCGGGCTCTGCTCCAGGGAACCGGGACAGGAGCAGAGGGAACGGCCTCAGGGGAGCTCAGGGTGGGCATCAGCAGGAATTTCCTCATGGAAAGGGGGGTCAGGCCTTGGAAGTGCCCAGGGAGGTTTGGAGTCCCCATCCGTGAGGGATTTCAAAGCCCCGTGGATGTGGCACTTGGGGACAGGGGTCAGTGGTGGCTTTGTCACCCACCGTTCCCAAATCCCCATCTCCTGGCATGTCCCTGGGACCATCCAAGATGCTCTCACCTCTTCCAAGGATTTATTTTCTATTTCAGTTTATATTTGTCCCCCTGTGCCACCCCTCCCAGGTGATGCTCTGGTGGCTCCTCCTTTACCCTGAGCACCCCAAGGACCTTCAGGCCACCTCCMACTGGTCCTGCTGCCTCAACCCCTGCCCGTAACAAACAATCAAGAAAGTCTTTAATTAGCAAAGCCACATTTCTGGAAGCAGAAAAGGGTCACGGAGCCGCCAGACCACCCGCGGGTTCCCGCATCCCGCAGGTGTTTGACTCCTTGGAGCAAGGAGACCCAATCCTTTTGTTTCCAATAAAAAAAAACCCACGGAGAAGCAGTTCCAGGGCTGAGGCTGCCTCCTGCAAAGCCCGGCCAGGGCTCTGCCGTGTGCTTTGTGTTTACAGTGGAGCTTAAAGAAATAAGCATCGGTTACATAGGGGGGAAAAATGAGAACGCTCTCAAATTGGACCCCAGGGCAAGGCTGGCTGAGAACAATGGATCTGCTAAACAAAACCTCCGAGGGGAAAGGAGGAAGTTATCAGGAAAAGCAGGGATGTATTAGTTTAGTTTCTTCGACAAAAAAAAAAAAAAAAAAAAAAAAAAAAAGAGAGAGAAAAAAAAAAGAGGGAGGCATTCCAAGCACTTGAACTTGAGCGGATCCATTTCGCCGCCCAGACGTTCTCCCCTGGCGCGGCCGAGTGACCCCGGCCGGCGTCGGCGAGCGCGGAGCTCTCCCGTTCCCTGTTCCCTCCGTGGCAGCTGGGACAGGAGCAGCAGCAGCAGCAGSAGSAGGAGGAGGAGGCAGCAGCCGCCTCTGCCTCCCGTCACGCGTCCGTCCTGGAAAAGAGACGGGAGGACGGCGCTGGGATGCGGCGCTCGGTGGGAAGAGGGCAGCCAGAGTTTAGGAGGCCACGGCCTGCGGACGGTTTCCTGCTGGGCCAAGGGACCCACGGGCTCCTGGAGCGCCGTGTCCCACAGCAGTTCTGCTTTCTACAGGGTTTTTTTGGGTGRGAAGCCCTCCATGGGTCACTCCCACTGGATTTGCCATGTATTTCACACACAGGGAGCAGCACAGGAGCTGCTTCATCTCCTGCTTATTCCCAGCTTTTCCACGTCCAGCCCGTGCTGGTGTGCGCTTCCATCGGTCCCCAGCCCAAGGAGGGCGGGAGGAAGCACCGCTAATCCTCATTAAATGTATAAATTTATGGCCCCGTGGTGCTGCAATGTTTAATCAGGGCTCCGTGACTGTGCCGTGCTCCGGGTACAAGTTCAGTGCAAGGTGAATCTTGGCTGAGATAATCTGGAAGTTCAGCCGGAGGTGAAGGCAGCGGCGGCTCCTCACAGCCTGCCTGGGGTGAGCAAGAGGTCACCTCCTTTTTTTTTTTTTTTTTTTTTTTTTTTTTAGCCCCTTTTTTAACATGTAAACACAAGAAAAAAATTGCAGCTTCTCAGAGGATTTGGCATCAGCTGAGCGGCAACAGGAAAGAGAAGCGCGGAGTGCTTGGCCCCGTGGGGCTCAGGGAGGTGATGCCTGGTGGTTTTTGGGGATATCAGGAGAGGTTTGGTTCAAACAGCACAAATCTCATGGGGTTTTGACACCAGGGAAAGGAGGAATCCTCAGGATTTTGGTCCCATCCCTGCTCCTGGCTGCTGCTGGGATCCCTCAAAGGGAAAATGCTCTGGCTGAGGGTCTGGGTGTCCCAGCCTGGTGCTGTGGCACTCGCTGGGCTCTGTCTGTCCCAAAAGGTGGCTCAGTGTCACCTTGTCACCTGCTCCCTGCAGGTGCCTGGGGGTCAGCACTGACCCCTCCCAGCCCCAAAGCTCTCCGGCTGCTTCGTCAATCAGTTGAGAATGCTCTCTCCTGGAAAAGTGGCATTAAAGTGATTTTTTTTCCCATTTTGGGATGATCTTTTCCCAACTGTACAATACTGGAGATGTTTCCTATAGGTTTATTTGGACAACTCCTGATTTCTTCCCTCTGAAAACCYCCTTTTCTGTTTTTAGGGGTTTTGTGCTTTTTCTGTGCTCATGGTCGCTCTTCCCTGACTAAAGGATCCTCTGCTGCTGAAATATTGGTATTTTCCACGTTGTTCCCTAATGTTTTCTTTGGAGGCACTGATTTGGATATGTGGGTCAGGCAGGGAAACCCAGAAGGCCATGAACCCCTGGAATGCAGCAGTGGAAAGGGAATTCTGTATTAATGGGATACCTGAGCACGGAGCCATCAACTCCCAACCATGGAGCTTTTCCAAAATCCACCTTTTCCTCCCCAAAACACCTTCAAAACAGCCACTAAGGAATATTTACACATGTGTGTATATACACGAGTGTATATATTTATGTATAGATATATGTCTATACATATCCCACACTTGCAGAGATTTTTTCAGGTTATTCCAAAAGYGTGTTCCAAAGAAAACATGCACCTAGATTATGATGTATTCCTTTCCCTTTATAAAATGTTGGTACACTGTGCTGATTTCTAATCCTAAAATCAGGAGGAACATTGTACTGCAAGCACTCATGCTCATGAGGCTGGGCAAAATGGGACAAAGAAAAAGCATGAAATAAATCAGGAATAACTACATTAATTTGGGATAAATTAAATAATTTAAATTATTTAATTTAAATAATTATAAGATAATAGTTAAAACAATTAAAAGATAAAGTGTATTAATATATCAATATTTTTGACACCCTGAGTGCTTTCCAAACATCACATCCCAAATTTCTTCCCTGTGGTGTTGGATGCTGATCCCGGAGGTTTTATCCGGCCCCATCCTTGCTGGGTGCAGCTCCACCAGAACCCGATGCTGCTACAGGAGCCATCTTTGCCTGGGGAATGAATCCCCCTTTGTGGTGGCTCAATGGAAAAGCCAAGTGTTATTCAATAGTGGAATTCCCTGCGGAACGCTCTTCCGAGCCTCTTTCATTCCTCCTGGCTCCCGCCCAGTATTGTCCCCGTGTGCCATCGGAGGGTCTGGAGGGTGGGAATCCTCCCGGCTCCGGGCCCAGCCTTCCCTGCAAACTCCTGAACCTGCCTGGAGAGTGGGATGAGCCCAAGGTGTTAYTTTTAGTAGTGCAAATTGGCCACTAAATCCACTTGCTTTTGTTCCCGTGGCCGTTCATAAAATCCCCCTGTCCGGGTGTTATCGCTGGGAGCAGCTGAATCCCGAAACATTGAAATCTCAGGGGTTTTGCACCAAATCATTTTCAGGCCTTGTGTGTTTTTGTTTTCCAAGGGCTGTGCCATGGGTGAGAGAAACTCGGGATTCCCCTAGAATTTAGCGGAGCTTTCCCTGYGGGCAGGGATCCAGTGGGTGACTAAAGCCAGGCCTAGAGCGCAGCTTGGGGGGACTTTCCAGGACTGTCACCCCTGTCACACGTGGTGCTGATCCTCGGCGTCCCCACTGGACAGCCCTTTCCAGGAAGGAATCTTCCCCATATCCAACCTGGCACGACTTGAGGCCATTTCATCTCCTCCTGTCCCTGTTCCCTGGGATAAGATCCCAAATCCCTCTTTGSTCCAAGCTGAGCCCCTTTTCCAGCTCCTTCAGCCACTCCTGAGGCTCAGAAACACAAATTTTCTGAGGTAAAATCCTGCAAAGTTTTTAATGAGACCCTTGGAAGAAATTCCTTTGGGAAGAGGAGAAAAGTCAACTGCGTGTAATTCCAGTGTGGCTTCAAAGCAGGTGGAAAGCCAGAGGTGGAAAGCCAGAGGTGGAAAGCCAGAGGTTTTCCTCCTAATAAACGATGAATGTTTGCAGCTGGAAAACCAGGAGATCTCTCTGTGCAAAAAAAGCTTTGTGGAGCCCTTTCCCTGGAAATCTGGGCTATCAAGAATACAAGAACCTATAAACAGGCAATAATGTGAAGCTGAAAATAATCCAGACTGGACAGATTTGGGTTTTGCTGGTCTCAAACCTCTCTTGGTTACAAACTGTCCTGGCTGCCATAAATCCTTCCACATTCCTCTCCTGTTTTGTTGGGGTTTTTTTCCAGGAACTGTTTGACTTTTGCAGCTAGAAAGAGAAAAAAAAAATTAAATTGCTGCTTTTAACTTGCAAGATCAACCCAGTTAAATGTGAGGTGAGGAGCTTGGAATTTGTTCTCTTCTCTCCAGGAGGAGATCCCTGGGTGGGACATCCTAGGAGACCTGGAGGAGTCACTTGGGGTGGTTTTGTCTCTCAGAGAGGTCCAAGCAGGACTCTTGGATCTGTAGTAATTCCCAGAAATCCAGGTAATTAGGGGAGCACCTAATTTTCCTTCCCCGTGCTCCATGTGTGGATCCCTTTCCTTGTCCATCACCAATTCCCTGCGGGCGCTCTCCAACCCCTCACCCCAAGGACRCCCAATTCCCAGAGCAAATCCTCCTTTCCAGTGAAACCAGTGACAAATCCGCTCCTGTTTTCACTTAAACCAGATTTCCCCCTCCGTGCCTTTCACAAATTCGACAACAAACATCATGTTCCAATTCCCGGTGCCTTTTCTTTTTGGGAACGCTATTGTCCAAACCCCACGTCTTCCCAGGGGTTGGAATATTTCTTTCCCTTTCAGTATTCCTTTCCCACGAGGCGTAATTGAAACCTCCCCAAAATAAATTATTTGGGCTGTGCTTGTCCGTGGCTGCTGCTGCTGGAAGCTCCTTGGGTTTTTTTGTAATCCGTGACAATTCCCTGCTGGATGGTGGAAGGGGCTGCTCCACCAGTAGTGGGATGGGTTATGGACGTGGTCAAACTGGGAATTGACACTGGTTTTCAYAGCTTCGTGTTTTTCATGGAAGTTTCCAGCAGGACTGGGTCTCACCACTGTTTTTTGATCCCACTGGAGCATCTTGTCCCRTCCTCCAGGTGGGACACAAGGGTGGCCTCTCATTGTCACCTTTCCTGAGGAGCTGTGCTGTTCAGTCAGGGAAAGGAGCTTTTTGGAGGAAATTCCTCCCGAGGTTTAGAAGTTCAAGGTGTGACCTCGTACAAATCAAAGTTGGTTTGTGGAAGGTGTTGGGTCAGAGGTTGTTCATGCCAGGTACAAAAACCCTGGGAAGCGGAACATCAGACTGTGGTTGTGAGGATGAGGAGGGATAATGGAGCTTTTGAGAACTGTTTTCACCTTGGATCTGAAAATATTTCCTCCTTCTTCCATGGAAAACCAGAGTGGGCACTCAGGGACGTGACCCAGCTCATGGATGTGGCCCTCAGCAAGGTTCAGGGCAGGAATGCTGCTTCCAGCTGGGAAAACACCAAACCTGACTGAATTCATGCTTTTCCATGCCCTGGGGAGATAAAACTCATCACAAAAYTTGGCCATAACCACAAGGCATTGCTGTCACTGCCGTGGGGTCTGAGTGTCCCCAGAATCCCACCATGAGGAAGACTTTGCTCCACCTCGACCCAGCTGTGTGTGCTTGCAGAAGCAAGGACTGAGTTCCCTAATTTAGACTTTTGTTGAAGGAAAGGTTTAGTTCTTTATGGGATGTTTTCCGTCAACCCTGGCACCATCTCATCAGCTGGGATGGTACTGGCAGAGGAAAGTCCTCCCCAGTCCATCATGGTGGAATCCAAATCCATCCAATCCCACCAAATCCATCTGAGTGCTCCTCCTTGTCCCTGGAAGGAGGAAGCCTGGTGGTGGACAAGAGAGTTTTTTCTGGGATGGAATCAAAGAATCACCCTGGTTAGGAGGGACCTTGAGGGTTCATCTAGTCCAGCCTGGTGGGGAAGGAATGGATGGAAGGAGCCTTTCCCTGTCCATCCCAAAAATTTCCAGCAGTGGGATGTCCACCACATCCAGGGGAAGTTGTCCCAGTRGAAGATGGGTGTCACTCCAAGGAATTTCGTACTTGTGTGGAAGTCAAACCTTTCCTATGGCACCTTGGAGCCTTTGCTCCTCATCTTCTCCACGGGGTTCCTTGTGAAGAGAGATCTCCCTCCTCCTCCTCCTGTAGCCACCCCTAAAGGACTGGAAAACCAGGATGAGGGGGTGTCTCTGATGTAACCAAATCCTGTCCCCTTTCCTGGGAAAACTGGCGCATTCCCATGAGAATTTCGTGCAGGTCAGGAGCTTTTGGGGCAATTCCCTGTTGGGGGATCAGGCCAGATGGGGCAGTCACAGCCCCATCCCTGGCAGTGTCCAAGGCCAGGTTGGACACTGGGGCTTGGAGCCACCTGGGAAAGTGGGAGGTGTCCCTGCCCATGAGGTTGGATCTGGGTGGGCTTTGAGGTCCCTTCCCACMCAAACCATTCCACGATTCCACGACTGTGACATGGGCACGAGCGTGCGAACGCCGGTGGTGGCTTAGATCTGGTTCCAGGAGCTCTGGCAGGGCTTGCAAACCGTGTTTGGAGTCAGTTTGGATTCACATTCCAGTGCTCCTGGCTTGGCYGGGAGGATTCCATCCAGATTCCACGCTGTCGTCAGACAGAACAAASTGTCCCTGCTCTCCTTCCCATCTGGAGGGGGATGCGGAGCCCAGCCACGGCCTGGTCTCCTCCTGCAGGGACCTTCCAGCCATCCTCACCCTCTGCTCAAGGTGAGGGGCATGAAAATTTGTCTGCTTGGATAGAAAGGACATTTTTGAAGAGTTTGAGGTGGTGACGTTGCAAGGGGGGTGGAAAGGAAGTGGCTTTGAGGTAGAGCTGGTGGTTGGATTTGATGATGTGAAAGGTCTTTTCCAGTTTAAATGATTCCATGATTCCATGAAATAGGGGGGAAGGTTCTTCCTAGGGGAACCTGGAACAGGGCTGGGAGCTGGCTCCCAGTTTAATTCTTTCATTCCAGCATTTCCTTCTCTTGAATTTTACATTTCAGTTTGAATACAAGCTCATGTATGCGTATAAAACGAATTTTAGTACTTTTTAATATCTTTTTTCTGGCATTTTTTTCAAACCATCCTCCACTTCTCCGTTTTTATAAAGCTGTACCTACACCTCTCCCTGCTCCTCCTCAAGGTGTTCCTGGAACCCTGGGAAGCTGCAGGTCCCCAGCCCCGAACACATCTGCAGCTTCCTGATCTTATCCCGTTCCCACATCACCGTGGTGAAAGCTCCTCTTAATTTTTCCCGCCTCGTTTTTTCCCTTTCCCTGCTCTCCTTTTCCTTCCCCCCCCCACCCCCCAGTGGATGTGCTGTCGAGTTTGATTTATGGCCTTGAAAGGGAGACTCCAGTTTAAAGAATTAATGGTATTTGCATATTTGATTTGGAAACTCCCCCGGCAGACCCGCRGCAGCCCCACGCCGCCGGCTCTTTTTTCCCTTTTTTTTCCTTTCCCCTCGGCCCGTTCAGATTTAGCAGCAGAGGTGAAAAGTTGAAGCAGTAAAACCAATAAAACCACATTTATGTGACAGATAAATCGTCTGGAGACAGCTCTCYCTGAGCCTTTGGGCTTCCTCCTGCAGGACCTCTCCCCTCCGGAGCGCGACCCGCGGTCGGGCCAGGAGCGCCGGCAGCCGGGGCCAAAGGTGCTGGCCCCGGCCGGCCGCGGACCTGCCGAGCCAAAAAAGATGGATGTGGGCAAAGAGTTGGAAAATACACAGCCCATCCGTCACTGTCGGGAGCCACCTGGGGGTGGTCTGGCTCTGCGAGAGCTCCGGGAAGGTCCAGGCGGAGGTGGGAGCGCTGGGAGTCATGGAATCAATAAGGTTGGAAAAGCGCTCAGAGATCGAGTCCAGCCTTTCCTCAGCACTGCCAAGGCCACTGCTGACCCATGTCCCCAAGTGGAGCCTTCAAATCCTTCCAGGGATAGGGTCTCCATCAGGTTGGACAGCGCATTCCATGGGGAAATTCCCCAATGCTCACCCTGAGGCTCCCCTGAGGCTGTTCCCTCTGCTCCTGTCCCTGTTCCCTGGAGCAGAGCCCAAACCCCCTGACTGTCCCCTCCTGGCAGAGCCACAAGGGCCCCCTGAGCCTCCTTTGCTCCAGGCTGAGCCCCTGCCCAGCTCCCTCAGGGATTCTGCAGCCCCTTCCCACCTCCTCAGGGATTCTGCAGCCCCTTCCCACCTCCTCAGGGATTCTGCAGCCCCTTCCCAGCTCCCTCAGGGATTCTCCAGCCCCTTCCCAGCTCCTCAGGGATTCTGCAGCCCCTTCCCAGCTCCCTCAGGGATTCTCCAGCCCCTTACCAGCTCCCTCAGGAATTCTGCAGCCCCTTCCCAGCTCTGTTCCCTGCCCTGGACACGCTCCAGCCCCTCAGGGTCTGTCTTGTTGGGAGAGGCCCAAAACTGCCCCAGGATTTGAGGCTGTGGCCTCAGCAGTGCCAGCACAGGGGACAGGCATTGCCCTGGTCCTGCTGCCACMCCAGTGCTGGCACAGCCCAGGTGCCCTTGGCCTTCTTGKCCACCTGGACACACCTGGGCTCATGTGGAGCTGCTGTTGATGGTTCCGGGTCACTGGAGTTTCTCTGGCAGTGGGAGCCATTCCCTGGCTCCTGTTCCTGCAGGCCTTGTCCCCAGTCCCTCTGCAGCTCTCCTGGAGCCCCTCCAGGCCCTGCCAGGGGCTCTGAGCTCTGCCTGCAGCCTTCCCTTCTCCAGGGGAACATTCCCAGCTCTCCCAGCCTGGCTCCAGAGTAGAGGGGCTCCAGCCCTGGGAGCAGCTCCATGTCCCTCTGAGCTCCTGCACTGCTCCCAAGCCTCTGCCAGAACAACTCCCAACGTTTTAATTCCATCTTCTCCAAACCCCTTCCTAATCCTCATTTTTTTTTATTTCCTTTCTTCCTTCATCCCTTTCCTCCTGGCTCTTTATTCCCCCTCCCAACAAATGGCTACCTGGCCCCTGGATGCTCCGGCTAGGCCGCGCACTTTCCATGGCAAGAAACTCGTTCAGGCTTTGTTTGGGATTTGCCCGAGGCACGTTCAGCCTCACGGGGGCCACCAGCAAGAGGTCTTTGGCGCGTTGTGGGGGTTCCCTTTGAGCCTCTACAACCATGCGACTCCTCCCAGCAGCCGCCAAGCCCCGCGGGAGCATTTTGGCCYCGGCGCTCGGCCTGAAAAGCGCCTGTGAAATCATATTTAAGGTTGTCTCTCTCGAAGGTGCCCCCTTGGAAAAACCTCCTGCCAATGATGTTCAGCTCGGGTTTGTAGTTCAACACAAAGGCCCCGCCGGACAAAGCCGAGCGGGACCCGGGCTGGAAAAGCCCTCTTAGGTCCCGGCTAATCCATCCCCCCTGCCAGCCCGGGGGATTGTTCCCGACAGCTTGTTTTCCTTGCCCTGACCTACATAGTCAAAAAGAATCTTGTTGCACATTTTTGTTTTGTATCTGGAGGTCTCGGAGGAGCTAAATCCCCTTCTTGGCGGGGCAGGATGCGTTGTTAAACAGCGCCGGGGCCTCCAGGAAAACCATGGCGACGCGGGGACAATGAGGCCTCTATGGGCCCCGCTTGGCCGCGGGACGGGCCCGGCCTCTCCCGGCCCCGGTGGTGGGCACCGGGACGCGCCGAGCGGGCGATGAAGACGTCCACGCGCTTGGCAGGCTGTCCCCAAATAGAGTGGTCACAGCGGCGCTCCAAGACGGGATCTTGGGGAGGGGGGAACGGCAGGAGCTCTTAATTAACCTGCTGCGGATGGGGCAGAGGTGGAGGCCGCATCCCGGGAATGCTGGGCCGTGCTGCCGTGGGTGGGTGGAGAAGGCGAGTCCTCATTGAGGTGAGGAGATCCGCGTGTGGGGAGGGAAGGGGAGAGCCTGGTTTTTAAGGAAAACAAGGGTGGGAATGGTGTGGGAAGAGGGCATTGGACTGTGCCTTCATGGGTGGGTGGGGAAGCCAAGTCTTCATTGAGGTGAGGAGATCCTCAGTTGAGGAGGGCATGGCAGCTCCCGGYTTTTTAAKKAAAATAAGGATAGGAATAGTGTGASAAAAAGGCATTTAGGGAACTTGGACATTGCCCTCCTGGGTGGGTGGAGAAGCCAAGTCCTCATCGAGGTGAGGAGATCCTTATATGAGGAGGGCATGGCAGATCCCGGTTTCTTAAGGAAAATAAGGATAGGAGCAGTGTGGGAAGAGGGCATTTAGGGAATTTGGGCGTTTAGGGAACATCTCTGACCCGTGGGTTAGGGATGGATACAGAAATGCTGGGGGATGGTTGGATTTGGTGCCCTTGGAGGGCTCTTCCAGCCAGAATAATTCTGTGATGCACAGTGAATTTTTGCCCTCATGAGTGGGTGAAGAAGCCAAGTCCTCATTGAGGTGAGGAGATCCTCATGTGAGGAGGCCATGGCAGYTCCTGGTTTTTTAAGGAAAACAAGGATAGGAACAGTGTGGGAAGAGGGCATTTGGGCAACCTGGGCTGTCATTTGCCYGTCCCTCACCTGGCTGGGAGGAGCGGGGTCATTTGTGGGCACAAAGGGCTGCAGGTGGGAATTTTGGAGGTCTGGAGCAGGGACCGTCACAGATGGCTGAGTTAATCCCTTTTCCTTCCTCTGCTGCCAAGGCCTGGTGGTTTCTCTTACCAACGTCTGGAAAGCACCTGGGACTCCCAGCTSCGGGAGCTGCACTCACCCAGAATAACCCCCCGAGCTCCTTGGGGCTTTGGAGATACTTCCAGAACACTTGGAGGGTGTTGGGATGGACCCAGGGTGGTGAGAAACCCATGGGGAATGGTTAGAATGACACTGGGGGTTGTTTGGGGACAGAAGAAGTTTGTGGTCGCTTTGACTCCAAAAGTTTCCTCCTGCAGTAGCTGAGAGCATCAGGGCACTGGGGTTGTCACCCATGTCCTCGAGGTGCCTCAGACCTCAAATCGTCCTCACATCCCCAGAATTAGGGATCACAGAGCAGGAATGCTCAATGGCTAAATTAATACAGCCCTGCATTAATCAGTGTTAAATATTCCTAAATTAACAATGAAGTACAATCAAGTTAATGATAAAACATTAACAGAATATTAAACAAATTAACAAAACCTGCATTCGTTTCTTATGGATAACTCCACCTGCCCAGGACCTCTGCCACCTTTGAGGGAAGCACCTGCTGCCTTTTCCAGCTTTTTCAAACCCCATTTGTTTTTCCTTTCCAGCTCCTGGATCTGTTCATCCAGTGGGATTGGTCGACATATTTGGCCGACTACGGACAGCCCACGTGCAAGTACCTTCGTGTGAACCCCACCACAGCCCTCATCCTGCTGGAAAAGTGAGTGTGGCCCCCAAATCCCAGGAGGATTTCCACCCCCATCGTGCTTTAGCAGCTCTCTCCATCCCTGTGAGCAAAGATCTCAGCCCTGGGTGGACAGAGGGAGCTCAGATGGAAAAATCCCATTTTATCCCGTTGACCCGAATCCCACATTATCCAAATCCAATGGCTTGGCTGTGGCTCCTTCTTTTTATTGGCTCTTAAGCAGAGTTTTTCTTGTCCTACCAGAAAACTTYACTTTAAAGATGAACCTCCAGCTCCAAAATCCTTAAAAATGTGCTGGGCTGCAGGCAGGAGTGACTATCCCAAATTTTTCTTTTGGGCAATGCCATGAACAAGTTTTGGTCATGAAGTGATTGAGCAGTTGGACCACGTTGTTGTAGGTTCCCTTCCACTTGAGAATAATCTGTTTTATTCCATTCTATTTCTGTATTTCTGCATTTCTGTTTATTTTTATTTCTATTTTCATTTCTATTCCTATATTTTGAATTTTATTTATGTATTCCTGTTTATATTTATTTCTATCTAATTCTATATTTATTCCTATTTCTGTATTATTATTTCTATTTCTTTCTATAGTTCTATATTCATATTTCTATGTATTTCTTTTAAAATCTATTTCTACATTTCTATAGTTCTGTTTATTTCCACACGTATTTATATTTCTGTATTTTTATTTCTATTTTGTGTTTTAATTTCTTTTTCTATGTTTCTATTTCTATATTTTTATTTCTATTTATTTCTATAGTTCTGTTTATTTCTGTTTTCATTTCTATTTCTGTATTTTTGTTTCCACATTTCTGTATTTCTTTATTTCTATATTTCTATATTTTTTCTGCATTTTTATTTCTATTTCTGTATTTCTATATTTCTGTACTTTTAATTTTCTTCTATAGTACTATTTATTTATATTTTTATTTCTGTATTTTATTTCCTATTCATTTCTGTTTCTGTATTTTTATCTAAATTTCTATATTTCCATACTTCCATATTTTTATGTTTTTTATATTTCAGTTTATTTCTATTTCTCTATTTGTATCTCTATTTCATTCTATTTCTACACACCCCTACATTTTCATTTCCATTTCTCTCCATTCTCATTTATTCCCGTTTCTCCCACCTCCCTCCCGCGGGGTTCCCGGAGAGCCCCGATCCCGGTTCCGTGGGGCCGGAGGAGCCTCTGGGGCTCCCTCARTCCATCCTTTGAGGGCCGTCGTTCTCATGCTCCGCACGGCTCCGTCCCAAACCCTGGAGCGGTGCCGGGAACAGCGCCCGGGGCTCCGGGGTGGCTCCTGGGGGGCTCTGCCAGTCCCGGGAACGCTGYGGGATTTGCCTCAGGAAAAGCGGGATTTGCTGTGCCTGTCACCCCTGCCCGTGGTGGGTCTCCCAGATGATCTCCGCTGGTCCAGCTCCAAGCTGGCTTGGGAAGGATCCACTCTGCTCCTGCTCCCGGCAGACCTCCCAGGTCGTTTTCCAGCTGGTGGGACAGAGAACGAGCCAAAAAGTGGGAATTTAGCGTTTTCCGAGCGGCTCCTGGCACGGGCGCTGCATTGCTGGGTCCTGCATGGAGGAGAGGGCAGGAGGGGATCCTCGTGGAACCATGGAATGGTTTGGGTGGGAAAGGGACCTTAAAGCCCATCCAGTTCCATGGGCAGGACACTTCCCACTGTGCCAGGCTGCTCCAAGCCCTGTCCAACCTGGCCTTGGACACTTCCTGGGATCCAGGGGCCTTGAATGTTCTTCTGGAAGTGTGGCCCCAAYCCTAAACTCGTTACCTCCTCCTCGAGGAGAAAGAGACACCCCAAATCACCTCAAACTGCCCCTCATGTTCTGATTCTGTGGTTAATCCAACCCCAGCTGCATCCCTGGAAGTGCCCAAGGCCGGGTTGGACGGGGCTGGAACACYCTGGCACAGTTGGTGGCRTGGGGGTGGAACTGGATGGGCTTTAAAGATCCCTTCCAACCCAAATTATTCCCTGAATCTCTGATTCTCTGAGCAAGCCTGGGGATGTCTGTGAACTTTGGGGATCCCTCAGTGCCACCATGGTCCAGCTCCTCTCCAGCAGAGGAGAAGGACGGATGTCACAGCACCTCAGGACACCCCGAGGGCACCAGTGAGGGAAACTGGGACTAAACTGGGTTTAAAAGGACTTTTACACCTCGTAGTGTTGTGTTTACACTGGTATTTTATGGTTTATGTATCCCAGGGTTATCTGGGGCCATGGGTCAGGGATTGATGTGGAAATGCTGGGGTTGGTAGGATTTGGTGACCTTGGAGGGCTCTTCCAGCTGGGATAATTCTATGATACACAGGGAATTCGTGACYCAATATCTGTGATAGGAAAGTTAGAGGTTTATTCAGAGCTAACAGCAAACTGTTAAAATAAAGGGACATCCAAAATCTGGGAGTTTGGCCATGCAGCATCTGGGAGAGCCAGGGAATTGAGGCAGGCTGTGAGGTGGGATTGTGGCAGAGGCTGGGAAGGCGGTGGGACAGCAGGAGAGCAGCTGCACACCCAGTGGTGTTAAAATGTCACCAAACCCCAGCCTGGCTCSTTTCATAAAGTCATAAAACCATGGAATGATTTGGGTTTGAAGGAACATTAGGGATCATCCCATTCCCACCACATCTATGAGCAGGGACACCTCCCACTGTCCCAGGTAGGTCCAAGCCCCAGTGTCCAACCTGGCCTTGGACACTGCCAGGGATCCAGGGGCAGCCCCAGCAAATCTGGGAATTCCAGCCCAGGCAGGAATTCCTTGCCAAGATCCCAGCCCAATCTCCCCTTTCCCAGTGGGAGCCATTCCCTGGCTCCTGTCCCTGCAGGCCTTGTCCCCAGTCCCTCTGCAGCTCTCCTGGAGCCCCTTCAGGCCCTGCAAGGGGCTCTGAGCTCTGCCTGGAGCCTTCCCTTCTCCAGGGGAACATTCCCAGCTCTCCCAAAGCAGAGGAGCTCCAGAATCCTGGAATGGGTTGGGTGGGAAGGAGCCTTAAGGATCATCTCATTCCCCTCTCCCATCCATGGGCAGGGACACCTCCCACTGTCCCTGGTGGATCCAAGCCCCAGTGTCCGTCTTGGCCTTGGACACTGCCAGGGATCCCCTCGGAGGGGTCTCTGTCCATCCCCCACGAGCTCTCCCGAGGCTCCTCACTCCAGGCACATCCGCTGCCTCCCATCCCGCCGGGAATCCCGYGGGGAATTCTGAGCAGGGGCCGGCTCAGCCTGTAACCTGTTCTCCTGGTTATCTGTGTCCCTTATCACCCCGGTGTCTGTGTCTCTCCCAGGATATCCCGGGTGTAAGTATGCGCTCGCTCGGGCTTTCACCCTCACCTGGCAGGGCCCCGATTGTCCGCTCTCAATGGAGCCCGAAACGCTGGAAATGCAAAGTGCCTCTGGAGCGGGGCCCTGCGCAACCCGATCCTCCCAAATGCACTAATTAGAGCTAAAAGAGGAGCTTTTACCCCGCTGCTTTCTTCCCCTCCCGGATTAATTGAGACAAAGCTCGGCTCTCTCCGAGGTGGTGTTTGTTGACAGGGGTGGGGACAGCGCCGAGCTCGCCTTTCCCTTCCTTTCACTCCTAATCCTGGGACCGGCTTCCAAACCCGCGGTTATCCCGAGGCTCTGCTCGGAGAAATAAAACTGGGGAGCTGCACAGCCCGTCCCGAATCCTGCAGGATTTTCTGTCCTGTAGGCAGATTTAATTAATTAATCATATTTAATGTCTCAGTGCTTKCACCTTCACGTGGTGTCTGGAGATTCCAGCAGCTCCCAGATGCTCCCAGACTTTTCCAGATCCCACTTCTGTGGGTTTGTTGTGGGCATTCCCAGTTATCCCAAAGCTCTTCTCAGGGAGAAAAAAAACCCATGGGTCTGCACAGCCCGTCCCAAATCCTGCAGGATTTTCTGTCCTATATCTTGATTAATAATAATAGTTAGTAGCTCAGTGCTTGCACCTTCACGTGGTSTCTGGACRTTCCAGCAGCTCCAAGACTTTTCCAGATCCACCTCTGTGGGTTTTGTTAATGGTGCTCACAGTTATCCCAAGGCTCTGCCCAGGGAAAAAAAACCCATGGAGCTGCACAGCCCATCCCAAATCCTGCAGGATTTTMTGTCCWGTAGGCAGCTTAATTAATTAATCATATTTAATGTCTCAGTGCTTGCACCTTCACGTGGTGTCTGGAGATTCCAGCAGCTCCCAGACTTCACCAGATCCACCTCTGTGGGTTTGTTTGTGGGCACTCCCAGTTATCCCAAAGCTCTTCTCAAGGAAAAAAACTCCATGGATCTGCACAGCCCATCCCAAATCCTGCAGGAYTTTATGTCCTGTAGGCAGCWTAATTAATTAATCATATTTAATGTCTCAGTGCTTGCACCTTCACGTGGTGTCTGGAGATTCCAGCAGCTCCCAGATGCTCCCATCCTCCATAGATTTTACCTCTGTGGGTTTGTTAAGGGTGCTTCCAGTTATCCCAAATCYCTTCTCAGGGAAAAARCTCCATGGAGCTGCACAGCCTGTCYCAAATCCTGCAGGATTTTATGTCCTGTAAGCAACTTAATTAATTATTAATAGTTAACGTCTCAGTGCTTGCACCTTCACGTGGTGTCTGGAGATTCCAGCAGCTCMCAGATGCTCCCAGACTTTTCCAGRTCTACCTCTGTGGGTTTGTTTGGGGATCAGGGCTCCAGCTACAATCCCTTTCCATTCTGATCCAGGGGTTTATCCATCCATCTCCTTCCCAGTCATCCCAACACACCCCAAGGTCTTCTCACACGGAATGTGCGCTGCTTCCAGARCATTCCATGGACCCGAGCAGGTCCCATGGGGCGGGAAATGGCCCCAAAGGTGCCAGGATTGAAAAGCTCCAAATTCCCAGTGTGTGGAAGGGCTGGGAAGAGCTTTCCAAAGGTACCTTTGGTGTCCCTCTGGAATCTGTGAGAGCTCCCAGCCTTCCTGGGGAAGGGCTTGGAGACCTCCTGGAGCTGCTTGGAGCTCCCAGGGAGGATAATTATCCCCAAATCMACGATAGCAGGACCTGGGTGGCTCCAAACTCCACTTCCTGCTGGCACAATCGCTCCCTGGTTCTCCTGGAGGAGCAGCTGCCAACCTTCTGTGGCTGAAAAACAGGGGAAAATAAACAAATCCTGATTTTTTGATGACTGGAAGTGCTCCAAGCTCTCCCTTTCCTGTTGGGAGAGCAGCTCCRTCTCTGGTAACCCCAGTAAATTCCCCTTTGGGATAAAGTTGTTATCCTGGATTCTAGTTCCAAGCCTGGTGTTTTTGGGAACATTTCAGATTCCCTGTGGCTCTTTTGAGGAGATTGAAGCCTGGAAAACCTTGGATGTTTGTATGTGTTCTGGAAGTTTGGAGAGGTTTGGGTTGTGCTCAGTTGACTCCAGACCCTCGGGATGATCSAGTGCCAGCTTCCCAGGGATCATCAGTGCCGTGTCCTTGTCACTTCAACGCTTCCTTTAGGTCCCCACAGCCAAAAACTGGGATTATGGGATGCATCCAAAGCCCTCAGCCTCTGCCAGATCTGATTTACCCAGAAAATCTTTTACAAATTGGGATAATTTGGAGGAGCTGAGCCCCAGCAGGTTGGATTTTGGGAGGTTGTGCCTTCAGGAGCTGCTGGAAGGTTGATCCTGGTGGGATTTTTTTCCCTTCCCAGCACACTTGGGAAGTGTCCCAAACTCTGCTCCCCCCAAAATATGGATCTGGGAATGCAGGAGTGCATGAAACCCCCCAGCTTTGCCCCCATCCCACCTTCTGCTCTACTGGGCTCTGGATTTATGGAGACCTCCTGGAGACACCGTGCTCCTTCCAAACAGCTGGATTCCTTCCTGGAATGGGAATCATTCCATGTTATATTTAATATAAATTATATGCATTTATATAATTTATATTTTTTATTCATTAGGGGAAAATGGGATCGTGGACGGTGCCCCTGCCCACGGCAGTGGGGTTGGAAATGGATGGGATTTWAGGTCCCTTCCAACCCAAGCATTCCGTGATTCCCTGGAATATTTTATAAAATTTAAATTCAGAACTCCAGACCTTCCTAGCCTCCCCTAAAGCTGCATCTCGTGCATGCAAGTTTTAAGTAAAAAGCCTGAATTCTGTGGATTTCGTGCTGATTTTTAAATTTCCTCCTCAAATTCCATCACCGCCACAGAAGGTGATGTGGGGATGGAGAAATCCCTGCTTGGAAGAGGGATCCAAGTGCAGGATTCAGGATTTCCTGCATTTGGGAAGTGGGAGAGACCCCAAAGTGGTGTTGATTGGGATTAGAGGCGTTTAAGGCAAAAACACCTGAAAATTTCCAAAAAATATTGGCGTAGAGGCTTGAAATTCCATGTGCTCCTTTCAGACCACTGGATATTCCCAGTCCCTGTTCCATAACCTGTTTGTGCTCCATGCAGGATGCGGGACACCAGCAGGAAAAACAACGTTTTCACCCAATTCCAGAAAAAAGAGCAGGAACTGGGGAGACCCCAAAGTGGTGTTGATTGGGATTGGAGGGATTTAAAGCCTGAAAAATGCCCCAAAATTTGGTGTAGAGGCTTGAAATTCCASGTGCTCATCCTTGAGCTGGACATTCCCGATCCCTGTTCYATAASCTGTTTGTGCTCCSTGCAGGATGCAGGACAYCAGCAGGAAAAATGTTTCCACACRATTCCAGAAAAAAAGAGTGGAAATTGGGGAGACCCCAAAGTGGCTCCGTGGTTTGGATAAAAAATGCCCCAATAATTGGTGCGGAGGCTTGAAATTCCACATGCTCATCCCTGAGCGCTGGATATTCCCAATCCTTGTTCCATAACCTGTTTGTGMTCCATGCAGGATGCGGGACACCAGCAGGAAAAATGTTTTTACCCAATTCCAGAAAAAAGAGCGGGAATTGGAGAGAACCCRAAGTGGTGTTGATTGGGATTGGAGGGATTTAAAGCCTGAAAAATGCCCCAGAAATTGGTGTAGAGCCTGCAAATTCCATGTTCTCCTCTCAGACCACTGGACATTCCCGATCCCTGTTCCATAACCTGTTTGTGCTCCGTGCAGGATGCGGGACACCAGCAGGAAAAACAACGTTTTCGCCCAATTCTGGAAAAATTAGCAGGAAATGAGGAGACCCCAAAGTGGCATTGATTGGGATGAAAAATGCCCCAAAAATTGGTGTAGAGCCTGGAAATTCTGTCTCCTCCTCTCAGACTACTGAACATTCCCAATCCCTGTTCCATAACCTGTTTGTGCTCCATGCAGGATGCGGGACACCAGCAGGAAAAACAACGTTTTCGCCCAATTCCGGAAAAACGAGCGGGACAAGCAGAAGTTGATCGACACCGTGGCCAAGCAGCTGCGCAGCCTCATCAACAGCCACCACTCCTGAGGGGCTCGGGATCTCCTTCCCGCGGCCTGGACTTCGGGAATCTCGTTGGGAGAGAAGATTTGTATTTTTTTATTCGCCTGGAAAGTCTCCGCGGAGCCTCCCCCCGACAGCAAAACGCTCCCGGTGGAACAATCCTGGGAAAAGGAGGTGGTGGCAGGAGTCTCCTGGATCAACTCCTATTTTCAGGGGTTTAGGAAGTGATGGGAATTCTTGGAGCCTGGGAGAAGTTCATACCCGGACTGGGTTTTTTGTTTTTTATTTTTGTCAAAGCCAAATTGAAGGGATCATCCTGCCTTCCTTTTGTTAATTTATTCCCTTGGAAAACTGAGAAATCTGGGAAGAGCCGTGGGTTCTCTGGGCAGAGGGAAGAGGGTCACCCCGAGTGTGTCCTGTGGTTTGGATTTAGGTAGGAAAAAGGGATTTCCCAGGGKTTTTTTCTCCTCTTTTCCCCCTCCACAGGCTGATTTCCACATTAKTCTGCAAATCTGTGGAATTGTGACCCTTTCCCACATGTCCGTAACCATCCCTGAGCTCCACTCTGGGACCTGCCAGGGGCTGTGGGATCACGGAGAAGGGTTTGGAGCAGCCTCCTTGATCAGATTTGGGTAAAAACTGCTGAAGGATAATCCGGGAATGTGTCCCGTGGCAGCACTGCGGGGCTGGGATGCTGCTGGACACATCCGTGGATAGGGAAAGGGAAGGGGTGGATGCTCACAGGGATGAGGGGAAGGCACACTGGGATCTCCTGGTGTCCAGGAGGGGTTTTTCCCTCTCTTTTCCATGCTGGTGTCCCATCCTCCCTCTGCTCCTGATGGCTYCATGGGGAAAACTTCCCTCAGTCACCCTGGCTGGAGATGGGAATCTCYTGGACACATCCATGGATGAGGAGCAGGAAGGGATGGATGCTCACAGGGATAGAAGGAAGGCACACTGGGATGTCCCAGGAGGGACAGATTCCCAGAGAGGGAAGGATTTCCCCTTTCTTTTCCATGCTGTTGTCCCATCCTCCCTCTCCTCCTGATGGCTCCATGGGGAAAACTTCCCTGGGAAGTTTTGGAGCYGGACCAGTGGGAATCTCCTGGAGATGTGGGAGATTCCCCATGGCACTGCGCTGCTCCAAAGTGCCTGTGGATAAAATTCCCACTGTCCTGAAGGTCCTCAGAAATCCTYTGCTCAAACCAGGCGGCCACCAACAGGATTTAATCCCAGGATTCCACTTCCAGAGGGGGATTTTTGCCCTTCCTTCTCATCTTGTCACCCTTTTTCCTCTAATTCCTCACATTATCCAGCCACATTCCCAAACCCTCAAAGGGAATTCTGATCTCCCTGGTGGTTGTTGCAGCCCTGAGCTGCTGCTCCTGTGCCCATTCCCAACCCTCTGGATGCACCAATCCAGAGGTTTTCCCTTCCCGCCTTGCTCCTCAGCAATATTTTGGGGTTGGTTTTYGTTTGGAGAAGGTTCCTTTGGCTCAATCCCAAAATTGAATGGGAACACGGTCAGGAATGACCCCCTGGAGCTCTTGGGCTGTCCCAGCCATCTCCAGCTACAGGGACCAAGGGATTGTTTTCATTGATAAGAGGGAACATTTGTAATTCCTTGGATTTGGAGAGGGACTGGGGGTTCCTTGTGAGCTCCTCCTGGAGGGATATGGAAGAGGAATGACGGGAAAAGCAGCAGGTGAAGGAAAGTTGGAGTCAGCGTGGGCAGAAAGGGATCAGCTTTGGAGACACCTCTGGAAACAACCCAGAGGGACAAGGGATGGGAATTCTGGGAGTGGGATGGAGAGGGAGCAGAAACCCCGGGACACAGGGATGGGATTTTGTGCTGCCATCCTGAAATTCCATTTTCCCCTCCTGTATTTCACTCCACGAGGTATTCCCACAAAAAATCCCCAGCAAAGCCTCATTTCAGATGCTCCAGGCGGCTTCCACTCTTCCCAAATCCACTCTGGATCCCATCTCCCTGAGCTGTAATTCCAGGAGCAGCAACCTGGGATGGGTTTCCTCACTCCTTCAGGGTTTTTTTGGAAAAACCAGGATTGGGATCCTCCAAACCAGCTCCTGGCACTCGAAATTTGCTGCTGGGGAAGTCAAATCCAGCCGAGGGAGAGATTCTGGGAGTTCCTGATCTCGGGAGGTCAAGAGCCGGAACCGCAAGTCAGAGCCCGGGATGAAAAATGGGATTTTGGGACTCTGGTCCCAATTAACTTTTTGTTCCAAGAGATGTTCCATCACTCCCAAACAAAATTAATCTTTTAAACAGATTG
>JACDOX010000293.1:309836-322580 GCA_014549065.1 Cardinalis cardinalis
AAAAAAAAAAAAAAAAAAAAAAAGCCCTGAAAGACATCCCAAATCCCGTCTCAGTCTCTTCCTAATGATGGGTGTCCTCGGACACGGATGGAATTGCTTAGGAGGGAAAAGTCGCTGCAGGGAATTTAAAAGGGGGGTGCGAAACAGGGGCAGGACCCAAATCCAAGATTTCCAGCTTCCCAGGATGGATAATGTTGCTCTCACACCTCACTCCACACCCACTGAGCGTTCCTTAGTGGATTTTATTTTTTAAGAAAAGAAAATTGGATTATCTCGTAATTTTTTCCCGGCTCCAGCAAATATATCCCAGCACCAGTGGGAAAAATTATATTAAAACTCAAATTTGGCTTCCCAAGAAGCTTCTTTCCTTCTTCAGGAGTTGTCAGGCATTCCAGGAGTTGGGAATTATCCCATTAAAGGTGTCCAAAGTGGGAATTTGCAGCCCACCCCAYCCATGGGATGTTCTCCCTGAGCCACCAGCACCTGGGAGGTGGGAATGGAGGGGTTTTCCTGGGATTTTTTGGGTATTGCTGGGGCTGGAGTTGAAGCCAGATGCTCCCAGTGATTTTTGCACTTTGTTCCAGATCCAATCCCAGCTCCTGCTCGGATGGGGCCGGGAGGAGTTGGGATGATGCTGTTTTGGGGTTGTTTTCTCCCGGATTGGCTGCTTTGGGGAAGGTGGAATTTCGGACAGGAGCTGTGGGAAGGGTCGTGGTGGCCCCAAATTCCTTGGAAGTGAGGCTGGGACGGAGCTGGGGTCGTTTTGGGGACGTCTCTGCTGCCACATCCCTYGTGCTGAAGTTTTGGGATCAAATTCCAACCAGAACCTAAATTGCAGGCAGGGATTCCAACCAGAATACAAATCCCAGGCAGAGATTCCAACCAGAATCCAAATCCAGGCAGAGATTCCTCACCCTTGGSTGTCTCCTGTCTCCGCTGGGCTTTTCCTGTTAGTTCTGGGTTGGGTTTGGTGCTTTTTGGGGCCTTGGAGGGGTTTGGAGCATCCAAACACTGTCCCATGCTCCTGCTGGATTCGTGTCCCATCCCTGGGTGCCACAGGACTTTTGGGATCTCTGTCCCRTTTTTCCTACAGTTCCATGGGGCTGGAAACCCCTCATATTCCCCCTGGCACAATTCCATATTTATCCCACTGCTGGCAGCTCCAAGGGAACACAAATCCCATAAATCCCATCCTGGGATGATCCCAGCTCTGCTGTCCACTGGGAACGCTGTGGGTCAGTGGGAAGCGACCAGAACACACTGGRATTGGCTGGGATTCACCCCAAAAATTCCGGGATGGAGGGGGAGAGCTCAGGGGGGGCTTGCTTCACCCCAAAGCTGCTGCTCCAATCTCCAGCCCCTCTCTTGCCCCCAGGGCTGGATTTGGGAAGCTTTTCCTGGAGCTGGGATCCATCCCCACCTGCAGCTTCCCAAAAATTCCATGGGCAGCTCTGGAATCCTGCCCTATCCAAGCTGCTCCCTGCCTTGGCTCATCCCTCAGATTCTGTTTTGCCTGGAAAACCCCCCACACTCCCACCCCACATCCCATCCCATCCCATCCCATCCCATCCCATCCCATCCCATCCCATCCCATCCCATCCCATCCCATCCCATCCCTGTCCGCCGGCTGCCGGGGTTGCCTTTTCCCGTTGATTTTGGGGTGGAAGGACCTGATTTTGGGAACCGTGGTGGTGAAAACAGCTTTTTTTGCACAAGTCGTTGCACAATAAGGGGAAAATTTAGCAAATTTAGTTTTAACTTTAAAGGGAATTTTGTTGTTGGTTTGTTGGTTTTTTTTTCCTTAAAACTTGCTAGCAGAGCTACTGATTCCAAGAGGAGAAAGAGCTGGAATGGTTGGAGAAAGGACTGCATGGTTTACAGGTTCAATTCTGTTAGAAATTAGCATGTTGGACATTTATCCTGGTGTAATTCCAATTAAACAAATACAGCATTTAACTGTTTCATTAGCGCCTTATCTGGCTCTGTGCATCCCCGGGRAAAAACCTTTATCCCATAAAGGATACAATTCCACATCCCCTTTGGACACCTGGCTGCTGGAACACCCAGGTTTATGGGGGATCCAGGGGAAAGAAAATCCCTGGATGAGTGCTGGATTCCACCCTCCCTCATTGCCCKGAGCAGAAACCAAGTTTTGCCCAAATTTTGGGGGATTTTAATTGGTTTCTATCAAAAAATTACTCCCTGGGAAAGTGGGGAAGGACTGGGATGGAATTCCCAGATTTGCTGTGCCTGTCCCTGGATCCCTGGCAGTGCCCAAGGCCAGGCTGGACACTGGGGCTGGGAGCACCCTGGGACAGTGGGAGGTGTCCCTGCCCATGGAGCTGGTTGGGATTTAATGTCCCTTTTCCATCCAAACCACTCCAGGATTCTGGAGATTGGGAGATTTCATGGAATGGCTCAAGCAGGTGATGTGGGGTTTGTGTAGGATGAAGGATTTAGGGAATATCCATGGGATGGCAAAGATTCCTGGGATGGCTTGGATTCCATGAATTCCTCTAAATCCCTTTTTTCAGTTGATCCCTATTGGTTTCTGGCAGATCCTGGGGTGGGGATTCCCGGGTGTTAATTTGGAGCAGTGGGAAGGAAAACTTTCCCTGGAGCTGTTGGTGACTCCACCTCTGCCAGGGAGAGGGGAAAAGGAGGGTGGGAATCTGGGAAAATCCTGGATTTAATCGGGGTATTCCTGGGTGTTTCCTGGTAATGGAAAAAAGGGGAAAATTTCATCTCCTTCCACAGCAGGTCCGGGGAGGACCCAAAAATCCAGGAAACCCCCCCAGTGGCTGGGATAAGGATATTTGTGTCACCCCCGTGCCCTTTTCCTGGTGGATTTTGGGATGCTTCAGGTGGGAGATGGAGATGTGGGATAGGACGTGGTCCAGCACCATGGGATCTCAGTGGGAGGTGGTGGGAAGGGATCTTGGATCATCCTGGATCAGTGGATCCTGGACCTTTCTGAATCAGAGGATCTCGGATCATCCTGGATCAGTGGATCCCAGACTTTCCTGGATGAGTGGATCCTGGACTGTCCTGGATCAATGGATCTCAGACCTTCCTGGATCAGTGGATCCTGGATCACTATGGATCTTGGATCATCCTGGGTCAGTGGATCTCGAACCTTCCTGGATTTGTGGATCCTGGATTGTCCTGGATCAGTGAATCCTGGACCTTCCTGGATCAGAGGATCTCAGATCATGGTGGATCAATGGATCTCAGACCTTCCTGGATGAATGGATCCTGGATCATCATGGATCAGTGGATCCTGGATCATCCTGGATTAATGGATCTCAGACCTTCCTGGAGCAGTGGATCCTGGGTAATCCTGGATCAATGTATCTTGGATCATCCTGGATTAATGGATCTCAGACCTTCCTGGAGCAGTGGATCCTGGATCAGGGAGTGCAGCACGGGTGGGTTTTGGGGCACGGATTTGGGGCGCTGCAGTGTCACCAATGTCACCCCGGGTGTGGCCGGGCCCTGAATCAGTGCCCGGAGCGGGACCAGAGCTCAGCAGGGCCCCGTGGCTCCCCTGGGCTGACTCTGCCACCAGCTCTGTCACCCCTTGTGTCCTTGGGACACCCCTCGTGTCCTCCCTGTCACCCCTCATGTCCTCCCTGTCACCCCTCGTGTTCCCCCAGCCCTGAGCCACCATTCCAGCCCCAGGGATGCGTTGCCAGCCCAACCATGGAATCAGGGAATATCCTGGTGGGAAGGGACCCATAGGGATCACCCAGCCCCACTCCTGGCCCTGACCAGGACACCCCAACCACCCCACGAGCCACCCCACCCCAGGCATGGACATGTTCCTTTCCTCCTGGTTTTCCCTGATCCAGGCGAGACAAACTTTTTCCAGCAGCTGCTCCTGAGCGTTCCTTTCCGGCTGCCTCTGTCCCCCCCGTGTCCCGACCTCAGTTCACCCCCTCACCTCCTTCCCGGGGGGATCAGCTGAGGCTGCGGGAGGTGGAGCTGCCAGGTGAGTCTGACTCCTCCAGGTGGGATTTGCCTCCTCCAGGGAGCCCCGGGAATGCRGCAGGAGAAGGTTTGGGATGTCGGGAGATGCCCTCGCCCACCCTGTGGGGTGGCTTTCCCATCGTGTCCCACGGGCAGGGACTGAAACAGGGCAGGGATGGGTGGGATCTTGGCAAGGAATTCCTGGCTGGGAGGGTGGAGAGGAGCTGGGCTGGAATTCCCAGATTTGTTGTGGCTGCCCTTGGATCCCTGGAGTGCCCAAGGCCAGGTTGGACATTGAGGCTTGGATCCACCAGGTCTCACTGAAGGTGTGGGACGGAATGGGATGGAATTTAAGTTCCCTTCCAAACCATTCTGTAATTCCACAATTTCTTCTTCCATGGCTCCAAAAACACCTCTCACTGAAGGTGTCCCTGCCCATAGATGGGATGGAATTTAACTTCCCTTCCAAACCRTTCTATAATTCCTTGATTTCTTCTTCCGTGGCTCCAAACACACCTGCAATGGAAGGGATGGGCAGGTGGCTGTTGGATCAGGACCACCGGCGCTCCCGGGAGCGAGGAGGGCGAGGCAAAGGTGGCAGCAGGAAGCTGATAAGCCCCAGCTGTCACCACTTGCCCGCGGAACCCGGGAGAAGGAGGCTGTGGGAGCAGATCCCAGATAGGCTGCCTCGCGATAAGGAGCGCGATAAGGCCGAGATAAGGCAGGGAGGGCTGGACGGGCTCCAGGAGGAACCAGCGCGGAGCGGGACGTGCAGGGCGAGAAATGCGGGCACGGCAGGCGGGGCGGCCGCATCCGGGTGGGAAACGGGGTCACAAGAATGCCGCGAGAGGGTGAGGATGGTCCGGCCAGGTGGCACCAAAATGAGGATGGTGAGGGGGAGAATCAGGATTGGGATAAACAGCGCTTTCCTCCTTCCCTCCGCGGCGTTTCCCAGGTGCGAAGAGAGGAGACAGGAATCCCCCCCATCCATCCCTGCCCCATCCCGCGCCCCACGTGGCTCCAAGCCGCGCTAATTGCATTCCGTGGGGCACTAATTGGATGATTGGATCAAAGGCGGGAGCCCATCCATATCTGCCGGGCGCTGGATGCGATTATCCGGGAGCGCGCATCCATCACCGCCGCCCCTCCCTGACCCAGCGGGGCCCGCGCAGGTACCGAGCCCCCATCCCAAATGGGATTTTGCTCCCGAAAGGTTCAGGGGAGGCGGCGGATGACAAATGACGGCGGTGCCGCGTCTGCCGGGCGCTCATTCATTCATCTCCCGGCACGGAGATGCGGGCGCTGCCGGCGGGGACCATCGCTCACTGTCACCGCGACGTGCCGAGTGTTAAAGACCCCCCGGCGGGGCACGGGGCGCTCGTTTGTATTCATTAGCACCGGCCGCAGATGTCGGGGGAGGCTCCGAGCGCTCCTYGGCTCCCGGGGCAGCGCTGACGCCTCGGTTCCCCTCGCCTGGTGGCACCGCGGACTTGTTGCTGCCGTCGGAGGAGCGCGGTCCTGGTGGTCCTCCGGCCRCAGCCCTGGAAAAGCCATCCCGAGGGGCCGGGCAGGTCCTGGCACACCTGGAGTGAGCCCGGATTTCKCTTTTCCCTCTCCTGAGGCTCGATGTGGTGGCCCCGAGGCTGTGCAGGGCGCGGGATGCTCCGTCCCCGCAACAGCAGGAATTTGGGAGCAGCCGCTGACTCTTTACCCCAGGGTTGGAGCTGTGGCTGTTGGAGGYGGAAATTCCCAGCTGGAATTTCCTAGGYTCTTCTAACCTTCACAACCTGGGCTGTGAAACCCCTCCAGTGCCTCTTTTTGGGAACAGACTGGGATAAGTCTAGGAAAAATCCCCTTAAATCCTTCTGTTCCGGCGGCAGGATACAGGGAAAAGTCCGGGGTTGTGCAGGGCACGGGACGCTCCGTCCCCACAGCAGCAGGAATTTGGGGCAGCARCCGCTGACTCTTTACCCCAGGGTTGGAGCTGTGGCTGTTGGAGGCGGAAATTCCCAGCTGGAATTTCCTAGGTGGAAATTTCCTTTCKTCTGCTCCCCTGGGAATGTTAGTGCCAAAATCCCTGGCTGAGGGCGGCCTTTGGCTCCTCTGCTCCGCACACCCTCGGCTCTGACCTTTCCCTCGGCCCCAGCGGGCTCTTCCCTGGGTTTTCCAGGCAGGGCCTGGTGTGTGGCTGGATCTCCAGGCACGCTCCTGCTCCCAGCTGTCCAGTGCAGGATGGGAGCAGCTCCAGGCTCTCCTGTCGGGACAGGTCTTCCCTCTTCTCCCACCCCTGGCTCTTCCCCTTCTCCGCAGGATCGTGATTGGGAGCACAAGGAACCCACAAAAAAAGGGGGAAAGCGGCTTTTGGGTGAATATCCTTAATATTGCCCACTCCGAGGGATGAACCCTCTGCCAAGAAACGGCTGCTCCTCCCTCAACATTCCCAACCTGCCTGAATCCAGGGTTTTCCCTTGTTGGGACAGAGCTTTGAGGTTTTTGAGGCAGTGGGATTTGCTTTATAGGGAGTGATCACGGGAACCTCAGGTTTATTACCCAAATTAGCTTTTTTGGTGGGAATCAGACACCTCTGCCTGGGCTGGGARGAGGAAAATGCTGGCTGAGCTTCCCAGGGACGGGGATGTGGGAGAAATTTATCCYGGTCTTCTCCTGCCCTTGGCTCCACTGGAATGGGAGACAGCAGAGATTTGTGGGAAGAGCCTGAGCAGCTGCTGACTCGGTGCCCCTGGGTTGGAGCTGTGGCTTTGGAGGTGGAAATTCTCAGCTGGAATTTCCTAGGTTCTTAYAGCCTTCACAGCCTGGGCTGTGAAACCCCTCCAGTGCCTCTTTTTGGGAACAGACTGGGATAAATCTGGGATAAATCCCCTTAAATCCTTCTCTTCTGAGGGCAGGATATAGAGAAAAGTACAAAAAAATGGAATTTTGGGGAAGAGCCTGATCCAAGAGCCTGAGAACCCGAGCTGAGCATTCCCTGAGTGTCCGTGATACCCAACCCCATCCCCTTCCCTGCTCCAAGGGATCTTCCTTCCTATGRAAAGGCAGCAGCTTGAGGGATCCAGGACCTTCCAAAAACAGATCCAGGAAAAAAAACAAACAGTGGGGAATTCAGTCCTTGCTGGGACTGGTTGGGAATTTTGCTGTTTGATGGGGTCCAGCTGGGGGCTGATGAGGTGATCCAAGTGCCCTGGCCCCTGGAGCTTGGATCCCTTTGGATCATCCGTGGCTCAGCTGATGGAGAGGGTCCATCTCAGGAGGGATCCCAGCAGCATTCCCAGGCTGGAATCTCTCAGGAGTCTGAGCTTGGGAAGGAAGCRCAGCAATTCCCAGGGGGAAGGGCAGCTGCAGCTAGGCGGGGGTGAAAAATCCATCTTTGTTTTCTTCATGGAATCATGGAATGGTTTGGCTTGGAAAAGCCCTTAAAGCCCAACTCATCCCAACCCCGTGGCAGGGACAACTTCTGCTGTCCAAGGGTGCTCCAAGCCCCATCCAACCTTTTGTTTCCAAGGGCCTGGACTCACCTCATTCATCCCCAGCATCCCTGGAAGTGTCCAAGGCCAGGCTGGAGAGGGCTTGGGGCACCTGGGATGGAGGGAGGTGTCCCTGCCATGGCAGGGCTGGGAATGGGGGGGGGATTTAAGGTCCCTTGGAGCAGGTCAGTCTCTCTAGGGGAGGGCTCTGGGGAATTCCCTGAGAGGGAAAGATCCTGAGGATCCCACAGTCCCTTCCATCCCAAACAATTCCACAATCCCATGGCTGGGAAAAGGCAGCTCCAGACAGAGGGGATGCAGATCCAGCCCATCCCAAAGGGAATGCTGGGCACACACGACCTTCAAGGACACCTCCTGCACATTTTAGCACCAAAACTCCCCCGTGGCCACCAAGACAGGCAGAAAATCCCCAGGAACCAAAAATCCTGGGCGTGATCCCACCCATCCCAAAATCCGTGATCCRCTTTCCCGCCCGGCTCCATCTYGGGGCCTCTCRCTGCTCAGAGTGACCCYRAGAAATGTTGGAAAGTCTCTTTTCCCAGCCCAGCACTCGAAGAAGGAGTCAGAGCTCTTCAGTTCTCRGTCTCAAGGTTGTTTATTGTATCTCATCTATAAAATTCTTTCTCCTGTCCAGCYGAGGTCCATCCAGCAGGACAGACAGAGGCACTCTGCCTGCCCCCGGGGTGGTGTTATCTATTTTATACTAAAAACTCCTTGTACAATATTTACAATTCCTTCCCAATACCTGTCCCCTATGTTAGACAGTGAGCTTCTACTCTAAACCAATCCAAAAGTGTCACCATCACAGCAGAAAAAGAAGRAGGAGAAGGGCAGGACACGCCCAGATTCCTCCATCTTGCCCCCTGAACCCCCATTCTAAAAACCCCAAATTTCTACTTTTCCAAAATTCTACTTTTTCCACACCCTCAGGCCATTGTTATCTTTTTATACTAAGAACTACCCATACTTTATTCACAATAATTTTCCAATACCTRTCCCCTATGTTAGACAGTGAGCTTCTACTCTAAACCAATCCAGCAGTGCCGCCATCCCAGCAGAAGATGGAGGCCAAGAAGGAGAAAGGCTGGACACACCCAGGTTCCTCCATCTTGCCCCCTTGAACCCCCATTCTAAAAACCCCAAAATTCTACTTTTTCACCCTGTGATAAATTCACTGTCATTCTACTTAAACTCTCGTGGCTTGCAGATCTTCAGCTAAGGTTGGTAATTTGCTCCATGGGTCATAGTCAAACCCAGAGGGGTCTGGGGCTCTGTGCCAGGGTCTCTGAGCCCCCTGGAAGGGTCTGGGCTGCTCAGGACAGCCAGAGGGATGTCCTGGGTTCCGCCAGCTCCGGTGCTCCCTGGGCTCGGGGGAGGTTTGGGATCTCTGCCCGGGGCCTGCGGGGACACGCAGGGGGCGATAGGATCTGGCTGGGCTCGGGCTCGCAGGTGCTGGAAGGAGGCTTGGGATGAGAAGATCTTTCAGGTCCTTTCCACCCCAAACCCGAATTCCGTGAGTCACCCTCCTCTGGTTTTGTTGGAAACCCACGCCGGGCTTGGATGGGGAGCGGGGAATGTGTCAGGGCTGGCCTTGTGGGGTTAGCAGGGCGAGATTTCCCCAGCCCTGACCCCGTTTCACACCTGCTCGGATCATTCCCAGCCTTGGGATGCTTTCCTGGGGATGGGCCGGAGCAAAAGCCCCGGGGCTGTGTCTATCCCAGCAAATTAAGCAGTTCCAGGCTTCAGACACCAATTATCCTCACGGTTTAATTATTAAATTATTGCCCAGGTGATTCTCGGGCACGGCTCTGGACTGTGCCTGGAGCATTCCCGAGGGGCAGGAGGGATTTGGCTCCCTGTTCTTGTGGAGGTCATCCAGTGGGTGAAGGCTTGGCCTCGCCAGGTGTCCTCGGGGCTGGAGGATGATCCCAGACTCTTCCATGATCCCGGTGAAGATGTGCCATGGCCAGCCAGGCCCAGCTTTCCCAAACTCAGGTCCTTCCAACTTGGATCATTTCCCCATGTGCAGCCCTGAATTCCTAAGGGAGAGTCATTGATTCTAACTGCAAATATTRATTTGCATTATTTTATTTAAAATTTCTTTTWTTTATTTATTTATTTTTAACTTCCAGAAGGCTCCTTTTTGCTGAATAAGCCATGCCTGGAGCAGCTGGAATTGTCACCAGGGAGACCTGGCTCCATTCCTGGAGCAAAGACAGGGAGAATCCCCCTTTTTTTTGAGAACCCCTCAGTTTTTCCAGCTGATTTCCAGCTGGGAAAGGAGAGTTTGGAGCAGCCTGGTCTTGGGGAAGGTGTCCATGCCTATAGATGGTCTGTGAGGTCCTTCCAGCACAAACCATTCCATGAAAACTGATCCCACGGTGCCTGTGTCAGCTGGCACTGGAAAAACCTCTGTCGTTATCCCAACTTTCCACCATTATCCCAACTCTCCACCAYTATCCCAACCCTCTGTCGTTATCCCAGCCTCTGTTGTTATCCCAACATCCATCATTATCCCAACCTCTCCTGCCCTCCCAGCACCCTCCTGCTCCCTTGGCACTTTTGATCCGCCCTGTCTGCCCGGGAGTGCGATGATGGGCGGGGGAGATTTGCATGCTGGAATTCCAACCAGGAAGTTCCATGGCGCAGGGGGGTGGGGACAGATTCCTCCCCTGCTCTGGGTTTTTTTTTGGGTTTTATTTGTTTTTCCGGTTGTCCTGGGGACAGCCTTGGGTGGTTTCCCCTTCCAAGGGCGCTACTCGAAAGCAGGTGGAGGTGACGTGGGACATCCATGACCCTGGGGTGACCCTGCCTGCGTTCCCAGATGGATAAACCAGTGACTAAGGCACATCCTGGCTTTCCTGAGACACACCCAGCTGCTTGGAGCCCTCCTAAATGATATTTTCCAGCCTCTCTCTCTCCCCACCCTCCGGGGGAAATTCCTCCCAAGGAAAGCTGAGGGTGTTCGTTTGGGGGCGATGCTGAGGGAAACACCAAAAACGATGGAATAGGGAAGGTGTGAGCTGGGAATGCTCTGACCATCCCGGTTATTTGGTGCCAAAGATCTCAAATTTTGGGCTGTGRTGCTGTAGCCAGTCTGGAATTGGGTTCTGGGAGACCAGAGGGGTCTGGGAAGGGTGGCCAAGGGGGGGAGATCTGAAAGTCTGCAGTTGTTTGGTTGAGGAAAACATTTCCCAGTGGCTTCCAAATCCATCACAGGCTTCTGGAATGTTCTCTGTGCCCACCAGGAATTGGCTGGAATGGGCTCCAGAGAGGTTGGGATTGAGGAGGATGCTGGGGATGGGGTGGGGGAATTGGCTGGAATGGGGTCCAGAGGCATTGGGATTGAGGAGGATGCTGGGGATGGGGTGGGGGCGTTGGGGCCTCAGCATCTCCAAGGGTGGAAAACCAACAGGAGGTTGGGGCTGGGCTGGAGCAGGGCCTGCCCAGGGATCCTCGTGCAGGTCGGGAATGGGCTGGAAGCTCCTCCAAAATCCATCCCAAGGCATCCTGATCCTGCTGAGGTCCCCCAGTTGTGGGGTCAGGAGGTGGTGGCAGCTGCTGCCTGGTGGGGAGTTGGGAATTCCAATCCACGAACAAGTGAGTTTAAATATCTCCTTTGGGGCTTTCTGTATTTTTGGATCAAACCCAGCTCTTCCCAAAACTCAGAACAGTTCTTGGAGCAGCTCTCATTCCCACCTCTACTCTTGGGTCTCCCCCAGCAGAAATTTTCCCTTCCCAAAACCAGGAGCAGTTACCTGCACCTCCCRTGGACCCTGAGGCTGAGGTTGGCCACGAGGTCCCTCCAGGCTCAGCTCAGTGACAAAAATGAGGCTTCTTCTGGCCCCTCTGTGGGGGTTCCAGCTGGGCTCCGGCCAGGATTCAGCTCCCAGATTTCCCCACCTAAATGTGGAGGGGCAATTTGGGCACCTCGGTGACCTGGAAGCCCCCCTGGCCGTTCCAGCTGTGGTTCCAGGAGGATGGAATTCTCCCTGAGGTGCTGAGTTCTTACAGTCATGGACAATCCCAGGATCACTGAGGTTGGAAAATCCCTCCAGGGTCACTGAGTCCATCCTGTGCTGCCCAACCCCCACCTCGGCACTGAGTGCCACATCCAGGAATTCCTTGGACACCTCCAGGGATGGGGATTCCAAACCTCCCTGGGCACTTCCAAGGCCTGAGCACCCTTTCCATGATGGAATTCCTGCTGGTGTYCACCCTGAGCCAATGTCCCTTTGTCCCATCCCCGGGAGCGGTGCTGACCCCAGGTGTGGGACACTGCTGGGGTGGCTCCCGTGGCCTGGGGCTTTTGGGATCTCATCCCCCAGAACCAGTGGGATCATCCCCCCTTATCCAAGAGGATCATCCCCCAAAACCAGTGGGTTCATCCCCCATATCCAGTGGGATCAATCCCCCCAATCCAGAGGGATCATCCCCTTATTTAGGGATCTCTTCCCCCCATCCAAGAGGATCATCCCTCAATATCAGTGGGATCAATCCCCCATATCCACTGGGATCTTCTTCCCCATATCCAATGGGATCATCCCTCAAAACCGGTGGTATCAAGCCCCCATATCCTTAGGGATCACCTCCCCATATCCAGCGGTCTCATCCCCCTAAACCTACAGGATTATCCCCAAATCACTCRTGGCCAGGGAGATGCTCCCAGCTCTTTGTGTGGCCAGCAAAGCCGAGTCCCTGCTCAAACAGGATCCAAAATGGGCAAACAGGGAAGGGGAAGGACCAAACGCTGGGGAGGGAGCAGCGGTGAGGCCTCAGGGGACCTGGTGGCCTTGGCAGTGGCTCGATGATCTGGAGGAGTTTCCACCCTCAGGGCTCTGTGATGCCATCCCTGAGTGCTGGGGTGGAGCCCCTCCCCAGCCTTGTGTCCCTGTCCATCCCTCCTTCCTCGTGTCCTGCACAGGCACAAAATTCCTCATTTCCACCAATCCCAGAAGGGCAGGATATCCAGAGCTGCGAGGGACCCACAGGGATCATCCATCCAACCCCTGTCCCTGCACGGCCACCCCAAAATCCCACCCTGGGCATCCCTGGAGCAGTGTGCAAAYGCTCCTGGAGCTCTGGAATTCCCRTTCCCAGGGAGCCTGGGCAGTGCCCAGCACCCTCTGGATGAGGAAYCTTTYCCTGACATCCAAACTAAACCTCCCAGCCCGTGAAAATCGTGTGGAGTCCTCGTGTGTCCTGTGGGATCTTCTGCAACTCTGACGGTGAGGGCAGGTGAGAGAAAAAAGGAGTTCTTTTAATTTTTTTT